>PVJL010000445.1:111211-418760 GCA_004026885.1 Lyroderma lyra | reverse complement strand
GAAGAAAAAGGCTTTAGTTGAGCTGGTGTACTGGGATGTTCAGAGCTACTTCCAATTAATACAAATTCTGCTTATCTTACTTAAGACGTGCTGCAACAAAGTGCCCCTTTTGCTGCGCTCATACTTCCCACCCTCCACTTCTTCCATCCCTGGGGATTTGTTAAGTGGTTGCAGGAGAAGGGGCGGGTCTTTGAGTGAAGCATCTCTGTGCAGCACGCTGCAGGGTTCAGTGAATCCTTGTCTTCATTTCATGGTGCAGACTCTCCCCGCAGGGCCTTAGGTCACAGTCCAACCCCTTGGGTAGGCTGCCACCTGGACTGTGTGAGGCCATTAGTAGAAATGGACATTTAAGTCCAGGCATTTACACTGTAATCCTGCTAAATAATTGCTTTCCTGTTTTATATTGTTTGCATATGAGAGGGGGTGGAAAAATTCAGAAATGTTTTCCAATGCATTTCCTTCCTTCCACCCCCAATCCTGTTACAGACACAGCGTGCAGATTGCATGGTGGTGGTAGGGTTATTCCCAAGTGCTAAATTTTTATTTTCCATTTGCTAAACTTTTATATGTCCCATTCCTTGCCGGGTGGGAATGGCATTTGTGCTTTCTATCACTATGGTGCTAGCAAATGCTGGGCCTGAGAAGTGCCCAATAACTATTGGTTGCATGCTGACTTTGTACCCCGGTTTTGAGCTCTGCAGGGACTACGGCCACATGTGGTCTACCTGGGAAGACCTCCACTTCCATTTTCTCTTCACCTGCAATCTAGCTCCATCCTTAAAACTGAAATTGCTCTTTTGGTGATTGCCAAAAACTTCCATTGTGTCAAATGAAGTGACTGTGTGTGTGTGTGTATGTGTGTGAGTGTGAGTGTGATGTCATAATCCCCTCTTACATTTGAGCATCAGTTTCCTGAATCTTTGTCTTTGGTGATTCCCTCTCCTGATTCTTCTTTCTTTCCTGATTCTTCCTCTCCCCTCTATTGTACTCTTCTTTTCCTTCTGGCCCCCTAATTTGGCTCCAGATTCTGTCCTCATCCTTCTGTTCTCTCATCTCTAGTTGCTTTTTCTTGTTGATGTCATCCATTGCATTAGCTTCCACCCTTACCTCTGTAAATGACTCCCCAAATACAAATCTAGTGCTCTTTTACCTCCTCTGTGCCAGGCCTGTATTTCCAACTGCCCATAGGACATCCACATTTAAATGACCCATATTTGATCACAAATTCAAAATCTCCTATAGTGAATCTGTTATTTTGCCTCCCCCAGCTTCCTTTCTCTTCTCCACTATTCCATTTCAGTCAGTTAAAACACTGTTGTTTTTAATAGAAATACAAACAGAGTGGTCATTATTGATGTCCCTCTTTCTTCCACCTCGTACACCCAATCTGTCAAAAATTTAAGAAAACATACCTTACATTTGCCTCCTTTCTGTGTGACACCCCGCCCTGCCCCAGCCAGCACTTGCCGGGCCTCACAGTAATACCCTCTCAGCCTCTGCCACTTCCTCCTGCCTCCCTCACTCCTGCTCTCTTCATTAGCGCCCTGGCTACGGTGGGCCTCTCACTTCCCATCTCCAAGGCTGAGGGTGGTCCCTGCTGCCTGGTTAGTGCACCCCTCTCCCTGTTCTCACCCATACATCCCGTGACTACCAACCCCTACCCTGTGTCCCCTGTAAGACGGATGAATCCCCAGATCCTAATGAGTCCCTTTTGCCCACTATGCCCCGAGGCCAGCGCAGTGAACAGAGCAGACCATCCTTCCCTGTCCTTGTGGGGCAAGTAAGCTCAGTGCCTCTCAGCCACTGTGCTGTCTGCCCTGCTAACAGCCAGGGCATGGTGAAAAGTCCAGCTTGTCTCAACTCCTCCTCAAAGCTACCCTCAACCCCTTCAATCCACAGTGGTGAATCCATTTTCAGAATTTCTACTGCACACCTTTACTGACTGTGATTTTCTTCATGTATATTAGTTTTTATTTCTAACTGGATTGTAATATCCTTGAGGTCCACTGGTTTTTATTAGGAGTCCTAACTATCCCCAATGTTAGGTGTGTATTATTTGTCATTGTAATAGTCTTCATAAAATATCTACTACTAATCTACAATTATATGTAACTAAGACATAATTAGGATGATACAATGAGCCAGACAATACTCACTAATGAGTGAGTATTCAGTACATGCTTGATTGACTTATGTAATTGGCTCTGTGTTCACCAGCTGTGGGTCTCAGGGAAGTCATTTCTGCTGAGACTCCGTCTCCTCGTCAGTGGCACTAGGAGCTGGATGTCTGCATTTCAAGGCTCTTTCCAGTTCCAAACTTCAATTCCATTTCAGTCCACTTGGTTCTGGGGAATCCTTACTGTGTACTCTGCACCGATTTCTTAGGGAATATAAAACAAATATGCTATACTCCCTGCTCTCAACGTTTTTACATTGTCTGTTGTAATAACAGAAAGCCAAAGGTGCCCAACAGGTAGAGAAGAAGGAAGCCAATCCCTAGGCAAAAGCGGGGAGATTCCTGAGAGTTGATTCTAATTGGTAGCTTCCTGACGGAGGAGAGATTTCCGTTCAGTTGAAAAGAGACAGTTGACTGAGTGGGAGTACAGAGGCACCTGTTGGCAGAGCTGGTGGGCAAAGCAGCTATTTAGCAGTGAACCAGGACAGGCTGTGTTTAAGACCAACCAACCAGGCAGTTTGCTGTGTACTAAATTTAAAGTGGTGACCATATTGATGTTGTTGCAACATGTAACTGGAGAATCTCCACTATATCCAAAAAGTAAACGGATCTCAGGGGTGAAAATTTTGGATATTTAAGATTCTTCCTCAGATTAAAACCATTTGTTTTGGCATCTGCACAAGCTGAGCCACGGGGGAGCTTCTCTCCCAGGAGTCATACAACTGGATTCCTGACACAATAAAATTAATTGCAATGACAATCAGCTACCGCTAGTGTTTAATAATAATAAATATTTATTTATATCTCTCCTTATTTGAAAATGAAACTGATGGTGTTTGAAAACATATTCACCAGCAACAAGGTTAAAAAATACAAGAGGTGAAAAATGAGAAAATAAAAGTGGAAATAATAGGGTGAGACAGAGGTGAGGTGTGAGTACCCAAAGGTAGGTTGTGTAACTGGGGCTCAGCATCTTAGCAACTAATATAGTTTGCCCTAAAGGGAAGCAGGGGGCTTTCTCATTTATTTTATAATGAACTTTTTATTTTACAACAAATTTTGATTTACAGAATTACTGCATGGAGATAATACAGAGAATTCCTGATACCTTATGCCCAATTCCCTCTGTGATTGACATCTTACATTAGTGTGGTAGATATGACACTATTAATGAACCAATATTGATACAATATTATTAAGTAAAGTCCATAGTCTATTCAGATTATTTTTTACCTAAAGTCCTTTTAAAATTTTATTTTCAATGATAGTGGATACACAATATTAGTTTCAGGTGTACAACACAGTGACTAGACATTTATATAACTTACAAAGTGATTACCTACGTAAGTCTAGTACCCATCCGACAGTACATAGTTATTAGAATATTATTGACTATATTCCCTATGCTGTATTTTACATCCCTGTGACTGTTTTTGTAACTGGAAATTTGTACTTCTTAATCCCTTCCCTCTTTTCACTCATCCCCCCCAAACAACCTCTCATCTGGCAACCATCAAAAATGTTCTCTGTATCTATGAGGCTGTTTTGTTTGTTTTATTTTTTTAGATTCCACATATAAATGAAATAATATATTTGTCTTTCTATCTCTGACTTATTTCACTTAGCATAATAACTTCTAGGTCCATCTAAGTTGTCACAAATGGCAAAATTTTATTCTTTTTTATGGCTGAGTGATGTGATAGTTTCTTGCATATATGTACCCCATCTTCTTGATCCATTTGTTTATTGATGAATGCTCAGGTTGCTTCCATATCTTGGCTATTGTAAATAATTCTGCAATGCACATAAGGGTGGATATATCTTTTCAAATTGATGGTTTGGATTTCTTTGGATAAATACCCAGAAGTGGGATTGCTGGGTCATATGGTAGTTCTATTTTTAATGTTTTGAGGAGCCTCCATACTGTTTGTCTATAGTAGCTGCACCAATTGACAGTCCCAACAGTGGTGGAGAGCTCCCTTTTCTCCACATCTTGGTCAACACTTGTTGGTTGATTCATTGATGACGGCCATTCTGACAGGTGTGAGGTGATATCTCATTCTGGTTTTAATTTGCATTTCTCTGATGATTAGTGATATTGAGCATCTTTTCATATGTCTTATGACCATTTGTATGTCCTCTTTGGAGAAATGTCTATTCAGGCCCTCTGGTCATTTTTTTTAATCAAATTGTTTCTTTGGTGTTAAGTTGTATGAGTTCCTTATATCCCAGGGGTGCCAAAAAATGTATACACATCTTAAGACCACCTCTTATAATTGCAGAAGTCAAAGATGACTTCCATTCATATTTTGTTATCAGTATGTATTGAGTATTATCATTTTAATACAGTGTTTTCTTTTCTTAAAATGTGTATACTTTTTTTGGTGCCCTCTGTATTTTGGATATTAACCCTTTATCAGATGTATCGCTGCACACCAATATTTCCTCATTTCAGTAGGTTGTATTTTCATCTTGATGGGTTCCTTTGCTGTGCAACAACTTTTTAGTTTGATAGTCTTGTTTATTTTTCTTTTTTACACTCTATTATGTTTATTTCCACTCTGATCTTTATTATTTCCTTCCTTTCACTCACTTTGGGCTTTGTTCTTTTTTTTCTAGTTTCTCTAGGTATAAGGTTAAATTGTTTGAGAATTTTCTTGTTTCTTGAGGTAGGCCTGTATTGGTATAAATTTTCATCTTAAAATTGCTTTGTCTGTGTCCTATATGTTTTGAGTCATTCTGTTTTTATTTTTATTAGTCTCAGAGTATCGTTTGATTTCTTCATGATCTCATTGTTAACCCATTCATTGTGTAGTAACTTGTTTTTAGCATCCATGTGTTTGCATTTTTCAGTTTTCTCCTTGTAATTGATTGCTATTTTCATACCATTGTGATTGAAGATAATACTTGATATGATTTCAGTCTCCTTGAGATATTTTTGTGGCCTAACATGTATGTGGTCTGTACTGGAAAATATTTCATCTGCACTTGAAAAGAATGTATATTCTTCTGTTTTAGGGCAAAATACCCTGAATAGTAGTTAAGTCCTCTGATCTAATGTGTCATTTAAAGCCATTGTTTCCTTGTTTATTTCCTTTCTGAATAATCTATCTATTGCGGTCAGTGGGGTGTTAAAGTCCCCCACTAATACTGTATTATTGTCAATCAGTCCTTTTATGTCTGTTAATATTTGCTTTATATATTTAGGTGCACAGATGTTTATAAGAGTTACATCCTCTTGTTAAATTGATCTGTCATTATGAAATACCCTCCTTTGTTTCTTGGTACAGCCCTTGTATTAAAGTTTATTTTGTCTGATACAAGCATTGCTATACCAGCTTTTCATTTGTTTTCATTTGCATGAATTGCCTTCTCCATCCTTTTACTTTGTCTTTCGATTTGAAATGAGTCTCTTGTAGGCAGCATATGTATGAGTCTTGTTTTTCATTGATTCAGCCACTTCATGTCTTTTGACTGGAGCATATCGTCCAGGTATAAAATATATTTTGATAGGTATGTAGTTATTGACATTTTATTGTTTTTTGTAGTTCTTCTCTATTCCTTTCTTATTCTTTTGCTCTCTTGTATGTTGATGACTTTCTATAATTTTTTTTAAATGCCTTTCTCATTTCTCCTTGTATATCTCTTGTAGATGTTTGGTTTCTGGTCACTATGTGCTCAGTATATACCAAGCTATGTTTATAACAGTCTATTTTAAGTCGATGGTCACTTAAGTTTAAACACATTCCACAATCACTACAATTTATACTCACCTCCTCCTCATTTATGTTTTTATCATCATTTTAAAACTTTGTGTATATCCTTTAATTTATTGTTGTGATTGCATGCATTCTTCCTACTTCTGCCTTTAACCTTTGTACTATCTTTATAGTTGGTTGATCCACTGCTTTTACTAAATGTTTGCCTTTATCAGTGAGAATTTTTTCTTTATTATACTCTCTTATTCACATTTTTTATTTGTTGTACTTAAAGAAATCCCTTTACATTTCTTGTACTACTAGTTTAGTGATGATAAACTCCTTTAGGTTTTCCTTGTCTGGGAAGGTTCTTATCTCTCCTTTGATTCTAAATGATAGCCTTGTTGGGTAGAGCAATCTCAGTTGTAGGTCTTTCCTTTTCATCACTCTTCTGGCCTGCAAAGTTTGTGTTGAAAATTCAGCTAATCATCTTATGGGAGCTCCCTTATAGATCATTAACTGCTTTTCTGTTGCTACTTTTAAGATCCTCTCTTTGTCTTCAACTTCTATCATTTTGATTATGATGTGTCTTGGTGAGGGCCTCTTTAGGTTCATTTTATTTGGGATTCTCTGTGTTTCCTAGACTTGTATGTTTAGTTCCCTCACTAAGGAACATTTTCAGTCATTATTTCTTCAAGTAGATTTTTTGCTCTCTCTTTTCTCCTTCCGGTACCCCTATGATGTGAATGTTTACGTACTTGATGTTGTTTCAGAGGTCCCTTTAAAAAAAATTTTTTTTTTGTTATAATTGGGTGTTTTCTTCTATCTTCTCTTCCTGAGCACTGATTTGATCCTCTGCTTCTTCTAATCTGCTGTTGGCTTCCTCTAATGTATTATTCTTCATTACAGTTATTCTTCACTTTTGACTGGTTCTTTTTTATGGTTTTTATCTCTTTGTTGAATTTCTCACAAAGTTTTAAGTTCATTGAGCTTCCTTATAACCAGTGTTTTAAACCATATATCTGGTAGATTTCTTGTCTCCATTTTGCTTAGTTCTTTTTTCTGAAGTTTTGTCATGTTTTTCCATTTGGGGTATGTCTTTGCGTCGCCTCGTCTTTGTTGCCTGCCTATGTTTACTTCTATGTTTTAGGTAGATCTAGTACACCTCCCAGTCTTAGCAGAAGGCCTTGTATAGTGGGTGTCCTATGGGGTCCAGTGGCATAGATTCTGTTCACGTGAATTGGGTGCTCCAGCAGTATTGCTTGTGTGGGTTGTATGAGCTCTCCTGTTGTAGTTGAGCCTTGATTGCTGTTGGCATATCAGTGGGTGGGATTGACCTTCAGACTGACTGGCTATGAGGGCTGGCCATGACTACAGAAGATAAGCTGTCATGTGGGGGCTGACCCCATGGAGCAGGAGCCACTTTAGCGGGACTCTGGTGCCAGCGAGAGTTTACCCTTCAGCTTGTCATTTGTGGTGTGGGTTGGGTGGTGCTCTGGTGGGGTCTGAAGCTGACAACCAGGTATGTTGGTTCTGGAGCCTCTTGGGAGGGACTCTGATGAATGCCAAAGCCAGCTGCCATTTATGCCTAACTTTGGGCCGCCTGATGGGAGCTGTAAAGTGACCTACAATTGGTTGCAGCTTGTGCTAAGCTTGGAGGTACTTGGGAGAGACTGTGCTCTGAACTGAGACAGCTGCCACTAGTGCCAGGCTTGGGACCTGTTGGTGGGCACCACAATATAAGCTTAGGCCAGCAGCTACTTAAGCCAGGATTGTGGCCATTTATTTGAAGTTACATTCCAAGGTGACACTGGTTGCAGCTTATGATGAGCTTTGGGCCACCTACTGGGAGTTACAATGCAAACTGAAACAGGTCACTGCTTGTGCCATGCTTGGAACTGTTTAACAAGAGGTATGGGGCGTGTTGAGGCCAGTCGCTGCTTGTTTGAAGTTTGTGGAACTTTGAGAGATTTTAGGAAAGTTGCATGAACCAAGGAAAGCCACTTATGTAAACAAGCTTCTGGAAGCAGCTCGGTCTGTAAACACTAGTTGGGTGAGGTAGGGTGTCAGGGAATATCCAGGTTAGAACTAATGCTATTAGTTTAATGGAGAGCTCAGAGTTGGTGCCTACCTCCTGGCTGGGTCAGGGGAGGACTTGATGCTTGTCAGAGCTTCCATTCCAGGAGAGAACTGCCCTGCACCCTGCCCCTCCAGCCCTCACCCTGAAGCCAGTCAATTCAATTCTTCCCTGGATGTCCTTGGAGCTTTTCTATCTGTCATCCCTGAACTGGAGTCCAGAACAAGTGAATTTGTGAGTGAGCAAGTCTAGGGGAATGCCTGGGACTCCAGCAACACTCTGTCTCACTTGGATGCAATCCTGCTGGTTTTCATAGTCAGGTGATATGAGGACTTCTCTTCCCTGCACTGGTGCCTCAAGCCGGGGAGCTTATTGTGGGGTTGGGACTCCTTTCTTCTCAGGAAGGATGTCCACAGTCAAGAATCCCTCCTGATGCTTAGTCACCACACCAAGGGAGTGAGACTTGCTTATTCCATGTCTGTACCCCTCCTACCAGTCACATCGTGGCTGCTTCTTTATGTCCTTACTTATAGGACTTGAGTTCAGCTAGACTT
This sequence comes from Lyroderma lyra, assembly GCA_004026885.1. NCBI lineage: Eukaryota > Metazoa > Chordata > Mammalia > Chiroptera > Megadermatidae > Lyroderma > Lyroderma lyra. The sequence goes on along the minus strand of PVJL010000445.1, from coordinate 410,255 downwards.
CAGGTGGTTCTCAATGATTGTTGTTCTACAATTTAGTTGTAATTTTGATGTGGTTGGGGGAAGAGGTGAGCACAGTGTTTTGCCTATTCTGCCATCTTGACAGAAAGTCCAAAGGAAAGTTTTTATTTTTATTTTTATGTGTGTTTTTTACTTAAGTTTTTTTATTAGTAAATGTATTAGGGTAACATTGGTTAATAACATCCTATAATTTTCAGGTGTACAAGATTATCATTTGATATCAGTGTACTGTATTGTGTGCCCACCACTCAGTCTAGTTTTTTCTGTTACCATATATTTGACCCCCTTTACCCATTTTGCCTTCCCTCACCCCGCCTTTTCCTTCTGATAACCACCATTCTGTTTTGTCTCTAATTGAGTTTGTTTTTATTCATTTCATTAGTTTGTCTGTTACTTTTTGTTTTGTACTCCGCATATGAGTAAAATCATAGGTGTTTTTGTACTTTTCCATTGGACTTATTTCACACAGCACAATCTTGAGAGTATTGTGCTAAGTTTTTATTTTTCATCTACTAATGCAACATCTTGAAGATTCTAAGCTTGTACTCAGAGACTATCCTTATTGATGAAAGGCTTTGCACACTGGATAATGCTAGGTTATTTCATTTATGTTAACTGTTGTTTCTGTGAACTCATTTGAAACAAAAACTGAAAACAAAACACCTGCCCAGGGCTTTTTGGCTGAGTTTCTGTGGCTGCATTGCAATGTGCCAGTGATTTTACTTATGGAAACCCTAGTTCTGAGGTCAAAGAGAATTTTCTGTCTTTAGAAAACATAATTGTCATTTAAAAAATTTCCTTTTAGCAAAGGCTTCTCTCTGCCTCTCCCCCTCCCCATGTTTTTTTCCCCACTGAACACACACTTTCATTAGTTTGTGCCCTCTGAGAGAGTGCACTCTGCCCCAACCTACTGGGCCATTTATATCTGAGAACAATGGAGCAGAGAGTGATGGCGGCAAGGTCCCTGGCCCAGGTGTGTGACCTGGCTTCACTTCTATTGACAGCGTGAAGCAGAACGAGCGCTACAGCCAGCTGACCCTGGTCAACTCCACTGCAGCTGACACTGGCGAGTTCAGCTGCTGGGGGCAGCTCTGCACCGGCTACGTCTGCAGGAAGGACGAGGCCAAAACGGGCTCCACCTACATCTTTTTTACAGGTAAAGGTTTGCTGTTAGTGGAACTCTTCAAACTTCTAGACTTGGGCCATATTAAAGGTTCCCACTGGGTGGTGATGATCAAATAATGACAAGCAGAGCAGTCACTCTTTGCCAGGCTCCAAGCTCTGGGCTCAATGCTTTACATCACTTATTTCATGTAAGTCTCACATCAGTCTCCTTCAGTGTGAGCACTAATATCATTTCCTTCTTTTTTTTTTTCCAATAGGAAAGTTGAGGTTTAGAGAGATTAAATAAGTCTGTAAGGTCATAACACAAGTAAGTGGCTGTATCAGAATTTGAACCCAGAACTGTTTGACTCTCGAATTTGTGCCTACATTGTCTAATATGGCAGCCCCTAGACACATGTGACTTTTTAAATTTAAATGGGAACTAATTCAAATTCAATAAAATTAAAAACTCAGTTTCTCAGTGGCACTTGCCATGTTTCAGGTGCTCCACTGCCACATGCAACTAGTGGCAATCATAATGGATGCTGCTGACAGGACACCTCCATCATTGCAGAAAGCTCTCTTGGACAGCATTGCTACACACTTTTAGTCATATGCTCTCAGAAACCGTGATGATCTTCTTTCTGGAAACTCTGTAGTCATAAAATGCCCAACAAAAGACTTCCTTGTATTTGTTCTTGAGTTGAAATTTTGGTGGCAGGATTCCAAAGGTCATGGCCTTTATGGCCCTGGTCCCAATCCCTGAGCCTACTTGAGGTGCCTGAATAGGTGCCCAGGTCAGACTGGATGCTTCTCCTTCCTTGCAGCACTAAGTCTGTTGTTGCCGCGTGGAATTGCACTTGGAGAAACAAGCATTGCAGAATGGCTTGGCAGCCTCCTTCCTCTGCAGAGCTCCCTGAACTGAAGTCTGGGGAGTGACGTTCCCCAACAAGGCTCAGAGGTCAGGAGCAGCTTTCAGGAATCTTACAAATGCCACCCCCTGGTGCTGCTGTTATCCAAGGCATTTCAGATGAATCCAGAATGTCTTCTTAGTGTGTGGGCAGGGGTTTCAGGAAATTTGTCTGCATCCTGAATTCATCTACCTTTCAGACCTAAGTGATTTAGGCCTATGACTCAAATGATCTTGTGCCCAGGCCATTAATGAACACTTAGCAAGGTCTCATATGTAATCTCTTCCTGCCCAAATAGCTCTTTCCTGGAAGCATTAGCAGAGCATTCTACAGTCGTGGTGGCCCATGTATTTCCTTTCATTTCCACAGTATCTCTGGGAACTAGGTGGAAACTGTTTATTATCTCTATTTTAGAAAGAATGCTGATGCTGAGACTCAGAGGGCAAGGTGGCCCACTCAGTGTTTCATGACTTAGAGTGGCAAAGAGTCAAATCTTGTTTTTCTGACCCAGGATCCAATGTTCTTGGTGCCCTAACCCATTTCTAAGACAAGGTGATTGGTAGATGGGCAGACAAACACTAGCTAGCATAACCACTGCTGTCGGGAGAATTGCTAACAGTTGTTCATAGGTAATCCCCTCTGATCCTCATTCTGGAATGTGCTATGCAGAATGCCCTTGTGCCCTTAGTGTTATATTATACCATACTGGGAAGCAATAATGGAAAAGGCAGTGAATTAAGATGAAGAAGAGGCTGTTATTTTGAATGAGGACTGATACCAGACTTCATGTTGCAGAATGAAGGTTCTTTGTTACAGTCAGCACTGCTGTGTTTTTCTGAAGTGTTGGGTTTTGAACTGAGATTTTTGAATTGAAAACCTTCCTTGAGTAGAATGTCCTATAAGGGTTATGGGCTCTCCATGATTTTTGGAAGTAGGTCTTCTTCCTTAATTTATGGAAGCCCCCTTGTAAGTCAAAGGAATGCACCCAAATTAATATGATTTATTTCAGAAGAGATCGGGCGTGATCAGGGTGGTATGGCCATAGACAATATGTTTTATTTCAACTTTCAAGAACCCTGGATCAAAAAGGACTGTGACATAGTGTGTTGTATCATTTTCTTATTCCTCAACACTACATTAAGAGTCCAGTTACATTTCAGTGTAGTGTTTTAGTATTTTGCCTTTTCAGGCCTGGGTAGGTTTGCAAAACCAAGATGGGCTGTTATGGGAGCTGAGCTTTCTGTTACTGGCTCCAGACTCCCTGAGAACATATGCTTCCCTGCTACCCACACAGAGGAACGTCTGGCATTCATTATGTTTGTGTGTTTCCTAGAGTCTGATTGCAAACACTGGGAAGCTTCTTTTTGACTCTTGTTAATTTGTGCAGTTTCTGGTTATGCAACGATCACATATTTCATCTTTATCTAGGAGGCTCGCAAGAGCGTTTTTCTTTCCTTCTAACTTTTTATTGAAGTGTAACACATATAAAGAAAAAAAACTCCACATCATAATGATACAGCTCCACAAATTATCCTCAAGTGAGCATACACGTGTAACTACTCCCCAGATTAAGGAGGAGAATGTCACCATCAGCAGGGCCTTGTCATGGCAAGAGGCCTGGGCTCCAATTTTCATATGTGGTAAAACCACATAAATGAGCACTTTTATGGAGTTTGTTATAATTTGGATTTTATTTTATAACCTATTAACTTTTTTTTTGTAAATCTAAATTTCCATGTGTTTAGTTTTCTTATAGTGATATTTCTCATCTACTTGAGTAGGTACAAACATATTTGCAGGGGACAAAAGTGATCTATACATTTTTAAATGAACTTCAACACGTTCTCTTTTTTTGGTAGATGAAATCTACTGATTATAAATGTATTTTTTTCTGCTTACCAAAGCAGCTGGTGCGGTGATTTCTTTCAAAGCATATATTATAGTAAAAGAAGAGCACATTTTTGTGTTCTGAGAATCAAATTGTTATCGTACTGGCTGTATTCATTGGTTCGATTTCCTGTATAAAACCTTCAAAGTTGCTTCTAAGTTTTACAATCATAATGTTTTTCCTAAAAAAAATATCTTTGATACTATCTACTCCGGATTCTTCTCTTTACAAATAGGGATGTTGAAGCCCAGAGAGATTAAGTGACATATTCAGGGCCATATAGGCTGACTCTTTGTGAGCCCAGGGCTATTTGATACATTGACAAAGGTTTCCTTTGCCTAAGCCTGGAAGTCAATTTATCATGAAGTGGCATGAATCACCCAGCCTGATATATATCCTTGCATAAAACAGAGATCACTGAGCCAAGACATACTCTTTCTGATCGCAGTCAGAGCCAGGGGCAAAGACCTCTGTATCAGTGAAGTTGCATGCATCGCCAAAGAACTCTTGGCCCATGAAGACATTTGATGATGAGTCTAGGAATTCTGTCCCTACCCTAAAATATCATACAACTGTAGCACTAAGAAGGGTAGAGAATAAGAAAACCAAGAATAATTGGTTGTTTCAGGAATACTGAGGGAAAAACATAGGAAACAATTTAACAAATGGGGTTTGGGTCAAAGATTTCTCTTAGCAAGTACTATAATATTCTCTCATAGAATAGAAAACAAAGGATTTAATGTGCCAAAGCAAACAAAAAACAGCAACAAAAACACCCAACCCAGATTCCTTTGACTGTACTAAGGAAAGTACGGGTAAACCAGTCCTTATTTCTGTAAGATAAAAATACCATCTTCTAGAGCTTCGGTCCCAGGCAGTGGTACGTGTACCCCCTGGGGTACGTGCTGGGCCATTCGGGGGTACATGAGAAATAATCAGTAATGGCAAAAAGGCAAGTAAAGTAAAAAATGCAAAACACTAGTTATGGAACAATAAATGTTAAGTTTGAATCACTGTTCATGGAGATACTTCAAAATTAGATCTCATTAGTGAGTGATGATTGGTGAGGGCGTGGCTATGAACCCTTCCCCCAAACTGCTCTTCTACCAGTCATTACACACAGTTTCAGAACGAAACTGAACGATCCATTTTCGATGTTTCTAGAACTTCCCCAAACATATAAATACATCCGTAGTCAGACTGTTTGATCAGTTTAGTTATTGACTGAGTAAAAATAAGTGCATTGTGTTTAATCGTAATTCTCTTCAGGTAGCTTTTTCATTTAATGCTTAAATACTTGATCATCACTGTCAATACTTAACCGTGTTATGACTATTGTAAAATTAAATCTGTGGTTTGTACTTTTAGTGCAGTCATCTTTCTTTCCTAACGTATTACCTTATTTCCTCTATTTTACATTAAGATAGGCACTGAACAAAAGTGTCAGTATTCAAAAACAGCTGTTTTAATAACAAGGGGTACAATTTATAGAAATAAGTGGGAAAAGGTTGAGAACCACCAATCTAGAACTTAAAGAACACACACAGTGATTTCAGAGGAAACAGGAGTGTAAGAAACTGGCTGAAGGTCCCCAGCCCAGTGGCAGCCCATTTGAGCACAGAACCTGGGACCAGTGTGTTCCCCATCTGTGCCTACTTGATTCCCTTTCCATTGTCCTTGCAGGAATGAGGTCCTCTGGGCTGTGAGGACACCAGCACCCTCAATGAGCAGGGCCTCGCAGAGGCCCTCTGCTGTGCTGGGAGAGGCAGTTATGGAGCTCATTTCTCCACAGACGCAGCAGATTGATTGCAGGTTTTAAAATTGCTCTTAACGTGAGGAAATCAGTCTCATTCCCTGTTTCCTCTGTGCGCTAATCCATGAGCCTGATTGGGGCTTGGACTAAGGCCTATTTTGTTTCCTTTAAGGAGATGGGTAGTAACATCCTTCTTCCCCTCTAAAAATTTTTTTTAAAAATAGCACTTGCTATTCATAAGGATATAGAATAAATAAGCCTGTGTCTTTTCCTTTGCAGAGAAAGGAGAACTCTTTGTACCTTCTCCCAGTTACTTTGATGTTGTGTACTTGAACCCAGACAGACAGGCTGTGGTTCCTTGTCGAGTCACGGTCCTGTCAGCCAAAGTCACTCTCCATAGGGAGTTCCCTGCCAAGGAAATCCCTGCCAATGGAACAGACATTGTTTATGACATGAAGAGAGGCTTTGTGTATCTGCAACCTCATTCCGACCACCAGGGCGTGGTCTACTGCAAGGCGGAGGCTGGGGGCAAGTCTCAGATCTCTGTCAAGTACCAGCTCCTCTATGCAGAAGGTAAGCCTGCCCACCAGCGCCGGGATTTTAGTTGCTTCCAGCTGGTCAGTATCAGGGACTGCTGGTCCCAAGTGTAGATGGAAATTAGGAGGCACAGCATGCTGTTCTTAAAGACTTCTTTAGTGGACCAACCCTTTCTAAAATGTTCTGCTTCCTCCTGTGACCTGACCCAATACCCCTTGACTCCCTTCTCTCCAGATCCACCCATCATTTGCTCTGGTACTGTGTCTGTATGACTGATCAGCAAGTCGCCAAAAGCCCCAACCTCTTCTTAGAACATTCTCTTAGATAAGAACATCCTCTATGGTTTAACCAAGATCTGCTGTCTTCTCAGGGCACCGTCCCTTCCCCACCTCAAGGACAGGAGGTAGGGTGGGTCCTTCTCGCCCCTGTCCCCACCTGCTGATTGTCATTCTCTTACCCTCTGCTCCTCAGACTTGTAGCTCATGAACTATACCAGCTTTCTCATCTTTTTTCTTGACACCCGCCCCCATGGGCTCATTGCCTTTCTCGTCACTCCATTTTTGGGGTGACATCAACATTCCCTTGGAACCCATTGGCTGGCTTCACTGATGGCCTCTTCCACTCCACCCCAGGCAGTCGTCCCTCAGTCACCACATTAACATGACAACAACTACAACTGCCCCGATGTAGGAGCCACGAAGTCAGACCTCCAACTCCAACCAGCCTTGTGCCTCCCCAAGTGGCCCAGTGATGGCTTCTGCCCCAGTCCGCACCTCCACCCTCTACTCCCCACATTCCCGAGTGCTCTCCTGCCCTCCCCACCAGCTCTCTGCCAAGGCCCTGGGCCCCGTGTTCTCTGTCCCCTCCTGCCTCGTGTCCAGGAAAGCACATCTGACCTGCATATAACTACCCGTTCTCTTCCAATGGGCCTCACTACCTTCTTCTTGACAAAACTGAAATTTGCTCACATCTCTCAGTTAAACATGGAACTGTTTTTATTCTTTTAACACAACCAGTTTAGCGAGGAGTTTCCATTCAGGGGTTTCATGCATGAAACACTTTATCTTGTTGTTGTTGTTGTTGTTCAAAAACTTCCATCAATCCTGCCCCTTTGCTAAAAATAGTGAGGTCCGTTAAGGAGATCTCAGTCCAGTTCTCCATCCAACAGGCACCTTGGCGACTAAGATAGTCTTATCCCCTTTCTGAGACTGTTTATTTAAGATCCTTAACCTCATGTTGGACACAAAGCCTGCTCCTGCTCTCCCCACCAGCACGCGGACTACACTGGGGACTCCAGCAGCTGGAGGGGGAGTGGGTGGGAAAGACAGGCTAGCTGCCCAACCTGCTCTGGCACTAGCCTGGGGGCCCAGGGGACAGGCTGCAGCCCAGAGGTGTTGTCCCTGATAGTAAATGCTGACCTGGCTTGTTCACGAGTCCATGGGGACAGATGGTGGCTTCAACACCTTGTCACGGATGATAAGGAACTCACCTCTAAGCAGCCCCCTTGGTGCCACACACCCCTCTCAGATCAGCCTTGTCCTCCTCCGGACCCTCAGCTGAAGGCCTCCGTCGTCCACGTGCATGTCTTTGCTCCCAGCTATAGTGTCGTCTCGGAAAGTCCTTGCCATCTCTCTCTCTTCCTCCAATTCCCCGACTCTGAAGCATGTAGGAACCAGAACCTTACAGTGGGGACACAATGCAGGGGCCCCTGTCCCCCTGCTGGCTCCCCCATGCCATCCCTTTCTCCCAGTGCTCTCTGGCCCAGAGCTGGTGGCACAGGGACAGACAGCAAGCAGAAGGACATGTCACCTCTTCCTCCATAAGTGGTCCCCTTGGGCTTCCCCTCCCCTGACTTCCAGGAGAGAAGGCACCCCCTCCCCAGCTCCTGTGAGTGGGTAGAGGAAAAGGCTCCTCTTCGTGGATGACCTTTGTCCCTCTGGGAACCGCCTGCGTGTGGGGTAGAGTCTGTCCTCCTGCAGCTGCTTGGGCAGCCCTGGGGCAGGATGAGTGGCTCCAAGAGTGAGCTGCTCCCTGAGATGAGAATTCAGGCTCTTTGATATCTCTTGTCCTCAACCCAGGACGTGATTGACTAGGTCACACCACCAACACAGTGCTACCAACTCGCCCTCACCACCCTCCTGGACCAAGCCCAGCCCTCGGCTAAGGCCGTCTGTCTTTCCTGTCACAGCCAAGCGCCCTGAAAGAGCTCTCTCTGTTCCTGGTCTTCCTCTCTCCTTCCCTCCCTCGGGCTCCTTGTCTTCTGTGCTCCACCCCAAAAGCCAGGGCCTACGGGCCCCACGCCATTAAATGCAGCAGCCTCGTCTCTGTCCTCATCCTACTAGATGCCGCCTCGCCTGCTCTCCTTCTGCATGGCCTCAGTGGCTGACCGGACGTACTGTTTGAAACAGTAGCGTTGCTTCCTGACAGTAGGTCTGGGCAGCCTAAGCCTCAGCCACATCCACCCTCCGCTGCTCTCTAACAACCCAACGGACTACACGTGGCCCTGATCTGAGTGTCCCAGCTCCACGTACCCCTCTGTCCACCTAATGTCTGTGCTGAGCCCCTTCCCTGCATGCCAGGGCTTCCTCCCTGGCCTGGTTCTTCTGCTTTCCTTGTCTCTGTGATGGCAATGCCGTCACCCAGTGCTCTGGCCCAAGACAGGGAGCCAACCTGAACCTCCCTTCTCCCCCTGGTCCTTCTCACTTTTCTATGAAATCGTTCAACTCCTGCTTTCTCTTTGTCATTGCAAAAAAGAGTTGAAGCTCTCCTCCTCTCTGCTGTGGACTAATGGGAATGCCACCATGTCTCCCCTCTGTCCACCTTTTCCCTCCCACACTGTAGCGGATTATGATTTCAACTAGAGCCATTCCGGAGGGTCCCACTTTTCCTAGAAGCAAGGTCAGAGTTGGCCATGTGCCTGGCCGCCCTGGGCCCGCCTCCGTGCTCCCCCACCTCCCTGTGGGGGCTTTGCCATCCGTGTCTGTGAAACTCACTCTTCGGAGTTGAGTTCAAACACTGCTTCCTCCAGGCTGTCTTTCCTGCCTCTCAGACTGTGCTGCCCCCAGAGCACCCCGGCCTTTTCCCCATTGCTTTTATCACGACTCCTTTTAAATCAACCGCAGTTACTTGCTCGGTGTCTGCCCCCTGCACCTTGGGAAGCCAGGCCCCATGGGCTCAGAGACCATGTCCATCTTGTCCCAGGCTGCTGTCAAAAGTACTGGTTCTGTGAACGGACCATAATGAGGAAATTTCTTTCTGAAATGCTGGGAGTGCCAACCTGTATAGCACGTGTACCCTTCCTGCCCAACCCCCTTAGAATTAGACGTTCTCCCCTGTTCGTCTCCGCCGTGTGGCTGCTCTCTATTCTGCTTGCTCCCTCCCAGGTACCTTCTTCTCCAACTTTTTATTCCCTTCAGATGAACCCCTGGCAGACCTTTTAGCTGCCTCCCCCAACTACAAATATAAGGCTGGACCTGGGGAGTTCTGGATGATGACCCCATTCTGGGCTACCTCAGTAGGGAGAGAGGGAACCACAGGTCGTGGGATAGACAGGGCCTGGTGTTAATTGGGAAGCTATAATACAGGTAGAAACATTACATATTTATTCAAAGAAACAGATGTGTGCATGTGTGGTGGTCACGGATTTCACCTCACTTTCTCTGTCTCCTCTTGCTTCCAGTTCCCAGCGGCCCTCCATCAGCAAGCATCTTGGCATCCTCAAACAAAGTGAAGAGTGGGGATGACATCAGTGTCCTCTGCACTGTCCTAGGCGAGCCTGACATTGAGGTGGAATTCAGGTGGATCTATCCAGGACAGAAGGTAGGCTCCGTCGTACCTTAGACTCAGCCAGTTGCTTTAATCCAGGTGTCTCTTCCCCTCTCTTACCTCCCAGTGACTTAAAGTGCAAGGGACGTGTGGACTAGGGTAGGGGCCGGGCTGGCTTGTTTTCTTCTAAGGTGTTCCAGTATATTTACAAAGAGCTTTTTTCTTTTTAAATAGGAAAAAAGGTGACTTGATTCCATTAGGCAATTTGCTCAGAGTCCCCTCTTCATAGGTAATTTTTCTAAATAACTGTTAAACAAGGGACAGGGGCTTGAAAGGGAAAGGCAGGGGCACTCCCTTCTGCACCCCAATCCAACTTCCCCCTGGTATCCTTCAGAGCGTTCTCTACAGGGCACTCAAGCTGGCCCTGTGGCGAGCTCTGAGCAGACACCCACAAGGGGGGCATAGAGACACAGGCACTGTCAAAAAGGTGCTGTGAGGCCAGAGATCATTTTAAAATAGACTTCCCATAAAAGCAACTCCAGCTTATTTAGCCTCTGTGCGTGCTCTGCTCACCAAAATAAACAGCTTTGCTACGACCATGGAACAATCCCTGTGTTGCCAGAAGAGATTTGGCCTCTTGAGACATACTCAGTAGCCAGCACACTTCTGGCTGAGGGGCTGTGATTGGTGGACAATAACTCTCCCAGGAGAATAAGATTTTCCGGTGTCCTGACCCTAAGTACTTGCAGACAGTTGTCACAGAGGGCATTAATGATTTTCTTTTTTTTACATTGCCAATTATTTTATGAGCAGAAAGGGGATTAATTTAGTAAGACTATATTAAACTAATCCAGAAAACACGAGGTTGTTATCACCAAATTTGGAGGAAGCATCACAAAAGTGACCATTGACTTTCTAGAAATAGGGAGTTATATCATGTAGGACATGACATTATCCATCCTTGGTACAACTTTTCTCCCACCGGAGTCCTATGGCTCATTTTACAATCATACTTCTGTCTCTCCCAAAGCTGAACAATTGGGAGCTTTAGTTCACTTACATAGTGAGTGTTTCGGGTTCTTTCTGTGTGTAAATTCTTTGAATAGTAACCACAGAGCGAGAGGGAGAAAGTGGGCAATGTGAAGGGAAGAGTGGAAAATGCTATCCATGTTTTTATGTCTAATGCGAGTTTCTACGCTGTTAGACTTCCAAAAGAATAAAAGAATAAATCTTACATTAAACAGAAACTTACTAAAGAAAAGGGGAGGGAGTCAAACAGCGTAATGAGTCTAAGACTCTTTTTTGGCAAAAACGCAGTCTAAAATGAAAGCATGCCCAATAAATAGTCTTTTATCAGCATGTGTTTTGCACATTGAAAGGACTGCTTGACAGTGCTGGGTGAGTGGGAGCTGTTTGTGGCAGCTCGTCGGTCACACTTCAGTCCATGTGGGTCTCATTAAACAGGATGAAAGGCCCGTGACAATTCAAGACACTTGGAGGCTGATCCACAGAGGACTGGGACACACCACACGCATCTCCCAGAGTGTCATGACAGTTGAAGACTTGGAGACCATTGATGCAGGATATTACATTTGCACTGCCCAGAACCTCCGAGGACAGACGACAGTAGCTACCACTGTTGAGTTTTCCTGACTTGGGAAATGAAGTGTTATAAACTGATGGCAAACTCACTTGTGTACACAACCAGCCTCAGCGTTCTCTCAGCTAGCGCTTCGCCAGACACCGGTGTCAAGCACCCAACCCCAACCCCTGCCTTGTGAGTAAGGCCCGGACTTCCCAACTACAAGGAAGTCATCTGGTCTAATAATAGAAATGTTAACTCCTGACAGACAGCATGTGTTTTGACTGCTTACCTACATATATGCATTTCTAGTTTTTATTACTAAGAAATGCACATATGTGAACTTCATATAATTTCTATTAAACAAGCAAGATTTTGTAAAAAATAATGGGCTAAGTGCTTGTTTTCTAGGTTGGCTTGAGATACAACCAGAGGGACTTGGTGACAGTCATGTTTGGGTTACTACCTAATATTTCATTTGATTTATCAAAAAAAAAAAAAATCTAAAAATGGAGTAATATATAGATCAACTGTATATGAAGGTATCAAAAAGTCACCTTGCTTTAAAAAACAACCCCTGTGCACTCAGACGTACTAGTTCTAGATCAATCCACTCAATAAGATCTACAGCGTGTGTTTTTAAAAGTTTAACTGTCAACATAAAATAGATACACAGGTCAAGGAAGATTCAACTTCATTGAGACATTTTTTTTTTACCATCTTCAAAAACAGCAGAAATTGTTAATATGAGTCAAAGGTTACTTCTCCAAAACACAACTTGAATTGAGAAAAGCTGAGCTCTAAGTCTAGCTCCGTGAGCCAAATTTCAGCCCATGACCAATTGTGTGGTTGCACGGGAAATAGCTTAGGAGGAAGCATGGTGTCAACTCCTGCTCTGCAATAAAGTAAAGTATGTCACAGGTTCCAATTCTTATATTGAATATTCCAGCATTATTTATTTGATCAAAGTAAAAATACATTTTCCATCACTACAAACTAAACACAACTACAGCTGTTTACACATCCATAATTTATGACGTGCCAACATTTTGCATCCTACATGAAACATTTGGTTTGAAAAAAAAATCTTAAAGTTCTGTTTTGTTTCCTATCTTCTCTCCAGTTTCCTCGCATTTTCTGAAGACATTTTGTACTAACTGTGTAAGATTGATTTCCCCAGACACCTGAAGAGAGCAGGGAACAGCACAAGATTTCCCACGCGACAGGGGATGGATGGCAACCCCAGCGTTGGCTAATGACATTGAGAACAACTTGAAAGGGTAAGCAGAGAGATAGTCCAGGAGGTGGCAGTAAACCTACATTCCCATTTATCAGGAAAAAACATGGAAGTTTACATACATAAATTGCTAATAATAATAAAAACAAAACAAAACATGCATCATTTTGCTATGTAGTGTACATATAGATGACGACTCAAATAGCCACCTCTAGTATCCTGAATCTGTTCTAACTGTCGGGGTTATTTGTATAATCATTAAACACCAGCAATGCAGATTAGTAAATACTGACATCACAATGTTAACACATGCAGAGGGAGGGAGAAAAAGCCATGATTCTTCTACCTCCCCAGAGTATTAGAATTGGGAGAGGTGAGAGAGAAATTTTGAAAGTAAGTTGAAATGCAACTTGGAGGAGAGTAGTACAGGCCACGTTTTCCACTCATCAGCAGGCCATTCTACCTTCCCAAGGACAGAGGATTCCTTAAAGGGTATGTGGAAACTTTATCTTCCCAGACTATTTCAAATCCTTCTAGTAAATACTGCATCATTGGTTTCATTAAGTTACTCCTATTCATCAATAAACAATGACTCCTACCTTTCTTAGTTCTAGTAGCCAATGACTCTTATTCTTTATTTCCTCTAGGATTTCCGAAAATTTGCACTATCCATCAGATCTGGGTTTTTTTTTTTTGGACAGTACCTTGAAGATGAGCCAGATCTGGAAAAGCATATTCCATTATCCTTGTCCCAGAGAAACATAGGTAGGAGGCTGAAGGTTTGCTTTTTGTGGCTCTGGCGGGGGGTGTGGCAAAGAGGAGGGAATGAGGATAATGAAGAAGACAGTTTAAATCTGTGGGGACAGCTGACCAAGGTAAAAAGTAAGGCTGAAGTTTTCTTTATACAGAGATTTAGAAAAATTAGGGTTCTGCATTTGTTCATAGCCTGAGAAAAGGGATTGTAGTAAAACGGTAGGTTCAGATGGGAAAGTTAAACATCTACAGCAAACGTCTAGCTCATTTCTACTGCCATGGTTCAACACGGAAAGACATGCTCACCAGTGGCTCCGAAAGGACACAGAGAATGCAGACACGGCTAAGTCAGCGCGTTTCCTGGCCTTCCCTCTCCCCGCGGGTCAGAGGGCTGGGCAAGTAGGTGGTAGGGAACTGTAATTCAAGCAACTACTGCGCCCTCGTCTATGGCTTTCTGCAGAAATGCAGACACCACTTGATTAGTACATATCCAGCTAGATTTAGCTTTTGACTTTCAATACAGAGCAAAGGAGGCAGCATCAGACACAGGACACTCCGCGACATCCATTTCATTCACACATCCCCAAAATAAAAATCACAAGAAGGTGTCTGTGGTGAAGAACATTATAAAGGTTATAAATCTCTATCTTAAGAGAACCCTGAGAGTGTTTTCCCCATATGCTTACGTGAAAAAGGCAATGAACAAGACCTTCACCTTCTTATTCTTTAAGTGCTTTGTGCAACAGGGTCCGTGCAGATCACCTGGGGGGAGGAGTCTCTTGGGCCGGGAGTCACATTGTACTCCCGAGTTCCAGTCCCGTAAGGAGCCGGTGCTCAGGGTGGTGACTTTCCAGTTCTAGTGATTACATGTCAGCTAATGTCGCTTTTGCTCCCATGACCACGGTTAGGGTCAGTCCTGCAGACCTATGAACATGCTTTCTGACAGTCTCCCCACCTTCAGAAAGTGTCATCTGGGTGAAACGCTGGGGCTGGGGAAGGAGCCCGAATTCCTTGGCGACTGGAAGGGGATAGCAGAAGACGTGGGGGACCTCTTGGGGCTGCACAAGTCCCCGTTGTGCAGCTTCCACAGCAGCTCCTCGTTTTCCATGGAGAGTCGCTTGTTGACTTTCGACTCTTTCTCTAATGATTCCTGCAGAACTGCCTGCTCGGTGGAAAGTTGCCTTAAAGACAAACGAGAGCCAGAAACTACATGAACCTAAGTTAAAAAAATGTTTCCCTTATTAAGTTTGAGAATCCAGTAAAAACAACCCCTTTGGATTAAAAGGGGACCCTGCATAGAGGGCCTGGCCACAGAGCTCTATATATTTGGCTGGCTAAGAACCCATGGAACTATGAGCAGGAGCCAAAGAGAAACCTGCCCTTGGGGGGCAATTTCACAGTAGGCTGAATGAGGCTCCTGCAGGTGGTCAGCAGGTCTGTGACCATCTTGGGTTTGGGGCTGTTTCCTACTTGGTCTCCTGGTGCTTTCTCTGAGAGGATCTGAGCCTCAGCAAACCAGGGGGCCCAGGGGGGAAGGCTGGCCTGCTTAGTTCTCAGCGTTTAGTCCAGGCCCCTGTCAAATTTTCCGGACAGACATCAGTGTGTCTCTAACCACCTTCCTCAATCTCATTTCCAGGAGGGATCTGGGTGGAGTGCAGTAAAGGGACACTCGGTGTCCGAGGAAGGGAGGAGATGGGAAAAACAGGACTGTTTTAGTTTTACCTTGAAATTGCCATATGCTTGTCCATCCGCGCTTTTAATTCCTCATTCTCCTGCTGGAATCGCTTCAATTTGTCCACCAATGCTGTGTTGTTGTCCACCTTGACATAAACAAGAATGCCAACAAGTACACATGAAAAATAAGTAAATCAAGCCCCTCATCTCCTAAGGCACATTCCTGATACAAGTACGCTTTGGAGAGATTCAATTAAGGAAAGTTTACATTGTCTCACTGCAAACTAGGATCTAAAGCAGCAACACAGAGCACAAGTATTTTTTAAATGTGTGTTTGTTTTTAATGTAGGTTAGTCTTCAAGGCCACTGGAAAAGTGCCCCTTCATGGCAGGTCACACTGTTGGAGAATTCTCCCTGAGAAGTGGTGTCTTGCACTGGGCAACTCTGGGGCTGTGCCTCTTTCAGTTTTAAGGTGGTAGACAGCCTGCGTTTATTAAGAAGAGCACTAGAGCTTCTTAAGTCAATTTCTGGGGAAAAAAAAATCCTACATTTGAGAAAAACTCATGAGGCCAACAGTTCACAGTTCTGGGCAAAGTTTGCTATGGCCTTAGACCTGGCTTCCTGGCTCCTCTTCAGCATTTACCTCTGTGTGACCACACAAAGCAGCGATTCACAAAGCTCTGTAGCGCTTCAAATGTGGGAGTGACACTCCAGAAAGCCTCCCTCACAGTTCAGTTTAAAGATACGTTTGTTCTCCTGTTGGCCTGCCCAGGCTAAACTTTCAAGGAAAACAAATTGATCAGCTGAGAGATTAAGGAATAAAATCCCACAAGGCACTTAATCACTTAACATGATGAAGAGCTGATTACGTCCCTGCTTGCTTTCCAAAGGGAAGATTGTATTACTTGCTTAGGAGGGGACATCACAGCTCTAAGTCCCTGTCATTGTAGCACGTAACTAATCCACTCTGATTATGGCTCTTAGTTACTATTAACATATTCTGTTATCCAGAAAATTCTCAGGGGAAGCCAAACAGGTGAAGTAACTTTCCAAAAAATGGAATTTTCTGTAATTCTAAAGGAATTCCAGATAAAACACGAATAGGAAAATCTGGAATTAGAGGCTGGGAAGTAACTGACTATAAAATATCATGTTCTCCAATTCCTCACTGTACAGAAGAGGAATCTAGTCCTGGTGATGTCACAGAGCTAATTAGTGTCAGCGTTCGTTTTCATACCTAAGCTTTCATACTGAGAAAGCTTCCTTGCTTTCTAATTGTCTTGTTTTCTACAAAATCCTGGTTTACCTGTCATCCTATGGACCCATTCTTCTCCATATACAGAGTATGTAAGACAATGCTGACTAACATCATGATACCTTGTGGGCATGACAAGGAACAGAAACACTGATGGATCAATATAATTTAAAATATGTTGGAAATTTTACAGCAGAGTCTTATGGCACATACTTTGAAAAGTTGATGCATGAGTGGTACATGGGCAACCAATTATTAACAGGCTTATCTGAGTCATCACTGACTGCCAGGTTAGTTATCAGACTTGATAGAACAGAATGACCTTAGGCAGAGACTGGTATATATATTAGGTTGGACCCATTAACAAACCATGCATTCCTGTCCATCCTTTAAAAAAAAAAATCAAAATTTCCTGGTATTAATAATTCAAAGTGCCTGTATATTCACATTTTGGCTTAGGCTTTACCTCCATCAATAGAGAGGTCATAGTCTCTAGAAGACACCAATCGAACACCAAACCCCAAACAAAAAAAGCAAACAAAGAGTGACCTCTGTGCTTCTATCATCCATGGTATGGGTTTGAATGAGGCACTTGCTCAATAATTCATCACTCATAACTGGAGGGAGAAGGACAAGCAGTACAAGGTGGCAGGCGGCGTTAACAAAGTACAGGAGTGGCCGGGATCACTTCGGCTGCCTGGCCCAACCCTGTCCACCTGATGGGACTCCTGGTTAGTAGCGGCTGTCTTCGAGGGCTGGGCCGTGACTCACATGGAATACTGGACAAACTGCTCAATCACGGAGTTCTGGATAGACTTTCCACCAGTCAACATCAGTTTTCTGTCCTAGAGGCCACCAACTAAACACGATTTATATTTTTCATAATGCTTGCTATTTGTCCAACTGCATTAATTTTATTAAAGCACAATTCTTTCATCACATTCTAATGCACAAGCAGCAAGATGAAGGATTTTGATAGAAAGATTAAATTGCTCCAATGTGATAGATTTCCATATCCAACTGTGTTGGGCATAACCAAGTCTGCCCAGAGTTGGTGATACACTAACGTACCGATTTAACATTATTTTAAAATTTTGCTTGTGCTGGTGAAGATTTCACACTACTGAAATGGGAGCCTGCTTTCTTGGGAGTGGTTTTGCTAAGGAGCAAAAGATGCTTTACATGTTCCTTGAAAAAAACAAAAAAGTTCCCAGAACGAAGCAGTAATTAAGCCTTGATCAAACTCAGAAAAGAAAACATAACCTTTTGACCTTTTGCATATTTCCAAATAGCTTTCAGTAGCAGTTCAAACAACTCCACAATTCAAGCTCAAGGCCCAGTTCCTACTTGACAGACCCCATTCTCTTTGGTGAGGTTCTGAAAAACGTACCAGTTTCTCCATCTTCATTAACTTGACGTCCTGTTGGTGTAGCTTCTCATTTTTGATCTCCAGCACAGCTTTCAGGCTTTCTAATTCCTGCTCCAGATACATGATCTGAGGGTTTTTCTGGAAAAGACACAGCAGGAGTTACCTCTGACTGATGATTAAACACAATTGTATAGTTCAAGTTCTTTTTGTTTTTAATATTATTAAATTTCTTGGTCAAATCCTTCGACAAGCAAGAAGCAGCAAGAGACTTCCACCTTCGTACAGCCGTTTCAAAGAAAGAGGTGAAAAGAAGGGTTAGGATAACTTCAATCTCAACATTGTTGGTTATAAGAATGAAATAAAATGTTCCCTATTTGAAAATAAACACTTCACTCACTGATCAGTAACTTGATGGAAAAAATATTGTAGCATCAAATATTTTACTAGAAGATGCAGAAAAACCATTGCTTACAAAACAAAACAGAACTCTGGCTAGAGATCAGGCAATCCCAAGTCTTACTGGTGTTTGGAAGGAGATAAAAGAACAAGAGCACATGCTTACCAAAGTCAGTAACTGATCAGAAATGAAAAAGCAATACTCGTGCATATATAGGGCCCTCCGGAAAACGAGAGAAATGACAATAATGGCCTGCATCTTTTGGATGTTTATTATGATGGGACTATATTGGTCTAGCCATCCCTCTAGGGCAGCCATAATACCCTATCATTTTATTTTGTGACATCCCAACACCTACATGGCATAGAGCACGTGCACTACTAAAAGTCTACCCAAAATAATCAACTGCAGAAGGGGGAACATCCTCTTAGAGCACAACACCTGACTCCCTACTTATTTATGGAAATTCAAGTGAACCATCTGAGGTATAGGATACAAATGTATAGGATACAAATGAACAGCACGAGATCTACTGATCAGATGTTTAATAAGGAAATTGCTTAGAGAAGAATCCGTGGTATAGATCATCAAAACCATCTTCCTGGGCAGCAGTTAATACGTGGACCAATCCTTCGGGAGAATCGGGGAGTGGGCACCTGGGGACTACGTAGTCAAACCCCTGACCTCACAGAAGGAGACAACAAATTCTACAGTTCAAGCGACCTGCTCAGGGTACATAATGTTCCTGGGGCGGGGACTTTAATGACAGTGTTCTTCCAAACGTTTCATTTGTTACATACGCTGTGGTCCTCTTAGTTTTTTGTTTTTTTTTTTTTACCCTAAAGATAGTAAATCCTGTCTCATTTCTGTTAAAAAAGAAACAGCATAGTTCACTTTGTCACTCTTTAAAATTAGAACATTTGCAGCCTTGTGCCCACTGCACTGTTTTTTATGTCCCTGCCGGCGGGACCCTTTCTCCCTCACTCTCCTTTCTACACCCTCATGCGCCTGCACAGGGGGGAGGCAGCAGGCGGGCCTGCTTCCTTCTTAGTCTGCAAAAGCCACTGTACTCTCAGGAAGCTCTTTCACACATTCGCTTCGGATGACTCAATATATGCATCTTTTGTGTTCCTTTCTTAGAACCTGGATGACACACATATGTTTTTACATTTCCCACAAGTCTGTCTTAAAATAAGCAGATGAAATGTTATAAATCTTTAATTTCTATTCAGGGACATCATAACAGATACTTCAGAGGAAGTATGATTGAATATATTTACAACTTCCTGTTTTATTCTATAATTATCAACACAGGAATTGTGTCTATGAGGGCTGTCCAGAAAAAAATCCTGCTATAAATGCCTCTATTTTCCCTATTACATGGCTGGATACTTTCTGGACAGCTCTTGTATACTAGAGAGGTAGACAGGAGTCCGATGCTTGGGCTTGGGTTCATAATATAAGCAATAACTTCAGATAACTCTGGTTATCAGGTTGATGAAAACTAATGTGCTATATGACCTTTCACTATGCACCTGTATGGGTTTTGTTTATTTACAACAGTATAAACTGAACAATGAAAAATCATTCCGTTAACCTGGCATCTGCTGAGCAAGAATCAAGATTTTAAGTATCTTCTTGGCCTCTATAACTCTGATTGTGAGGTACAGTCTGACAATTAGATATTAGTTTTTGTCTAACATTTATACCAATTTTACTAATAATAGTGAACTCTACAGTGGATATATGTAATATTTTTTGTGTAAAACCATGGATAAATAATATAATTTATAAGTGACAATATTCTTGGTAAACTTATAAAGATGTATTAAAGATGCCTGGAATTATAAGTAAACTTCATTTCATCATACAAGGAAATTTAAAAATTTATAACTTGTCATATGTATGTTCAATGAAATATCATAGTTTTAACAATGTCAAATTTTTAACTTTACACAATCAAAAGTTGAGAACCAGTGATAATTGCAAGTTAAAAAGTATAAATTGTATAAATTATTAAATAGCAAAGTAATATACTCCTTTCCTCAAATTTTTAAAAAGTATATCAGTTCATTACAAAATTATTAAAGGTCTTCTTGCACTCAAGCATAACTTAGCCAAATGCCATGAAGTCACCCCCAGTCTCCATGGCAGACTCAGCTGCAAATGGCCTGAAGTAACAATGTTAATATATGTAACCCAAGGGGGTTCCCTGGTGGTGTAGCGGCTAGGCTTCAGCGCTCTCAGTGGTATGGCCTGGGTTCAATTCCCAGCCAGGGAACCCCCTACCCCCCACCCCAAATATATATATATAACCCGAACCATTAGTAAGGTTTATCTTTTGCAGGTTAAGTCTAGATTGTTTTTTGAAATCACTACTTTATCTAAGAATCTTCCAGAATAAATAGCTTTTAAGTTTCACTGAATATGCCCTCACCTAATTGTATTCAAATGTCTAGAAGGTCTCCCAATGAGATTATCAGCAAAAGGACTCACGGAGAGCTCACATGTGTGTTTCGTGAGCTGGCAGGTTTTAAGTGGCAAAAAGGCTTTGCTTTTGCAGTCTCAGGGCACCAATATATGGAATGGTGGTTACTATAAACAGAAGCCATGAAAACAACTTTTATTTTCCTCAAAATAGGGGTGGGGTAGGGGAGTAAGGATACAAGTTTTAAGAGAAATTTGTACTTTTCAAAAGTGAGGATTAGCCATAGCATGAACTATTGTTCAGCCATAAAAAGGAAGGATGCACCTACACATGCTACAATATGTGTGACCCTTGAAAACATAAGCTAAGTGAAAGAAGCCAGACACAAAAGACCATAGGTGGCACTATTCTGTTCATGAAATGTCCAGAAGAGGCAAATCCGTAGGGACAGAAAGGTAGGTTCTGTAGGGTTGGGGCTTTGGAGGAAAATGGATTGTGACTGCTAATGAGTGCAGGGTTTCATTTGGGATGACAAAAATGTTCTGGAATTAGATAGATACTGGTGACCAATGCACAACTTTGTGAATATACTAAAAACAATGAATTGTACATCAATTATATCAATTGAACTGTATATCAATTATATCTCAATACAACATACACAAAACCCTGACCCTAATTGATAGCTTTCTTGCCTTCCTGTAGGTATTAGCTTAGACCACTCGGAATATACAAGGGCTGTCCAGAAACTATACAGCCATGTAATATGAAAAACAGAGGCATTTATGGCTGGATTTTTTCTGGACAGCCCTTGTATATTGGGCTTCGTCTGCATGTCAGTTTTTAGGATTTATAAAAGACACCATTAAACAAAGAAACTGTTTTATACAGTTTAAAGAGCATATTGTGAGATATGGAAAGGGTTCCAAACCTGTGTTATTTCTCTAGCTGCTCTCTAGGCAGCTAAGTAGAAGAAAAGCTCAGGAGTGATGGAGGCACACACATAACTTACTAAATTTGCTTTCTCTCTTGAAATTCTTTTTTGTTCTTCTGATTTCAACTTTTCACTTAAAACCTCATTTTCACTCTTCAGATCACTGATTTGTTTCTAAAACACACACAAGAAAAGAAATGTGGAACGTAAGTTAACAAGCAGACACCAGAAACACAACAAATGTGCACAGAAACATCCCCAAACCATACAAACCTCAAACCTTAAGAATGATTTTTTTTGCGGGGGGAGGGAATTGAGATTGACGCACCTCTAGGGATTCCTGCTTTTCATAAAGCAAATCTTCAAGTGATTTCTTTTCTAATTCATGGCTTTTCTTGATTTCTAGA
This sequence comes from Lyroderma lyra, assembly GCA_004026885.1. NCBI lineage: Eukaryota > Metazoa > Chordata > Mammalia > Chiroptera > Megadermatidae > Lyroderma > Lyroderma lyra. The sequence goes on along the minus strand of PVJL010000445.1, from coordinate 388,243 downwards.
AAGAAATGATATTTTTTGAGCATCCTAGGAAATCACTGTGTTCTGTAATTCATTAAAGCACAGAGAGGTAAGAGTTGTTTATGAAGCAACATAACTACGTTACTCTATGTTCGTATGATTCTCTTATATTAATTAACCTATTCTCAGATTAGTCCTAGAAGAAAATGAGTAAAGCAGCTATTCCCATCTTATTACTAGAAACACTGAGGCCTACAGAGGACAAGGGACCACACAGAGTAGAGTTCTCAGGGGACCTCCTGTGTTCTTTTCCATTTGCATTTCAGGAACCAAACAGAAATCTAAAATTAAACCCATTTCTAGCAGGAAGAAACGCAATGTTTACTAAATGTCTATCCTGGGCCAGTCACTTGTCTATGTTATCTTGGACTTCACACAACAACTCTATTCTTCTTGATGAGAAAGGCCTTTGCCAGTGGTCACACCGCCAGCTTTTACCACACATCCACACGTTTCTCTGCAGGATACAAGGAGTTTAGTGTAACAACTCCAGCTACACAGCCAGTTAGGTTCTGAAAGAAACGGCTTCTTATTCTGTTCCTTCTCCTTCCACTCTTCCATCATGAAATAATTAAAAATATTCTTTATTCGACACTGTGAAATCTGTATTTCACAGCAGGATTGGTGTGCAAGAGGGTTGGCGCGCGGGGTGGATCTTACATCGTGGCCAGGATATACACTAACACTCAACTCCCAGAACCTAAACTGGTAGAGCACCATTGTTACCTCAAAGGCCTTTCAGTTCTTTAAAAGTTCATCTATTTCTTAAAATGCTGTCATTTTAAACAAATTAGTGTTTACATCCTTAGGAAAAGGGCGTCTGCTAACAATGAACAATACAAAAAGAAACCAAAACACTCCAAACTGAATGTCACAGGGTACTCTCCGGAGAGGAAAGTTATGAGTCATTTCCGCTTTAGAACATACCACACTGTCCCGTTAGATCTTATTCTGTTTACATAGAATAAAAGCACTCTTGCCTGAAAGGGAGGTTTCATAGGCCTTCTTTAGCAATTCTACTTTCTCTGAGTGGTTAGCTTCAATTTCCAACTTAGAAGTCTCATGGGCAGCATTTAAGTTGTCAAACTGTAATTAAAAAAAAAAAACAAACCAATAGTTTATGAGTAAAATCAAAAGTTCTAAGTGGCAACATTAGGAAACACACATAAGACTGCATTCAAGTTGAAGGGCAACCCAATTTGGATTAGCCACTCCCAGGCCTCCACTCTGTCCCACTCAGAACTCACACATACACACAGCTCTCCAGGGCTCGCTGACAGAAGTGGCCGAGGCCATCACAAGGAATGAGGACATGTTTCCCAGTGACAGGACCACTGAGGCTCCACTCTGTCACGTTGGCCTCTTATATCCTCAGTCCCTAGCACATGGCAAATAGGAGGCACTCCATACATATTTGCTAAACGAAAAACTGATTTTAAAAGGGAGCAAGGAAATGAAATAGGGGCATAGGATATCCTATTAAGTGAAAAATACAGGTTATTTAACATGTGCCATTTAAAAAAAGAAAAAGAAGAAATGTAAACCAATGGTTCAGCATAATACCAGAATGCTCAAAAAGTGATTATTTCTAGGTAGTATGATAAAAGGTTGTTTTTAATTTTATCTTTTTTATCTTCTTTCTTCCCTTTTACTCAACATACATACACTGCTTTGATTATAAGAAAAAATTTAACTGAAAAACTCTTTACACTTATTTAAATAAAACAAAGTTCATCCAGGGGTATTCAACAAAGAGAAGTTCGTGGCCACAAGTTGATCATCCAACAACAATCGGAATTCAAATAAACAGCCAGGACCAAAAACGTTTTGGGCTCCAAAGGCACAGACCTGCTCCTGCAGCTGAGTTTTGTACTTCTCTGCTTCTTCAATGTAAATGTTCTGAAGCTTCTCACACTCCCCGGTGTAAAATTCTTTCAGCCGATTCTCCAGCTCCGTTAGATCCGCGTGGTGCTGCTGATTTAGCTTCTGGACAAATCCTTCATAAGCTATTTGCAACTCATTCCTGGCTTTTTCTAATTTCTCACAGGTGTTTGAAGCAGTGACTGAAAAGAGATGGAAAAGAAAAAGATGACATTTAACTTGTTAAATGTCCTAAATTCCAAACATGCACACACGGCTGTGATGACTATAAACACAGCATGTCTCAGTTCTTTGGTGACCAGATTTTCAAATCTAATACTAGTTTAGAAGTGAACAGTAAAAAGGGACAAGAGGAAATGGTGTCTGGCAGCGTGTGTGTACACACACACGTACACGTACACACACATACACACACACACACACACACACACATCCAGCAAGCAGTAAGAATCACCTTTTATGTGGTGACCAATCAATCAGTACAGGAGCCATAGGAGAGGAGGCTCTGACTGGCCAGGTATCTCTAAGGACAGGACAGCCACCCAGGAGGGAGAAGCTAATAGAGGAGCAGGGAAGATCAGAAACAAATGAATTTTAAGCTCATACTTAATTTGAGCTGATTTCAACTTATTTCAAAAAACAGTCATAAAAAAATAGCAAAATATTAGAATATATTGAACACAAATCACCAGAGCATAAAAACTTTACGAAAAACACATTTTAAAAGCTACAACATAGTATGAATATATTCAAAGGTTAACATTTTAAAAAGGCAAGATAATTTGATAAACATAATTTAAAATCAGAAAACCCTACTCTTCACCACTACTACTAAAAACAGAATTACCAAGAGTAATTTCAGAACTCCCACACAAATACGTGCCCCCACACACCACAGTAAGTCCCAGGAAGCTTGACTTTGGACTTTTCCAGGCTTCCTTCACTGACGTGCAGTACGGGTTAAGTGGAGTGCTACTGTGTCTGTCAGGAGGGTCCGTGAGTTCTCAGGATCCCGTGGACTAATATAAAATGGGTATGGGGAGTCTGTTAAATTAGTCCTTACCTTTATTTTAGTAAGGAATATATATTTTAGGCTTATGAAAGGAAAAGGATTGTTTTAGAGCCGAGAAAAGGATAGCTCAGAGCAATGATTATTCTACTTAAGTAATGTGGAATTGGCTGGTTCCTGGGATGGATTTCAGGCAATGATGTACACTTGTTTTCTTGGCAACAGGCCACGTGGCAGTAGGAATACCTGTCACTTGTCCCATATCAGTATTCCTTCAGAGTTAAAATGGGCCATATTGAAATAACAGTGTCAGAACTCCACAGGAAGGTAGGCAATAGAAAAATAGTTTGCAAGCCATCGATAAAGGCGTCAAATTGCTTTCTAGTCAGAGAAATCCTGGTCTCACACAGCCTTTTCACTTAATTCCCTTGGATTTCCAGGTATCAGGAAAGTTTAAAAAAAAACAAAGAAAAGGAATAACATGATCTTAGCCCATCCAAACGCTCCTACCAGAGACAGACATGTCTAAGTGAACCAAAAACCAGAAGAGCTCTTATGTGGAAGCTCGCCAGTGTGAGCGAGGTGAAGCGGGGACGGACGGGAGGGCGGGGGACAAGAGGGGCCACACGGGGGAGCGGGCGCTCTACGGCTGCTAGCACACAGTCCGGGGAGCGGGCCCTGGCCCAGACGGTGACATCAGCCCGCAGCTGTGCACGGGCCTCTGCTCTGTTTATCACCCTGGTGTGCTGTGCAGAGAACAGCTGGGCTGTGAGATGATCACTCACACAATGGGTTTTACTTTCAATCAGTTGGCCTGGGCTCCTGAAGAAACACTGATTTGGCACAAAGACTCATGAAATACGTTTTTTAAAAAAGGACACACACATAAATATGGTATCAAGGGTCCTCGGAGTGCTCCTGTCGACTGGACATACTCTGTGGAGGGCAAGGGGGGACATCACCCCAGGTTTTAGTCACAGGGTTCTCCTTGTAATTATCATTCAGAAGAGATTTCAAAAGCCACCACAGCTCACTCTAACTCCTGTTCACCCTCTTGTCTCCTCCCTGCTTAGTCTCCAGAGTTCTACTTACTTTCACCCAATCAGACACCCAACAAAGCCAACGCCAAACAAAACCTTTCAGAATTCAGACTTAAGTAATAAGGAGGAGTTTGGCCACAGTGTTAGGTGATACTCTTCTCAAGAAGTTATTGCATGAATACAAAATCCACATAGAACAAGAGTAGTCATTTTGTCCTCGGTGTTTTAATCATTGTAAAAAGCATGTCTGTGACTAAGGGCACCAAAAGACCACTGCCTGAAGAAGAATTGGTGGATTATAACTTTTGTACACATGTTGGAAACCTGCAAAAGCTATCTCCAGCAATCTACACTTTAAAACGAGAAACACAGTTTTCAGAATTAAAAAAGAAAGGAGCCAACTCATTTACAAGATCAGCCCTAAAGCACAAGGCCACGTTACAGATTAGAAGTCAACATTTTCACTCTGGAATGAACCAAGCCTGAGAATTCTAGTCTGCCAACAACAACAAAAAAAACAAAAACAAAACCTAGAGATACTCCCTGACAGTTACACGGATAACTGAGCAAGGAAAAGACAGAAGTGGTGAAATGCTTGATATTTTTCCTTTTCGAATAATTCTTTGCATGACATCTAGAAAAGGCCCAATGTCACAGTCAAATATAACTAATGAAAAATAGAACTGTTCATCCCAGGTCTTTTAACAATTATCCCTGAGGACTGGAAATGGAGCCATTACCTAATTAGTCCTGGTGGGCTTTCCTAAGGCGGGGGAGTCAGGTTTTTATCATTTCTATCTCATAGAGACTAATTTCCTTGTGTTGACTGATACATGCACTGTTTACAGAGAAAAACATTACACAACCCTGGTCTTAAATTGTTCATATTCTTTTGAAGTAATACAGAGATTTCTTAATTTTCATATCTGAGTAGCATGCTTTATCATGAGACAACTGCAAATACTTCAATTGTCAGGAGCATAAGTAAATGTGTTAATAGAATAGAGCTAGAATCCTTAGGTTCCAATCCCAGCCACACCACTTACCGGCCATGTGCTTTAAGCTTTCTAAGCCTGCATTTCCTCATTTTTAAAATGGAGATAAATTTTAGTGCCTTCATTACAGGATTAAATAAACTAATACACGGGAAGGAACTGACCCAGTGCCTGACCAGAGTTAAGTATGCAATGAATGTTGCTAGAGTCGCAGAAGTCGACCAATTCAAATGTGTTTGAAGAGTCCTCAAAGACAGGTTTGGGGTCCCATGACAGAATGTGACAGTTAACAAGCAGCACTGCTTGTCTAGGATTTGAAGAAGATACACCGCACACACATGCTAGGGCGCTACAGTACACATCCATCTCAAATCTTCACTATCTACCTCTATTGCTGTAGACATTATATGCAACAGAATTTTCCCAACTTTTAGGTGGTTTTGTCCAAATTGGACATAAAGTATAAAAGAGAAAAGGAAAAATAAAAACAAGGAAGTAAGGTCACATGGAAGATCATGCAAATTTTTGTGATGCTGTGTAAGAAATGTTAACAGAAAGAAAAAACAAACAGGAAACTGAGATGACTTCATGTCCCCACTGCACACACACACACACACACACACACACTTTCTCTCGATGCTTCCAGCAGGCCTGCTGTGGGTGCCACGCCTATCTTGAGCAGAGTCCCCCTTTTCTGCACCAGCTGTGAGGGCCACGAGACACCTGCGTCCAACTGTACTCGCCCACCCTGGGTTTTCTCACATTCTCGCTGGCCCCTGGGAAGTCAGACACCTGCTTTTAGTTTTGGGCCCTTCTCTCCTTTTGTCAATAGCACATGCTTCTTAGGGTAAATGTTTGTTTATTTTAACTGTCGAATAATTTAGAGGTATAGCAAAGGGTCAAATAAAGTACAGAGACTTCCTGTATACTCTTCACCTAGCATTCCCAAATGTTGACATCTTACCTAATTATGGGACATGTGTCAAAACTAAGGTTTTAACACTGGAACAACATTACTGACTCCAACACAGACTTTATTTGGATTTTAACAGATTTTTCCACCAATGCTCCCGCCTTTTTAAAAAAAGAATAAACTTTTAACTTCGAACATTTTTAGGTTTTCAGAAGCATCAAGGGTAGAACAGAGAGTTCCCAGATACCTCTCACCCAGTTTCCCCTAAAGTTAACATCACTACCACACACATTTTGTCAAACCTGAGAAACCAGTATGATACATGGTTAATAACTAAACTCCAAACTCTGTACTTTTTTTTTGTTGTTGTTGTTGTTCCAGGGTCCAATCCCAGATACCGCACTGCATTTAGTTGTCCTTCATCTTCCCTGATCTGTGTATCTTTCCTTATTTTTCCATCACTGTGACAATTTTGAAGTGTCAGGTTATTTTACAGAATGTCCCTCAATCTGGGCTTGTTTGATCTTCTCTCTGAGTATTGTTCTGATGCAGCAATTCCACTAATTTACTAATTTATAAAATTTCCTAACTTATACGTGTTAAAAACAAGACTGAGGAAATTCTTTACGTATTGATCTTTAAAAAATGTTAAGTGGAAAAGCAAGGTGCAGAACAGTGTGTGTAATATACTGCCAGCAGTGTATAAAAGGAAGGGGGAGACAGACAAATACATCTCTTACTTCTCTGTACCCGCTTCCCCAGAACCATGAACGGGGACACTACCCTCTACCATAGTGGTGTGATTATTTCATGATATTCTATTAAGGGAAATCCAGGCATGATACAACTCCAGGGCAAGTGACGGTTAGTTACACTCTTCAACCAGAGTGCAATCTGCTTAAAATTGGAGGTAGTAACATAACTGAAGAAAGTAACCAAGGAGCCATTTTTAAAGAGTAAACTGTCACTTTGTGGAGAGGCAGTAGCCTACAGAACAAAAGCGTAGGCACCTAGATGATCTGACCATAGGCATTTCCAGCTTTCTGAATATCACTTTCTTGATATGCAAGATAGGAATAAATACCACCTGCTCTGCTAACCTTATCATTTGGGGAGGATAAAGTAAACTGGGTAGTACTGTATTTTGTAGAGCAAGCCTTCACAGACTGCCTGTGGAATGATCATCTACTCATAAGAGCCCCAGGTTTCGCTTCCCTAAAGGTACTACTTTTTCACACGAGCAAGAAATTTGTCAGAGCTGTGGTAGACATAGGTCTTTTACTAAATTTCAAAATGAGCTACAAATGGCTTTCTGATTGCTCTTAGAAAATATATGCATTGCCATGAACTGATTTAAAAGTCTTCTACTAATCATAACTTACTGAAAATTTATTTTGACAAAATGCCTGCACCATCAAATCAATTCTCCCATAAATAATACCACTTGACCTTTAAAACTCAATTCATCCCTTATAAACTACTCTCATATTTATTATTACATACAATAACAGAGATAGAAAAATAGTAATAAAATACTAGTTGGGACTTTAATGCCCACTCTCAACATTGGATAGATTACCCAGACAGAGAATCAATAAGGAAACAGTGGATTTGACAGCCCTATAGACCCAATGGACCTAACAGAACATTCTATCCAACAACAGCAGAATACACATCCATAAGCATACATGGAACATTCTTCAGGATAAACGACATGTTAGGCCAAACACCAAGTCTTAGAAAATTCAAGATTCAAATCATACCAAGTATTTTCTTTGATTGCAATGGTAATATGAAACTAGAAATAATAAAACTGGAAAATTCACTAACATATGGAAATTAAACAATACTCTCCTGAACAACATGGAATAAAAAAGAAATTAAAGGGAAAATTTTAAAGTTTCTTGAGAAAAACGAAAATGAAAACATGTCAGAACATGTGGGTTGCAGCAAGAGCAGTGTGAAGAGGGAATGTCATAGCAATAAATGCCTATAGTAAGAAGAAAGATCTCAAATAAACAACCTAACTCTACACCTTAAGCAATTAGAAAAAGAACAAATGGAGCCCAAAGTTAGCATAAGAAAGGATATAATATTTTGAGTTAATAAAATGGGTATTATCTTAAATCTCATTTTCCTAGAGTGGGAACTGAAGTGGCAGAACTGGGTCTAGAACTCAATCAGCTCGGCAGGTTCTATGTCACAGAGAATAGAACCTGATCTGAGTGGCTCTCTTCTTAACCTGAGATGGGCAAGAGAGAAGTTATTTCCTATATATTATACAATGGACACCTTCAGGTAATTAGGGCTTAATTCTCTAGTGAAAGCTAGAAAGACTGCAAGATAATGCAGGTAAAAAATGATCTTTTCCCCACTGCACACTGATTAGTACTGACAAACTCCTTCTCGTACATGGGATGATGATTTGGCCCAGTCAGCCCATCTTAGTACACAGGTGCTGGCTGGGCAGGCACAGAACCCCAGGTTCTCTCTGCCAATAAAAAGCTTTGCTGTTTTTCAACTTACTGACTGGCCAACAACATGCTGTAAAACAGATGCTCTTGTAATCACAACAGCAAACATTCCTTGGATCAATGAAAACATTTCAGTATCAAAAGTGGATTGGAAACAAAGGGCTGGCTGTAACTGACATAATGCTGTGAGTTTCAGGCCTGAGAAAAATGAGTTAAGACTTTAAGGAAATCCTATTTCAACCAAAAGAATAAATCTAACGTTAATAATAAGATTTCAAGTCAGGTATTATTCTGCCTCTTTTTCCTGATGATTCATTTTTAGAGTGTGACATTCAAAAGGGCAGGTAAATGTTGAAATGCATAAAATTTGGAAGCCTGTGTACAAGACTGGACTCAAATCAATTAAAGCTATTTGTTATTATTTACTCTCCTACTGTGCTTGATTCTTATCTACCATATTTTGCTGTGTATAATGTGCACTTTTTTTGCCCAAATTTGTGAAGAAAAAAATAAGGATGTGCTTTACTCATAGGTAGTACTAATTCCATATCCATATAAAACTTTTTAATTCTTTTATTTATGCATATGAGTTAAAAGTGTAACTCTAGAAATCAATAATTAAAAAATTAAAATGAAAGATTTTTCTCCCTGAAAGTTTGGGTCAAAAATGTGGGTGTGCATTATACATGGCAAAATATGATACTTTTTTTTTTTTTTTTACATAAAAGAAACAACATTCTGGGCAGCTGGTGTGGAATCAATGTGTAATCCAGGGAGAACTGGTACCAAGACCAACTGGATGATCATTAAAAGCAGCTTCCTGGTCTCCGTCCCAAGCCACTTGTGTCAGAACTGAAAATCTGCATTGTAGTCAGAGCTACTTTATTACACAATAAAGTTTGAGAATCACTATTCTAGACAAATGACATTAAATTAGGAAAAACAACATATCAAAACTGACCAAGGACAAATTAAGACAAGGAAGAAGACTTGATGAGCTCTCAAAAAAGATACCCTTGGTAACACTGTGCATCTGTACCAGTGAAAAAACTGCCTTTTACTTATAACTACAGCAGCTCAAGCCTACATTTAGTACAGATAGGACAGGAAAAAAATGAGTCAAGTCTGAGGTGTTATCAACTCCATCTTCAAGCGACTCAGCGAGATGAATTCTTTTTTGATGTATACCAGTCGGTTTTTATGATATTAATAGATATTTCATTAAAGCCCACTTCAAAAATTGCTTCTGGAATTCTCCAACTCAAAAGCGACTTAACTTGTAAAGAGTTTTAAAATTACTTTAAGTACACAGCCTTGTTAAACCACAATGGTAGACAAAACCAGAACAGTGAGAGAATTAACACATTCCAGAAAGTGTGGGGTTGCCTCAAGTTCATAGACACCAGTGAAGTGTTAATTTGTACACTGTTTTTGATAGAGCCAAGTCACTCTTCCCTAGTCAGTAATAACAAGACATATTTCAATCTAACAAGACTACTTGAACTCTTGGCTTGAAAAAAAAGATTCCAAAGTAGTTATTAGCACAAACCAGTGTTTATATCAAATGAGTTTCCAATCTTTCAAATAGTTTCACTATGTTTTCTCTTTTGTGTAATCTAGCCATTTTGGGTTCTTATCCAGGTGCTTTGCTTTTCTAACTTATTGACTTTAGGAAAGTTACTTAAACTTTAAGCCTCGACATTTTTTTTAAAAAAATAAAATGTAAACCAGTAGACTTATAGCTGAACAATGGATGTTAGGAAAGAGTAGACACTCTATAAATGTTAATGGCCATACCCATCTCATAATTTTTACACAGGGAGGGGAAAAATCAACTAGTTTTTTATACCATTATTATGAAAATTCCAAGAATTTTTAGTGAATGAAAAATCTCATTTGTATCATGAAACAGAAAGTCAAAATGAATATATATATATTTTTTTTGAGGGGGGTTAGTTCCCTGGTTGGGAATTAAACCCAGGCCGTGGCATTGAGAGTACTGAAGCCTAGTTGCTACACCACCAGGGAACCCCTGTGAATGTATTTTTTAAAATGTAAGTTAGCTATTAATTCTGATGGACAAAAAATAATTCTGAAATACAAAAGGACTTTTTATTCATTAATTTAGATGAAAAAATGTGATTCCAATAATTAACACTAACAAAAAAAAAAACAAAAGCAATACCAAAAGACCATAACTAGGGCTCTCTATTATACCAACATGACTACAAAAAATCAGAATGATATATTTATCCCCTAATTCACAGGCCAAACGTTTGCTGTGGATGTAGACTATTAAATTGAACTGTAATCTATTTCAAGGACTGACACTTTCAAAGTGATCTGATTAACTGGGATTGTCAGACATAAAGTAAAATGTTTCCAAGAGAATTATAGCTCACTTTACTTCATTATTCATTCCTAAAAACAGACATGTCATTTTAAAACAGTTTATAATAAAACACTTATGCACTAAAAGCACCAAGTATTAGCATATTATAAAGACAAACCAACTTTCCCTACCTATTCTCACTTGTAAAATCATTTATTCAATGAAGTACTAAGTGCCAGGCACAGGATGCTAGCCAGCTATAGAGCTACAAAGATGAAAGAGATACTGGCCTTGCCCTTGAAGAGCTCACAGTTCTGGATTGTGAGAAGAGGTCTATAAACAAACAGAAGAGCAAAGAACCTTTAAGGGCACAGTAGAAGGTGCAATTAATTAAGTTGCTTGAAAGATCTGGGTGAAACTCAATTGAAGACAAGATATTTTAGGTAGGACTTAAAAATGAGTACTCAGAAGGCATTTGAGAGGCAAAAAATAGAAAGGCAGTGCAAAAAGGAGAGACAGCATTTCAGGCAGAGAGGAGACATGTGCAAGATATGCAAAAGAGGTATGTATGAATAAACCCATGGCTGGCACCTGGAGAGGAGAAAGAAAATATGAAGAAAGGGAAATGGGTTTCCAGACATTACGAAGTTGGACTAGAAGGTTAGAGTCAAATCGTACATGGTTGCTTTAGTATGTTTGGACTTTTTCCGAAAGCCAAAATGGAGTCATTTATGTTTGTTAAAAATGTCCAGAAGAGGACACATGGGAGTTGTTTTGTAAGTAGAGTCCTGGTAGCACGTAGAGAGGAGAGAAGCAGGCCTGGAAACAAGGTGACCTGTTAGGTGATCACTGTAATATAGTCCACGAAGAGGGTGTGGCTCTAGAAACACGCAGGCTGCTTGGGAGTTAAGTGGGGTGAACTTGCCAGTACAGGACACTTGTCAGGGTCCCAAGTGAGATGACAATGGGAAAGTCAGTCAATGGAGGGGACATCTGGAGGCAGTTAGGTTCTAAAGGTCAGTGGTGCAGACTGTACTTGGGATTCAGTGCTCCTGAGTTTATGAGTTATCCTTTATAGTTCTCAGTAGTTTGGGGGTGTGCCTCAATTTTTATAGAGAAGGCAAAGAAAAATTACCCAGGGAGAGTGACACCGAAGGTTCCTCCCTTCTTTTGGAGGGAAAAGGTGAGTATCTAGATGGTGGCAGCTCTTTTTCCTTGAGGTGCCTGTGGTGGATGAGGTGCTAGACCAGTTTTTTCGTATATGTTATCATTTAATTCAGGTTCCCCAAGAGTCCAGCAAAATGCACATTAACTTCACATCATCAGGGAGGAAACTGTACTAAAGAAATTAGGTAACTTCTAACCAGGAGTGGATGGACAGAAACCTAGACTATGGACGCCACCCCCAAGCACTTCTGCGTTAGGTGGAACTCGATCCCATCTCACTTCCGTTTGAGCGTGAAGAGAAAAAAAAACAGCCAGTCTTGAGAGGTTTCTATTAATACTCACATGTCATCTAATTACTATTCCTTTCTGCAGTACCATTTATGCCCTCATAAAACAGCAAATGTGGTTAATTACGAAACAGCTGTAAACTGCATCTTTTTTTATAATTAGATTTTTAAAAGATTTTTATTAAATTTATCAGGTGACACTGGTTAGTAAACTTATACAGGTTTCAAGTGTACAATCCTCTAATATATCATCTATACATTGCATTGTGTATTCACCACCCAGAGTCAGGTCTCCTTCCATCACCATGTATCTGACCCCCTTTGCCCTTAATATCTACTATTTAATAGCAGTTAAAACTTGGTGCTAGAAGCTTTACAGTGTATTAACCTCATGTGATCCTCACAAACACCACTGAGGCAGACAATGACGATTGTCCTGTTACAGGGAATGAAATTGGGACAGAAGATGTGTGATGAGATCGCCTGCGGTCACCCAGCTACCACAGATTTGAACCTGGATAGTGTGACAACTGTCTAGTTGCTTTGCATGCCTGTCTCAAATTTTAAAATAAAATCTGAGTTTTAAACTTCGCTATTCCAACCTATTTCCCCCCACTGCCCCCACCTCAGCTCACCCTGCAAACAATCCAACTGGCAGCTTTGAGAGGATTCTTCCCGGACTGTTTCATCAGAAGAACTATTTAAAGGCTTCTAGTCTCCCCTCACAGAGCCAGAGCCCTTCCTAAATGCTTTACTCTGTTACTTGATTCAGCAGCAGCAATGACACATCCCCTAAGAGTCCAGCCTTGGGTGACCGAGTGATACGGACAGGCCAACCGCCGCATCCTGACACTGTGATAACAGCAGTAAAGCACACCAGAGCCCACTCTCCTTATCACAGACGGAAAGGTGATAGTGGGTGCAAACTGTTAACGGCTATTTCCTGTCAGGCTACGTGACCAACTGGAGGAGCTGAGTACCTGGGTCCCCATTTAAATCACTTAATTGTGCTATCCACTGAAAGGTAAAAGGAGGCTCCCTGATGCAGGCAGCGTGAATGAGAACAGTGTTTCACTGGTGTTCTGGCCTTGTCTTGTGGGGATGCAGAAACCTGAACCACCAGGTAGGCTCCTCTCCACCTCCACAGTGTTAGAGTGAACTCTGAAATACACAAAAAAGGCCTCTCGCCTCATCTCCTACCTCCATATCCATTACATTACTTAGGGCACAGACAAAAAGCAAATTAAGTTGGTCACTTGGGTAATCAAAAGGGCAGCAGTCTAGTTAAGCCACATGGCAGAAAGCCTTAAAGGTCTCTGAGTGCCACTTCTTGGCTGGAGTTTCCTTGAAACTGTTTCTCTACAACTCTCAAGTCTTTGGGGTCCCGAAGATCCATCTGTCTTGAAATTACTTTCCCATACAGAGTCCTTCGTTTCCACAGCCAGAAACAAGGTCAGGAGGAAAAGATGCCCTGGCTAGGTGTGAGGAATCTGGAAGGTTCCCCAGGAGTTCGGTGTTGCCCTCCAATTGAGAGTGAAAGGGAAGAGGAATGCAGAGAGAAGTCATGAGCCCACACTTAGTGCTATTTGATCTTTGCTCTGGGGAAGAAAAAGGTGGTTCAAGTCCAACATCTCCTACTGACAATGTTTAAATTCTGGTCTTATCTTTAAAAAAGAAAAAAAAAAAAGAGCAGTTTCTCCTAGAACTAGATGAACACAATTTTCATCTTTGTTATCGTCTTTGCATTACTTCTACACACACCTACTACATACACTTTATGGGGAGACTGTCTGCATATGCAGAAAACTGCAAAGGGCAAGGAATTCAGCCTCTCAGTGAACCATTCCAGACCTGGCTGAAGCTAAAGCAAAAAGGTGATCCTCTACAGCTGAGGTGCCCATGGCAGACATGGGACCCCGAGGTAGTCAGCGCACTTCAGCATGGTAGTTGAGGCACAAAAGGCAGTATTGTCTCTGTTGCATGAATCCTGAGGACTCTTCCAGTGGAGACAAGAACTACAGTAGAGTTTAGCCTGGAACTGCAGCCCTGGGTGGAGAGTGCTGTAGATGTTAGAGGCACATGGCTTCTGCAGAACAGGGTCCTGATCCACCATCAGCCCCGTTCAAAGATAAGATTAGCACCGAATGAGCTTTCTTCAGACAGGCTACCCCTATATGCAGCACCCTTTTCACTGTATACTCACTATTCACACTCCCCAACCCCCTACCCCCGTGAGCAAGTGTGATGTAATTATTGTATCAGCGAAGGAATTTTCAAAACGCTCTTTCATATGAAAAGTAGTTCAGGAAAAAAAATGACTGAATTATTTAACAGGAGTCCCACAATTACAAAAATCATTCTGTCCCTCTCTTCAGGAAGAGAAATGGTTTGGTCATCAGAAGTTCTGCTAGGCTTAGTCAGATCAGTGCCAGGAATTCTGTGAACTTGAGGTCAAGTTGCCAAGATTTAAAAAGAAATGTCGATAGTGTTTGCACAGATACCAGAGTGGGACAGCTAACAATGGCCAGCCTGCAACTCCAGCCCCAGTGCAGACAGGCAAACCAAATTGTCCAATCTGCCCCTTGGCCCATAAAACTTAACAAGAAAAAAAGCTCTTACCTAGCTCTCCCCGGAGGTTAACAAGTTCTTGAGATAGGGTTTTGTGTTGTTTCAGTGCTTCCTCCTGCTGCGGAAAACACACATCAAGTTACTAATGTTTTAAAGAGGGTCCCTTTCATTAAGTCACACATTTGTTATCACCGGGAAAACGAGACTCAGAATCGAGAAACCAAGATATGAATCATTTAGGCTAACAGTTTGTGTTGTTCAAAAACACAGATGTCCCTTAGTTGTTAAGGAAATGTGTGTTTCAGAAAATCTGTATTTTCTCAGGTCATCATGAAACTTTCAACTGAGGCATTAAATGGCCCATTTAAAAATATTTACTTTGAGCCATGCTTCATGGCTGAGCCATAGTACATGTCAGCTAATGCATACTGTACTTAAGACGTAATTCATTCCCCTCCTCCAAGGGCAATAAAGACCTAATCAGACTAAGATAAATATTTAATGTTCTAAACAGATGCACTCTGTCCCGTATTTGCAAATAAAGAAAAGTTTTGTTAACAATCCTTCGGTTTTAAAAGACACAAAGTTTGTTATAAAGCTATGGCAAACGATCCTTTAAAGACAAAATTAATTTTACTCAGCTACACATTATTTTCTCAGGATTATAATATTTTGGATTAGCTATAATTCTAAGAAGTTACAGAAATTAATCAAAGAAAACCAGGCAGTTGTTTCAGTATTTTTTTTTTTTAAAAGCCATCAATCTTGTAAAAAAAAAAATAACAGTAATTTCCAAGTGACCAACTCACAGCAATCACACACATACACGTACTTACACAAATAGGGCAATTAGATACCGTTTCTCCTAAGGCAGAGTCCCTACCACCAGGTGTAAAGAAGAAAAAGCAGAATTCAAAGCTCTCTGAAAACGCCCTCGCTAGGATCGCCCAGGACGGAGCGCTCCGCATCCTGATTACAGTGTTGCAGGCAGAGATCATAAGACCCAGCCTTTGCAGGCAAAAGTTGCTTGTCATTCAAAGCATTTCCCCCTCATTCCAGACAACCTCTGCCTTAGTGCCTGACAGTCTTCCCAAAAAGCACCATAAACAAATACTAATTACCCTCGTTGCTGCACATGGAGAATAGAGGCACATTTTGCTGCTGGAGCAGCCCATTTTCCAGCTTCTGTCTCCAACTCCCCCCACCCCCCGCACTGTCCAAGAAGTGCACAGGTGGCCACGCCACCCACCAGTCGGTCTGTCTACATTCAAAGCTCTACCCGGAGGCGCGCCACTGGCCCTGGGGTAGCCTTACTTCACGTCCTGCAGGTTACCGTATGCCGCGGCGGCTTCCTCACAGAAGCTGATGCAGCTTGTGCCTCTGGCACAGGCAGTCTGTGATTACTTAAAGCCACAGCCCTTCATTTATGAAAAACGAGAGCCAGACATTAGACTGATCGATTGCCACTTACTTAACTATCAGCTGCTACAGTGGAAAGAACTGACCTGCTCTGCGTAGACAATGGAGTTATTTTTAGATTTGTGAGCCTTCTTATTCTCCTCTTCTAATTGAGGTCATTGAATTATCACACGTACTAATAGCAAAGAGCAACTCGGTCTCCAAAACCTGTCTACGAAACGAGCCTATGAACTAGGGGAATAGCAATGAAAGTGTGTGTGTGTTGTGACTTGGAATCAAAAAAATGACATTATGAAATGAACGTTGTCCTCAAAGTTTAATTTCAGTGCTTAGAACATGGTGTTTTAAGAAAAAGTCTGGAATGCTGATTTGAGAGTTGAAAATTAGATATATTTTACAACTTTTACTTTTGACTTTGTCATAGTCTCTCCCTAAGAAGTTAAAGTACTGTCATACAAACATTTAACAGTAACTGGAATTTAAGAAACACTTTCTCATTGAGACACGTGGGCTTTAACAGTATTCTAAATGCTTGGTTTTTGAAATGCAGCATTAACGTGTTCTGAAATCACAAGTCAGTCTAGTTTTTTTAAATGAACGAGTAATAGGTTTTCTAACATACAAATGAAAGTTTGAGGAAAATCAACCTGGATAAACTTATAAGAAAAATTTAAAAATACATATAATATATACTTCTCTTAATCTCATAAATTTAAGCCTTAATTTCGTTTGCTCAGTCTTGTAGTTCAAGTAAGTAACAGCAAGATTTGTCACTCCAGTGACAAGAAAACCAGAAGATAGCGTTGTTAGATACACACAAGCAATGGTAATTAATTGCTAATAGAAGGGAATGCCAGCAAGAAGTTTAATTACTTTTCAAATTTCCATAAAAGATTCAGAAGTAATTTTGTGAAAACTTTTATGTCCTACTACAAATATATGCCAAGGTGATCTTTTTGCTTATTAAAGAGATTTCTGGGACAAGGAATTTCAATACCCATGTGGATATTTCTCCCAGCTCTGCTGCATTCAGCCTTCCTATCCTGAATGCCCAGAAGCCATCAATACCTTCCAACCTCTGTCAGCCCCATAACAGTAACAGGAAAACTGTGAGGTCATCACTGACTCTTCATCTAAATGGGTTGTACCTAAGTCATTCTGATTTTTCCTCCTAACATGTCTTGAATCCCTTGCTCTGTCTCTATTAGGACTACCTCCACCCAAGTCCTCATCCTCACCAACCCATGACTGGACTGTCCAAAGCCCAGATGGCTACTAGATTATTATCCCATGTTCTTTGTACACATATACATCTTTGCTCAAAAACAGTCTTCTCCATTGAATGCATTAAAAAAAATTGCTAGGTGGTGAATGTATAATGCAACACATAGACAAGGCACAGTAGAATTGTACACCTGGAACCTATGTAATTCTTGTTAACCAATGTCACCCCAGTAACTCTAACAAATAAACAAACAAACATCACCCTAGTTCCTTGAATCTCAATCACCTAGTGCCTGTTTTAGATTCCTGACTCCTCTTCTGTCCAAGTCACACTCACCACGCCTCCACTCTGAAATGTCTGAGGTGTTTTACCCTGACCCATTATGTAAACCTTTGGGGAATGCGAATGTCAATCATAGACACCATCCCTCTCCCCCAAATACCTGGACAGGACATTTACCCTTCTCAATTGGTTGGCAAATTATTAGTCAACACCAATTAAGCAAGCATCCTTCCAGATGCTGGGAAAAATAGGAGAAATTTAAACATGGCCCTTAACTTTGAGAAACTTGGGACCTAGGTAGAACTAAAATATCCAGGCCCAATTCTTTGGTCATGTCTCAAAACAGTTGACCTCATCTGAGGGGAAGCAGTACAGGATAATGGAAAAACCAAGGGCTTTAAATATAATTCTACATGAAATGCTGACCAAAGTGCCCATACCATAAAAAAACAATACTATCAGTTTCTGCCTCACTCTCCCTGGTTACTTGCCCTTTAAGATTCTTACCCTTTACTCATAAATGATAAAATGCATTTTGTCACTTAGATACTAATTGCCTTTATTCAGCTGCTTCTATATCAGTGTTTGTCTTAGATCGTAAACTCTTTATAGTACAGAGAAGTTTATTTAATTCTCTTTGTATTGTAACATGCAGAATTCCATACAATGTGAAGACAGGGGGATGGGACTCTAGATAGAGAAATGCTTCTATACTCATACATTAAATATATGAAGTGCTCCAAGAAAAAAAAAAGGATTCACCATAATTTAATTAGGAGTCCCTGGGAGACAGGCACTTAATCTCTGGCTGGCGTCCCACCAGCGGACCTGAATTTTCCAGCTACTAAAGAGCATGACAGGCGTTTGCAGAAAAAAGCCACATCAGATGGCTCAGATGTGTGCTGCGTCTGACCTCCTCCCCAACGCCCACAGTGATTACTTCTTTTTTTCTCAGGCCATTTTACTTATAGTAAAATTTTGTCATTCAAAATTCACCTTTATTTAGGTGCTGCTTCAGGTTAGTTTCCTTTTGCAAAAATAGAATTGGAGGTACACTGGATAATAAGTCAGAGGTTTGGGGGTTACCTCAGTCCTATTCAGGCTTACCTAGAAACTCACCTATAGACACTTTTATGAAGAAACTGGAATTATTGCTGCCAATACTGACCTTCACTTTGGCAGTCTGTACAGAATACTGTACAACTATGCAAGGACAGACCGAGAATTACAACAAAAACAACAGTGTGTCTGAGAAATAGAAAGTATGGCATTAGATTCCAGATTCATGACATATTTATTAGAACTTGTGTTATGTAATAAATTTTGCCACTAAAGTGGGAAAGTTGTAGTTATTAAATAGACTTACAACAAAAGGATAAGTGGTAGTTCCAGTATTCCTTATAATCAACCATTTTTTACCCATATTCTAAAGCTCCAAAACCATTTAGAAAAAGTTAGCAGTAACAAGAAATATATGTACATATACAAGGTCAGACAATTAATTTCACAAACTCATCCTAGAAAAAGTGCTACATGCCAGACTGCTGAATATCACTATCATCACCTTCTAAGTACTCCCCTTGGGAAGCTGTGCACCAATGTCAGTGCCTAGTCCACCCTTCAAAGCAGTTTTGGGACTCTTTTCCTGCAATGGCCATCAGAGTGTTGTCATCCCCGAAATCCAACAATAAAGTTTGTGAACTTGCCACCTTGTCCAGGTTGACACCTTACTAAGTTGTTTGTACTGTGCTGCCAATGTAAGGGCATGGTGGCAAGCTCGTGAACTTAATTGTCAGATTTTGGGGACAACTAGGCGCTGGTGTTGGCGCATAGCTTCCCAAGGGGATTACTTTGAAGGTGACCATAGCGATATTCAGCAATGAGGTGTGTAGAACTTTTTCTAGGATGAGTTCACAAAATTGTCCAACCTTGTAGATCAGCCTACATCTAAAATCTACATCTATCTATCTACATTTCCATCAGTGACTTCTGTAATGAATGGTTAAGAGAAAATTGTTTTGAAGAAACTGCTTAACTTTTCCCCTGGTGATGTCTTTCTTTTCCAACTGTTTTATAACAGTTCCCTGTATACATTAGGCAATCCATAAATATTTGCAGATTGATTATAAAAAACTAGCAACGGACAATCACATAAAGGCTGTATATGTTCGATTCACATCTGGAATTCCACCCTCTCTACTCATCCATTTGTTCATGCAGACATACAGTGTGTGTCTATTATGTGTAAGGCACTGTTGTAGCTGCTGGGGTGGTATGCTAAGAAAGAACTGGACATAGATCCTCCTCTTGGTGAGCTGCTGCCCATCTTAAAGAGCAAAAAAAAAAAAAAAAAAAAGCTAAATGGTTACTTATGAGGTAGAAATTGACAGACAAATGTAAATGCTCCTAGAATCCAGACATTAGATAAGAACAGAGCTAAAAGGACCAGTAATGTCATCATAGAAGAGAGAGTTTTTGAGCTGAATTTTTGGAAATTCAGTGGAGTCACAAGTACCTGAGCATTAGGACCTAAATTATGTGTAACATGAAATTTACATGCAGTAAAAGTATCCCTGAAATTCATTAAAAGTTTGCTCTGCTGGGGACTGACAAAGCATCTCTCAGTATGTCCTGCCCTGTGAGGTTTTTCCTCTAGTGTTAGAATTACTCTTTCTCCAACTGAGCACCTGAGAAAGTGTCTTTGGTTTGTTAGGAATCAGGTCACATGAGAAGGAAGTACCTTTAAGCACCAGGATCACACAGAGTGTGGAGGTCTCATGCCCATGAGGTGTTCAGAGACTGAGAACCAGCTGAGAAAAGAGCTGACCCCTGTCTTTCACCTCACATCCACTCTCAGTCCTTTGCTCAATGAGGGAAACAGTAGGAAGAACTGCCGGATCTATTTAATTTGCATTTTTTTTACTTTGGCTGTTTGTGTAATGAATCCACGTAAATTAAATGCAGGTAGTGATGGGATGTTACTGTAAAAAAGATCTGACCATGTATATATGTTGGGGGAAGGGGAGCCCAGTAATGGTATTTGAGCAAAGGATGAAAGCACAGGAAGTTGATAGGAGATTTGGAGTTCATAGTGTCCTAGACCTGGGTCTAACTCCTGATCCTCCTCGTAGTAGATGTCAGATGATAGTCAAGGTTCTTGACAGCTCTGTGCCTCAATTTTTCTTATTTATAAAGTCCAACTTGTGTTTTTGGAGAGAATTTAATAAGTAAGACTGACTGACACTTAGTAAACATTCAACAAATGATAACTCCCCCTTGCTTCTCCCCTACCCTCCTATATACACAGCTGGAGCATCAGCAGTGAAGGTGAGGGGAAAAAGGGGCAGCTGGTGCCAAATTACACTCCCATATTCCAAGTTATATACCAGAGTCATCCAAAAGAAACATATGTGAGCAAGTATGTAATTTTAATTTCCTAGTAGCCACATTTAAAATGTTTAAAAGATTAATTTTAATAATCTATTTTATTTAACCCAGCATATCCAAAATACTATTATTTCAACATATAGTCAATGGAAAATTATTAACAAGATATTCTACATCTTTTTTCCATACTGTCTTCAAAATCCATGTGTATGTTACATTTTTTTGCATATCTCAACTCAGCCTGACTACACTTCAAGGGCTTAATAGCTTCATAAGGCTAGTGGCTACCACACAGGTAGACAATGGAGACAAACTGAAGGTTTTAAGCAGCAGAATGGAGTGCTTTGGAAAGATGCACCTGTTGGCAGTGTTTGGGATGAATTATAGGGGAGAGAGGGCAAGCCTGATGACTGGGTAAGAAGTTAGTCATAATCTAGTGGATAGTTAACCAGGGTCTGAACAAGGCTGACATCAATAGGAATGGAAAAGAGGGCATGAAGGGGAGGGCACTGTGGGGTGAGAGTTCACAGAACTTGGTGACAGATGTCATGTAGGAGATAAAGGAGAGAAAAGAGTTGAACACTGGGTTGTTAGGCTAGATGTAATAAAATGACTAAGTGGTTTATAACTACCTAGACAAACTAACTAAATTTGAGATGTGGTTTCCAATTTAGCTTACTTGGTTATATAAGCCAACTCCATAATTCCTTCCTTACATATTAAACAAAAACAAAGATTCTGTATATGCTGTAATTTTAAAACCAGGTAAACATCTCCATCTTTCTCTCAAAAAATATATTTGGAAAAAGCTATAAAATGTTCATCAAATACTGATCTAAACTGTCTACTAGCTTGGTAGCTTGTCAAGGCACAGCCCAAGGTCTCATTCACCTCTTCTCCCCTGCCCTACACAGTCGACCACATCACAGTAGCCTCTGTAGGAAATACATATAGGTTTGTTGGACTGAACTACAGAACAAGCAAATTGATCAGTTTTCTTCTTGAGATTTCATGTATATCCATCTTTAAAACTGTGATTAAAAAAAAAATCTAAAGAGCTCAAGTTACATTTTTCTCCCCAGTATTTCCCTCTAGATAATACTAGTTTTTGTTGCTATGTCAAAAGCACATGTTCATAGAAACTTGGTTTTCTCAAATAATTTCAACTAGTTCCTGACCTGACATTCTTGGAACACATCAGGGAAGAGTAAGTAAGCAAAGAAAATCTGGTTTGCATTTGTTGTACCACAAACTATTTTAGGAATGGATGAAAATTCTGAAGAGCCCCCAGACCGATACTTGGGAGTGGCCTCAAAAGTGTTCTTTGACCCGTAAAAATAATCAACTTCATTTTTTAAAGTGTTAAACTATGAAAAGTTATGTAAAGTTAGACAAAAAAATTAAGTGGAAAAATGTTAATGCTCACATAGTCTGGAGGTGCATAGAAGTACAACGGGCAGTTATCTTTACGTTATTATTGGTCTAGGAGACTCCAGAGAACACAAGACAGTACCTACTAGAAAAGTTTCCATCCCAAATGTCTAGACAGTGACTTGGGTATCAAATGGGCTGACAAAAGCAGAGCGAGATGAATTATATCTGATCTTACCAATCATTAGCTTAAAGATATTCTCAAGTCAAGAGTAAGAGCACTGTCCCCACCGCAGTTTCTGCCCCATACACAGTAAGAAAGCCTACTTGGGGGTAACCGCCTTACCTCGGACAGCAGGTGCTGAATCACAACAGTTAAAGCTTCAAACTTGACATTACCACAGGAAAGAAGCTGCTTGAGCTGCTGGATAAATCCTCTTTGGTTTTCACATTTTGCTTTATATTGAGCCAACTCAAGTGTTTTTTCAGAGGATAGCCCATCTGGAGATGTCTGTGTCTGGATACATAGACTTCTGGGATTCTTTTGCCTGCCCTTTTCAACTGCAAAAGGAATTAATAACTGGTAGTAAAAGATATGATTTTGATTTTTATAATAAGTACCATATGAATTCAAATATGACCAGAGAAGCCACAGAAATGCGTTTATGTTTACATAAGGAAAGCATATGGATGAGAGCTGGAATTAATCAAGTATTTAAATGTTTAGAATTCATAAACACAGACAATGGCTTTCAACTCTGATTTTAAAACATTTCTGAGGCAGAGAACTATGTACATGAACCAGATATATAATAGCAATCCAGAAACAGGAAAATGGTGTGCAAATGGATGTAGATTTGAAAGCTTTTAATTTTCTAGGTAAATTGGTACAGAAACCTGACTGTCACAAGGACCCTGACTCTATATTCTGGTCACACACACTGAAAGAGAAACACAAATTACTGGACTTAAAAAGCCTTTTCCTCTTCCTCTGCATTTTTTTAAAATTCATTTTTGTTAGACTTATTGGGGTCTCTCTGCATTTTTTTTTACATACTCCCGCCATCCTTTCCCTGCTGACATCCTGGTCATTACAAAGATTTATATTGCAGATGAGTCATTTCCTAAATTCTCATAAATCATCATGTCCATTGAAAATCTACTCACATTTTTCTTATCTTTAAGTTCACTGTTAAAGAGTACTACTGTACGCTTGACTATACTATTTCATTTTCAAAATAGCTTTGCTATTTTTTCCCCTCTCCAAGTAGTACTAATGGCCTAAATTTTTTTTTTTAAGAAGCACATGCTAATACTCACTCAAATTCATCTGAGATGCCATACCAAGTGATTATTCACTGTCTATGCCAGGGTGTCCTGGGAATTACTCTATTTTATTTTAATAAAAAACTGGCCCATTTTGGAATATTTCCATATCTCATTCACTTTAAATATCAAACACAATTGGAAAAATAGGAAAAAAGCTGCTTATTAGCTTCTTGAAATAAGTAGGCCCAATAATCAAAATAAATCTTAATCTTAAAAAAAAAAAAGACACAAGAAACTAATAAAAAACACAAATATTTTCTAATTCTCAGAAGGATTCTCTATGACATCCAATTTTTGTGGTAAAAAACAAACCTCAGGCAATTTTATAAACAGTTATTTTCTCTAATTTTTCAAGGAAAGGAAAATTACAGTGATTTCTTGAAGGAAAATAAACAAAGAAACCTCAGTACTCGTATTCCACAAACCAATGGCAAAATATTAAATATACCCTACGTTAAACACAGAGAAAGGCTTTTATTTTCTGCCTTCCATCGTTAAACAACTCATATTTGTATTAATACTTGATAATTCTCAGTTCTAAATCGACTTAAGTACCATTGTGTTTTAGAATATTTGGAAAGAGGGGGAAGTGCTTATTCACTATTCCTTATTAGTAATCATTAATGGTGATTTATCCATAATGGCCAATTCCACAGCAGATGGAGAAAGTAACCAATAGTCATAACGTTAAAGTCCTAAAGGAGAACTAACATTATAGTCACTATTTTAATGAAAAATAACCTAAACATTTTACAATTTGTCAAAATATCTGAGATTCATATTCCTTTATGTTATGTTCTAAAATGATCTTAGAAATTACATTTTTCATCTGACAATAGAATAATAAGGTAAATTTTAAAAATCTTGATACTACAATGAAGACAACTTAGTTCACAAAGGAGCCAAACAAATTCGTAAATTAACTATTGAATGACTTCAGTGTAAGAGATAATCTAAAGAAAAATATAAAATTTTGGTGCTATAAAGGTAGTATTTGTATTGTGAACCTGTGTGTGAAAAACAGTGTTTAACATATGAATTTACATTAAAGGAACCAAAATACAATAAAGGACCTACGGACCTAAGCCTTCAGCTAAGGACCTGAAACCTCCTCAACAAGCTGATGAACAGCTTATACTGTTGTACTCACATATTTGAAAAAATTGTCTCAGGAATTTGAGCCACTATGGCATAAGAAAAGCCATTAACAACATTTATCAAAATAAAATTCTAAACAGTTTTTTTAAAAAGTCCTATTTCCATATTTTGGAACTGTTAAATATATTAGGGCATATATATATTCTTTGAAAGTTTAGAACATTCTCTAGGACCCAAGACTATATTAAGCATGCTGCTAAGATCACTCCAGAATGAACTCAAGTCATTTTTGCTAAGTTATACCCTGGAAAACATCAACTGTCCATGTCTGATTGCATTCCAGTCCTGCAAGTGTCCTGATTCTTAGCTGCTTTTTCATTTGTGCTTTGCCTGGTTGCTGTTTGACCTTCAGTGGCAGTTATGTGTGAGGGTGCCAACTCCATGTAACTACAGAAGTAGGGGAGGGAAAACGACTACCTCTGTAAAACCCAAGCTGTCCATATTCCAACCAGCCTTTTTTCCTCTCAGCCTTTCCCAATGGCTTGTGAATTGTAATTTCAAGAGTAGGGGAACCCCCTTTATTAGCATCAGCTCCTAAGTGTCTAGCCATGAAAACTCAAACATTGCGTCTATGACACAAACACTGCTCTGCTTCAGGTAGTGACAGAAATCATCAGAAGTGCACATCATGATGCAATTTCAATGCTACCTGAGAATCTCATTCAAATACTTAAAATGATTCTAGTCATGTCCATCAGCATAATTTCATATAGTCAAACTGACGTTTGAGTACGTAAAAGCTTTGTGAGGAGCCTTCTCTATCACACCCTAGCACAAACTGTTGAATTCACAAATGGTAAGCTAGAATTTATCCTATTATGAACCCTATGTGGGAGGAAAATGACATCTAGAGAGGAGTTTTCATTGCAAATTTGTTAACAAATGATTAAAAAAACATACAACCCAAATGTCCATAAGTAGAGAACTGGTTAAATAAATTACAGTAACATAGAACTAGGAAGCTGTCTGTGGTAAATGAAAAAAGAAAAAGCATAGTAAAGAGCAATGTAGATACTATGCCCCATTGTATAAGGATAGGAATGTAAGAACATATTTATCGTATAATACACATAAAAGCACTAACAATGTTTACTTTCCCAGAGAGAGGAATAGGAACCAGATGGGTAAAAGGAATTCAAACTTCCTAAGGTTTTTAAAACCATAGGGTAAATATACTACATATTCAAAATTAAAAAGTAATATTATTTTTAAAAGTGGTTAAAATGAATTCTGGGCATTTAAAATTTTTATTTAATACTTAGTTATCAAGAAAAACAGAGTCAAATCCATGTTTCTTCCTTGGGGAATCTAGACAGGAATCTAAATAATACAGGTTTTGTTGCATGTGAGTACTCAGAATAAATTTATATTTAAGGAGAAACGACACTGACATGCTATTATTCTCAGACTATGTGTCCTCAAATTTTAACAAAAGAGCAAATAAGCTAACAGACTGCTGTCTACCTAGAGCTCGGAAAGCAAGTTGTGACCTCAATCTTCCACCCCATATACTGTGCTCCCTGAGGACAAAATTGTACCACATTGCAGATGACCCAGTTTGGGCATCCTTCGCTCCGTCATTCCTGGCTCAGCTAAAGATCAGAGATGATGCAAAAATCTTCTGTGGTGCTCAAAGCCCTGTGCTCATGAGTAGGGTATTTCATAATACTAAAACATAAGTTGCCCCTAAATCCTACAGAATTCTTTATTTATAGAAAATTACCATAATGTGAACCAAACTCTGCCCTTATATTGCCACTTCAGTAATGCAGCTGTATTTAAAAACAAAATATTTTATTATACACTATTAAACAGAACACATTCTGATATCAAAGAATCAATTGAATCAGAAACCTTAAAATTAACTGGTAACTTCTACATTGACTCAGATGTCTCTCAACAAGATAATTACCACTGAGTCTGATCCGACCTTCCCAGGATTCATTCTAATGAAATTGAAACCTCCATGAGGAAAACGCCAAGTCCTGAGTCAGACATTTGCTCACTTGAAAAACATTTGGATCAGAGTTTGCTATCTTTGCTCTTTCTACTCAGAAACCTCAATTTAATAAAATTTAGGGTGGGAGAAGAGGGAGGGGAGGCTAAATATAAGGTGATGGAAAGAGAAGTCACATTAGGTGGTGAACTTATACAACAAGCTGACAGTGCACTGTAGAATTGTATGCCTGACACCTATGTAATCCTTGCTAACAGATGTCGCCCCAACAAGTCTAACAATAAAAAAAAATAAAATTTAAAACTAGTCCAACTAGTTTATTAATCATCTTCTGAAAGTAGCAGGTAAAGACGAATAGATCCATTTTTCAGCCTCAAGTCACTCGGGCATACACAGATCCCCATCTCACGGCTAATCCCAGTTTTTGAGAGACATGGACTATCCATCATCACATGCCACTTGGTGAAGATACATCCATCCTGAGGCCAAACAAGCTATTTACTGAATCTGCTGGATTTCTAAATACTAAAATCGCATCAGCAACAAGGCCTACCAGGAGAGTGCCTTGGCTTCCAGGAAACACAGAACTAAACACAGAATGTGGTAACCAGTGTTGTCTCACTTTCTGTACACTCATTGACCTACTCATTGACTGACCAAATATGAATCAAAATCTACCATGATGGCTTTTCTGTAGGGTGGGTAGACCCGCCCTGATGCCTTGAGGAGTCAGGGGGAGGCAAGTAGAAGGGGGTGGTATGGAACAGGGAGACATGAAGACACTGAAGGTCTCTGAGGAATCCTTTCTCCCTAGTATTAATCTCTTTCTATTCAGTTCTCATGTGTCCACCTGCCCAAATGAAGGCAAGTCATTGGGTGGTGTGTGCTTTCTACTAGATACTGCATTGAAAGCCAATGTGTGTGGGTTAATAAAAGCATAGCTAATGTACTTATGGGCTGATGAGAGTTCCTAAATTTCTACCAGCACCCTGGAGAGACAACTGATTCTCTTTCTGCCTTAATCCGAACTTACATATCTAAAAGTTTTAATAGCAACACCTATCCCTATACAAGTTATTTTAGGCAGTTTCCTCCGCATTGGATGATGAGTGTGTTTATGGGATATTCCATAAAAACAAAGCATTAAGATGCAAATTATTTGGAAATAATGTGTTTTCAAAAGGAGGAGTATCCGGTTATGAAATGATCACCCGAATGCTAGCTGTTCATCCAATAAGTGTCGGCTGGATGCCTTCCTTCACAAACGGGTCCTTGCTCTCAAGGGACTTCTCTGTAGCAGAGAAAGAACTATGCCATGAACAATGGCAATATGATTCAATAATGAGGAAATTATCTACCTACACAGAGAGAGTGCAGATGGAAACACACTTAGATCTGGGACCAGTCAACAAGGGGTTCTAGAGACAGAGTCTGGATGGACATTTGAACACGTGGCACACGGATAAACCTAAGAGGCCAGCAAACACAAAGGCCTATGGACAAGGCACAGAGCCCTGGACCACAATGTCAGCTCTCCTGAAGTTACAGCAAGATGAAGCCACTGGAAGTGACAACGGGGCGAGAGCCTCTCCTGCAGGAGGCACAGAACACCGAACAGGAGACAGCAGAAGATCTGAGGGGGTAAGCAGGAAGTCAGGAGGGAAGCCCAGCAAGAGAAGCTCATGGGTCAAATGGCGGGCAGAACAGAAGGACATAGTGACCAGTTGGATCAAGAAGAATCCAGGGTGAGTCACAAGTTTCCAGCTAGGAAATAACACAGATAGGAGTGGATTAGCACGTGAGAATGAGGGGACAGAGAAAAAGAGTTTAGTGTGGGACATGGTGAGGAGGTGTTCTGACACCCCGTAAGACTCTTATTGTCCAGAGAGTCTATTCTAAACTGACGTGCTCCATAACACTGAAATTTAATCGTCTGCCTGTCATTTTCCTGAGGCTCATCAGCTATTTCCCACCGTCCTGAATGGGGCCCCCAATACACAGCTGTTAACACTCATTTCCTACTGAACACTGAGACCATGGTAACCTGTACTGTCTTACCAAGATAGTCAATAAATATATTCATGTCATCAATTATTAGTTTAAATTTATATAAATTGTGTTCCTTTATTTACTCTAAAAGTTTATCGTAATCATAATTCAGAAGCCATATATTTTTCTCTTTTTAAATAGGTATGGCATTTACTTTAATATGGAACATTTCAAGCTCAGCCTAGCGTGGTGTTGAGACTTAAAATTACCCAAGGCAATTTGGGGGGTAGGGGGTGAACTTTAAGAGATCTAAACATTTAAAAAGCATATTCATATTAAAAACTCCTGTATTTCAGGATAATTATGCTTACACAGTTTTTCCTGGAATAAAACCATCCAAACTTGACTTTAGGTATTCTCCATGTAGCTGGCAGGAAAAAAACCGATTTCTCATGTTCCTAAAGTGGACTGCTAACTACAAAGGACCGTGAACAGAAATTCACTACATTCGAAAATACTTTCAAGATGGTATTACCTCCCCCCAATTAGTGGGTTTTCTCAATAATCTAAAAGTCCACCGCGATACATTGCCTATGGATTTGTTTCAGGATTAAAAGAGCATACTACATAAATGGAACTAACAAAAATCTGCAAGTAATACAATTTAAGTCCTGTTACATTAAAAACTCCAAAGATACGGAATGAAAATATTTTTATTCTAATCATCTAACAAAATTTCATTAAAAACAAAAAAATTTAGCAGAGGAAAAATTTCATTTTTTATTTCAACTCGAAGTAGGACACAAGTATCTTTTGCTCTACTTGTTCACATTGCACATGAACACATTGGATACAGAAAAAGGATATTCAATAGAAGTTACATTTAAAACCACACCTGTTGTCTTTTTACCCAAGAAAACAAGTAATGTGCACATACTATTAATAAACATTATTTTTAGCTTCCAAACATGCATTGGAGCTAATGAAAACTATCATAATCTGTATATTTCATTTGTAGTCTGACTGTTTTCTAACCAAAACTCAATTAACCAGAATATTTTAACTCTCCTATTTAAATAAGTGTTAAGTGTTCTATACAACTTATCCTTGAACAACATGGGTTTGAACTGCAGGGGTCCACTTAATATGTGGTTTGTTTGTTTTTTTTTTTTTCAATAAACACAACCGGTTCTATAAATGTATTTTTTCTTATGATTTCCACTTTTTTTTCTAGCTCACTTTACATTAAGAGTACAGCATATAATACACATAACATACAAAAATACATGTAAATTGACTGTTTTGTGTTATTGGTAAGGTTTCCACTCAACAGTCGGGTATTAGTAGTTAAGTTTTTTTGGGAATCAAAAAAGTTATACGTGGAATTTTGACTATGTGAGGAGTCTGCACCCATAACTTCTATGCTGTCCATGGATCAACTGTATGTAGTTTGTCACATTCCTTCAGTTTTGCCCAATGAAAAACTGTTGTACTTCCCATCACAAATCTAAATCCAAACTATAATGCATGGTTTACTTCCCACTTTTGCATGAAAATAGATACATTAAAACAATTTAGTTAAGCAAAATTTTAGCTATCTGAAGCCTGTGAAATTAAGATGTATTTTTTAATGTCAAACTTGTAAAACCTTACAATATATTATGAATCATTTTATTTAATGGTTCACTGCCTTCTTAAACAGACCATGTAACTATGGAAGGGCACATTTTCATGTCACAGCAGAACTGTAACTATAAGACTACCATAACTACAGGACTTTAGTACTAATCTATTCTTATGAAAAAATGTTTTTAGCATAATGCCATTCACAACACTCATTCTTAGTAAATGCTTGTCAATATGGTAAAAGCCTGCTTTCAAGAAAGCCAAAAAGTACGGTAACAAAGGGGTCATAGAAGGTTACATTCCTCATTTGTTACTCTTGAATTTGGTTCTTTTGAGTCTATTGTCTTCGATAAATGACTGAATCTTTTAATAGTTTAAGCACAAATTCTAATATAAGGTTTTTGTGGATACTTTCTAAAATGGCTTCACTGACTTATTTTGTAGTGTGAGAGAGAAACAAGAGAAACTGAAGTATTATTTAGCTTCACCTTAACAATGCATAAATAGGATACCCACCATAAAGGCACTGCTAATAAAATATTAATCTTTTGTTAACACATTTTCAATAAATAAAAGCCACATTTAAAGTTGACCACATTCTTTCTCAATGTATTATTTTATAACTGAATATTCATTTAGCGAGCAAATATTAATCTGTATGTTTAAACAACAAAATGACTAAAAGCATTTAATTGAAATAAAAACAAAGTCATTACCAAAAAACATGCATATCATAAAAAAGAAAAAATAACAAGGTCTGTAATGCAATTTGACTTGTTAAATGTGTATCTCCCTTATTTATAAGCAGCCAATATCAGCTTTTGAGAAATAACCGCTTTGCTTTCTCTGTGGCAGAAACTATAAAAAGACTCTTATACTTACACACACTACAGAGAACAGGAAAGTCAAACACTCAATTTCCCAGACTCCTTTGCAGGTAGAGCTAGCATGTGACTGAGATTTAGCCAATGAGAAGTAAGCTTTAGTGAATTGGCACCAACCCTTCCCTACTTCTTTTTTCTTGCCTGGAGCAGCCATTGTGAGATCATGAGGCAACAATCATGAAGAAAGTGCTAAGAAAATAGCAGAGATGTTGATTCTGACATGGCTGAGCCACTGAACAATATCGGAGCTGCTGCTTTTCAGATGAAACAAACTACTTCTTACTTAACCTGTCTTAACAAACTGCAGCTATGAATGCCAAACATAAGAACATAATTTGATGACTTTCATTCTAATTAAACCAATTTATTCACTTTCTGCCTCACTCTTACCAAATATCCACTGAAAATAGTTCTCTTTAGTGCAGCTTTAGGTAAGTCAATCTATTTTGTTCTGTTGATAATAGTTCTTCCCTTCTTCACTATATATGTACATGCATCCCTCCCTTTGGCTGTAGTAATTACTTTTAATCTCAATTAGCTCAGCAATCAAAGTTCTATTTCTTTGAGGTTCCAAATGATATTTTTCAGAATAATTAATACAGGTATCTCCAGCTTCATAGAAAAATTTAATTCTAATAAAACTGGTGGCAAAGAATATTTCTACTCAGAAGATTCTTTTCCCTCCACTGACTCATTATAAAACTGTAACTAATATGTTGAGGCAAAATTCTGAAACAGACTGAGTTAAACACTTTAGCAAGAGAGACCACTGCCAGCACTTTATCAAGTCAGTGACATCCCTTCCGGACTTCTAAGATGTCAACACTTCTCTGATACTGAGATCCTTCAGCCATGCCTGACAGCCAAGCAACACCACTCAGAACTCTGACAAATTTACTCTTTTCTTGCTTCTATCTACAGAGAAAATTACATCCTGGGTCCAGTGCACTTTGTCAGTGGGCACCATACAGTAACAATATACTAACGTATACTAATGAGCATGGTGCCCTGCGTAAGGGTTCACTGACAAGGCCTGTTTTCTGTAGGTCCCTGTAATCACCATCCTGATTGCTAGCACTTACCTCTACATAATCTAGGCTCAGACATACCAAAGTTCCACGTGTCCCTGAAGTAGCCATCCCCTCCCTCCCCTCCAGGTTTTTACATGCTTTTTTCTCTGCCTCGAACACTTTTTGGTTTCTAGGCTAATTCCACATACTTGAGGTTCCAGCTTACATGGCATTTCTTCGAAGACCTGGACCAAGTCAGTCTCACCTGCGAGAAGCTGCCTGGGTGCCAAGTCCACGTCCTACCATGATTACGTATGTGGTGTTCTGTGTCTGTCTCTCTCTGATAAATTATAGGCTGTGTGAAGGCAGGGGCCATGTACAACGTAGTTGTGGCTATGTTTTCAGCATCTAGCATTCTACCAGGTACATGGTACATGTCTAATAAGTATTTATTTATGAAATAGTTAAATGAATATACTCTGCAATGTTAACAGTTTAGAAGCAGGGAAAGGCTGGTGGCAAAGATCAAAAATATAAAAATTTTTCAAACAGCCCAAAGTATTAGGCTGGGTGATATAAGACTGTTAATATCTAACTTTTTTTTTTAATTTATAAGAACAATTTCTAATGCTTCAGCCTAATAATAAAGTCTGAACTAGAGTGGAGGCAGAGGGTAGAAATAAATAGAAATTTCGAAGGAGAGCCTTAGATTCTTACAACGAGTTAGTTATGGATAAATGGGGGGTGAACAATGACTGAAAGGTGACTGAGGTTTAATGACAGGATAATGGGAAAACATGTCATGAAGAGAAATAAACCAGGAGTATTAACTGAGTTTGGAAGATAAAGAATTAGGTTAGATAAGATGAATTTTCAGGTGTTGGTTTTTTCATCTACAGCCAGCAAATTCATAGGATCTTAGGTTAAAAGGACCTCAGAAATCATCTCATCTGATTCCTTTATTTTCTAGCCCTGTATGGTTAAGTTTTCAAGGTCGCTCACGTGGTTAATAGCAGAACCAGGGCTACCACCCTGGACTCTTGTAATCCAGGTCAATACCACTGCCAGGACAGCGATCAATACCAATACCCCTTCCTTTAGTAAAAATACAAACACGACCTATTGCTTACTGCCCACATGGATAAGACTAAGTGCAAGGCTTTGATATCCATTCTATTGGAAGATCTCTCAGACCTTAAAGTTACATAATATGGATAAGCCCACAAAAGATTCTTACTGGGGGTAAGAAGAATTATGTATTTGACATAATTGTGAACTGCTTCTCACCACAAAACTTTTTTTTTTTTTTCATCAGTACCGTTGACTAGATTTAACAAAATTACAGTAAGATTCACAGCCAGGAAAATCAGTAAGCCAAAAATTTGAAACAGAGGTCCTGGGTTTTAATCCCATCTCTGCCCAGACTGTGTGCCCTTGAGATGTTAGTTCACTTCTCTGGGCCTTTGACTTCTTGGTGTAAAATAAGGTAAACTAGATCACCTCTAAGTGCACTGTAGCTCTTAAGATCATTATTGTAATCAAATGAGTTTGTCAAAATACTTTTATATAACTTCAGAAAATAAAAATGTAGCTAAAATATTCCTAATAGCCCAACTCTGATATTGAAAGCCTTGTTTCTTTGGCTTAAGCTGCCTTGGAAAGCTGTCTGCTTCATAAAACTACTATCAGCAACCCAAAATGTTTACTAATAGAAGACTAATAAATAAATCATGGCTCACCTGACAATCGGACATTACATGACTATCAAAGAGAATGAGGTAGATATACACATATTAACATGAAAACCTAAGGTAAATTAACTTTAAGAAACAATCTATAGGGGAGTACATATACTATGCTACCATTTTGTGTAACAAAAAAGAATACAAAAGATCCACACAAGCATACATATGATCAGAAAATTACCAGACGTATGTACGTACGTACACACACACACACACACACACACACACACACACCCGTGAGAGCACCTGCCTTTGGGGAGGGCAGGGGCCAGGGTAAGAAAGATGCTCACTTGGAATTGTACAACCTTCATGTACTGCTTGTCTTTCTAACTTGGAGCCTCGATTTTTTTTTGTAAAGTTAAAATCCAAAGCTATGTGGAGCTATTTTAGATCACACGAGTTATTACAAATATGGGGCACCTTTTTATTTTTTCACCTTTCAGCTTTTTAAGATGGAAAAAATTACGGTGGCATTTGAGCTGAGAGAAATAGTGTCGCTGTTTACCTCCTAAACTCACCTCATTTACCTTTAACTGTCAGCTCAGATATAGAGAAAAAGGCTGGCAGACTCAAGTGACAGGTCAAGGGCAGTTATGAAACAAGAGGAAGAGAATTATCCCACAGAGAAGGGAGATGCCTCTGGGAAAACTAAAAACAGGCAGCTGGAAAAAACTCACTAGGGACAGAGATGAAAAACAAGACACGCAAGGGCTGACATGCATGTAAAATGAGAAAAAATCTATTTACATACCCAAACAATCCCATTACATACAGTTAACACTAAAGAGTCAAAATCAAGTATGATAGTACTCCAGTTTTTATAGCATAAAATCAGCTTAATAGTTGCAATGATCATGTAGAACAAGAGGTAGCAATGTGAATCTACTGAATCCCCTCAAAGTCCATGCAGGTTTACATCTGCCGAAAATACACACTGTATTTATTTCTATCTTAGGCACAGAAAATAAAAAGCAGATACAAGCATAAACATTGGAGGCAGTCTTTTGAGACTACAAACATTTTCACTATGAAGCCTGGAAAACTTAATTTATGGTTCACTTATTTCTGCTCCACAACCATGAGGATGTTTTCTTTCAGAAATGTTGAGAATATGGAAATCATTTACAATATTAACTAGCATCACAATCTCAGTAAGAAATTACATAATGAAAAACTACAGAAATCCCTCTCATCTCCTACTTTAAGAAAAAAAAAATATTCTTAAGTTACCTACATTCTATTTCCAAAATCATCTGAAGTAAAATGTAATTTAACAGGTGTTGATTTTCACAGATTTGGTGAATGTCAGAAAAACAAACCAACAAAAAAACAACAACAAAAACTAGGGAGCACCAAGGCAACAATTCTGCTTTCTATAAACAAACCAAGCACACATCTGCTTGCAAACAGCAAAAGCATCGGATCCTTATGTGTTGAAACCTAAGAGAAAACTGCTGATTTTTAAAATTCATCTCTCACAGATTGCTTCCTGTCCCCACTTACCTATCTCCTTTGAAAATTTCTGATCACATCTGCAAGTTAATCAAGATGTCCCCCATGCAACCCTAAACAGATCTAGGCAAGACAAACCTGTATGGAAAATAACAGTGCTTTTCCTAAACCCCGAAGGAAGCCGAAGATTTCGAAGTAATCCTTTGGCAGTCAGACGTACGTGAATGGTGGAT
Organism: Lyroderma lyra; assembly: GCA_004026885.1. Lineage (NCBI taxonomy): Eukaryota > Metazoa > Chordata > Mammalia > Chiroptera > Megadermatidae > Lyroderma > Lyroderma lyra. Next base: position 352,492 of record PVJL010000445.1, on the reverse strand, counting down.
AAGGAGAATTTAGGAGACAACAACATGTCTTCAGAGCAGGTGGAAAGATTTCACAGCAGAAACAGCTTCCATGGACTATCACATACTGCCTTTTTAAACTCAGCACTCATCGAGGCCAAGAAATACGGCAAGAGAAAACATGCCTACATCGCAACTGTCATTCCACCACACATCCACAGAGAAAAAACCCCAGAGCTCTCCAAGTGTTCCTGGCTTCCGTTTTCTCTCCCAGATGTGGCCAAAACAAAGCTCTTCCTCTGAATAAAATCTCTTAGCAGATCCAGCAGGAGGCAGCCTGTGAATGACATCACACTGTACATGCTTATGGGGTTGTTATGGTTTTCATCCGAGATGGTAAAGGGGAGGAGAAAGTGGGTGGTCTTAGGAGCTTTATGTAACCAATAATGTTACATATCCTGTAACTACTTGGAAGATTACTATGGGACATAAACTGCTTCAAGTGCCTAATATTTATTTAGTAATTAGAAAAAATTAAGATTTCATTAATTTGTATTCTGATTTAAAACTTTTAAATTATATTCGTACTCATAACATTGGTCATTTTTTTTTCAGATTATTTATATATAAACCTATATATAAACTGGATACCTTGGAGAAATTTTTTAAAAATGACTTCTAGCAATTAATATCCCCAATTATAATTTTAATACAATTCTATTCTATTAATGACAGATTGCTAAATGGTAAAAGTGCAACTTTAACCCTAATGTTCTGAAAACCTCACTAATAACCAACAATAAAAGGTTAATGCAATTTCTATAGCAGACATAATAGTTTCAGAGGAATAAAAATTAGTCAATTAGACATAGGCAGTATTCTAAGGGCTACACTTACTGCTTGACTAATTGCATTTACAGAGTCAGGTGGGCTCTCATAAATGCTATGAGACTAGAAACACGGGAAAGAGGTTCAGTTATGTGTATTTTTCACTGGGAATCATTCAATGTTTATTTTAGTAGAATGGTTTATGAACGTACATTAAAATATAATGGCAAAAAAAGAAAAAGTAAAAAGATGTGGATATAAAAAGATTCACTGGCCGTGTGCTTACTTAAGTAAAGCTGATATTAAACCAGGAATAGCCCTAACTCCTAACATTTTTTTAATTAAAGAAAGTACAAGAAAACAATGTGTAAAAAATGATTTATGCTTGTTTCCTAGATTTCCTTTAAAAACAGGACAGTAAAAAAAAATAAATGTAGAATTTTACTATAAACAATCTTATTAATTGCGATTAAAATGTGCAAGAAGTTACTCTTTTAGAAATTGTACAGAGCATTTATGGTGTGTAAAGGGAAAGAAATCAGCAGGAAAGAGTTTTTTGAAAAATTCCTTTTCCCTCATCACTCAACCCCCAGCCTGACATTTTAGAGATTGTCAACAAGCCAGACAAACTCAATAACCTGTCAAGGGTTAACTGTGGGAAAGCTACAATTTGTTCAAACTCAGACAATGGATCTTGTAAACACATTGCACCCATGGCAACCAAAGCACAAATAACCATTGAATTAAAGTTAAAAAAAATGTTACATTTAGGTGTTGCCTTTATACTTTATCACAGTTATTATTTAAAAACAAACTTTTTAAGATTCTGTATATTAATATGCCATAATCACTTCTTCTCCCACCTCTCAAAAAATTCGTAAAAACCAAGATGCCAATCGGCATTAATATTGTAAATAGAAGAATAAAGTTAAATATTAATATATTAAAAATACACATGATACTAACTCATATAGGATGGGGGGAGTAGTTGTTTCTTAAATTAAATTATCCTGGTTAAAAAGGAACTCTTTTAGTTCAGACTACTCTAAAGAAGAAATTAGCAACATGCTACCGATTCATCATATGCATCAAAATTTTTACTTGAATCACACTAAGCTACACCACATACACTACATGTTGCTAATATTCTTTTTTTAACAGCAGAACAAGGGACTGCAAGAATAAATAGAAGCAGTGCCACTCAAAAGAAAAAGTCAGAAGGAATGGTTCTTTGTTAGTATAGCAAAGTACACACACACACACACACACACACACACACACACACACACACACACACCCAAGTGTACTACACGAAGACTAAGGAACAGCTCAAACTGGGTTTTAAGTCTTCCCCAAACTTATGCTGCCCTCTGGTGGCAATTTAGCACAAATGAGCCAAAGTTAAGGAACCGCCTTGACAATCCATTATAAGAGCCAGCTCTTAGAGACAATCTACTACTATGTGCCAGGCACCTTCCTGAACACTTTATGTATATTCAATCACTTCAAAACCAAATAAGCAGTTATTGTAGAGTAATTACAATTTTTAAATACACATGCTTCAGGGGGGTTAAGAAAGCACAGATTTTAAAACTATCTCAAAAAGATTCTTGGATTACTTACTGATCAGCTGCTTTCATTTGTGCCCTATCTGTAGTTTCTGAAATTATACTAACTATAGGAGAAATACCTAAAGATAAGAAAGTATCCATATTTGTTATTACCTGAAGTCTTAATCTGATTTAAGAGAACATGGTAAGGATCAACAAGGACAATAAAAAAAGGTCTTGGTACCTAAAATAAGACGATGTAATTATAAAAATTGGGAATAAGATGAGTTTTTATGAAGTACAAAGCTTGCATTAGAATGTCTAGTGAACAATCAAAACCATAATTTAAAATTATACATTTAGTAGATCTCAACTTTGAACAAAAAGAATAAAGAATACTGAAGCAAAGATACTAAAATGTCAGCAATACTCTATGAGTTGGGCTAGGCCTGATTTTTAATTTCTTTGATATATGTTTCTGTGTTTCTCCCTGATTTTTTAACAAATATCATAAAGGAAGAACAAAAAACTTAAAAATTTAGAATAGCTTTATAAAAACCCTATGAAATAAACTGTTTCCATTAATGACACAAACAAAGAAAAACAATGAAGATCCAATTGTAGGAAGTCTGTAGTAAGGCTAAAACACAAGTTAATATGGATGGTATGTATTTGGCAGATCAATGTGTTGTGATATCACAGCAAATTCTAACAACAAGAATCACAGATTCCACTGCAGTGTGAGGGGAGGGAGGGAAGAAGGGAGGGAGGGTGAGAGTGTGAGAGTATGTGAGAGTATGTGAGAGTATGTGAGTGTGAGAGTGTGAGTGTGAGTGTGTGTGTGTGTGTGTGTGTGTAATCAGTGACTCAATTATAGAAAACAATGATGTTATTGTTAACATAACTCTAGCATATGCTGTGCAAGGTTGCTTAGATGTTAGGAAACGCATCCAAATATGGACTGGTTTGTTTGTTGTTATTAATAATCAGGAAGAATCTAGAGATTGATATTTTAACCAGGTATTCAACCCTCTCTACCCAATCCATTTTACCTAGACCTCTAATATGGAGTTATCAATCTTAATGTTTATCTCCTCACCTTCCCTAACGCAGCACTAATAGCCACATTTTCTTCATTTTTATGCCTTGTGATCTTTACAGTTTTATGTTCTAATCTCTATTTCAACTGTAGAAAGTTCAACTTGGGGTCCAATTATTTTTCCATAATGTCTTCTTCCTTAGTAGGTAGAAGAATGCCTCTAAGATACATTGTGAATAATAACAATTTCACATAAAACAAAAAAAATTTCAACCTTTACCTATCCGTAAGGTTACAGACTCTCTAAGATAAGTTACATTGCCTTTTATTTCTTTGGTCTCCCAAAGTAAAAGCAGTAGATGTGGTACACAGAAGATGTGGTACATACATACAATGAAATATTGTCCATAAAAAGGAATAAAATCTCACCATTTGAGACAACATGGATGGACCTAGAGGGTCCATGCTAAGTAAAATAAGTCAGACAGAGAAAGACAAATAGCATATGATCTTACTTATATGTGGACTCCAAGAACAAAATAAATGAACAAAACAGTAACTGATTCATACAGACAACAACGTGATGGGGGTCAAAGGGGAGAGCAATTGGGGGAGCTGCTGGATGAAGAAGGTAAAGGGATTAAGAAATACAAACCAGTGGGTGCGAAATAGTCATGGAAATGGAAAGTACAACATGGGGAATATAGTCAATAATGTATGAACTGTGTATGATGCCAGGTGGGTACTAGACAGACCAGGGAATCACTGCATACATTATGTAAATGTCTAACCACTATGCAATACAGATAAAATTAATATTGAATGCCAACTGTAATTGAAAAAAGTAAAAAATTTTAAAGCAAAAAAAAAAAAACCAGTAATGTTTATCCATGTACAATGTTTCTTCTAAAAACAAAAAAACCACATGTTCATTGATGTTTTTAAAATAGAAGTTAAATGACCTGTGCATTATAGTGCTCTGTAACCAGTTTTAAAATTTAATATAAGCTCAATAAACATTAAATTTTTCACACTTATCCTTCATGGCATTAAATAATCCTCTACATGGTTATTTTAATGACTTCAAAAATGTTATTTAATTGTCAATGAACATAATTTAAACATCTGTTGTTTATGTTATTTAGATTGTTTCCAATTTCTCCCCTTCTAAATAATTCTGAAAAGCAATAAATAAGTCAATTATTTTCCTAGAATCAATTATGAGAAGTGGAATTCCTGGGTAGAAGGCTTTTGTTACATATCACCAAAGTGCTTCCAGAAAGGCTGTTACAATTCATACTCTCTCAGGTTCCTCACTCATTCACCAATACCAGGTTTTACTCTTAAAAACTAACATGAACTGATAGCACATTACTTTAATTAGCATTTTGCCAACTTTTTTATATGTTCTTAGCTCTCCATTTTTATGCTTTTATGTCGGCCCACCTACTTTTCTATTGTGGAGTAGTCTTGCTGATTTGAAAAAGCCCTGCATGGAGTAAATACAGTTCAGTACATATGTAGTCCCAGTTTGCTGTTTGCTCATTAATAATGTTCATAATCTTTTCTTAATTGACATAATTGAGATGTAACTGACATATAACATTCTAGTCATTGCAGGTGTACAGCATGATTCTGTTTTTGTATATATTGTGGAATGATCACCACAGTAAGTCTAGTTAGAGTTAACATCCACCACCATGATTATATTGTTTTTAACAAAGGGGAAGTCTACAACTTTTGTTGTCATAATTATGAATCTTTTCTTTTATACTACTAATGTTCCTGGAAAGGCCTGTTCTATTCAACTGTATATTCTTAGTGCTCTTACTCTAACTTTTCTGTAAAACTTCAATTCATCTGTATTATATTTGTGTGTAATGTATGAAGCAGGAATCTGGCTCCTGTTAAAAAGATAGACTTTGTCTCAGTAAGATTTACTAAAATAATCCGTACTGGTCCCTGCTTCGAAACACCAAATTTATCACACCTCAAAATAGCATCTGCTTTTGAAGTGTGAGAAGAGAGTTATAATCATAAACCAGCACTGAAAGACAGCCTCATCCCTACTGTCACCTGAGGAAAACTGGGCCACACCAGTATTACCCCATCAGGGCAGTTTTGCAACTCGCAACCATTTCCCAACACCTGAAAGAGGGGGCTACGGACAGCAACCCCATCCTCTTGTGCTGTATGTAGTAAATGGGTATGGAAGGAGCAGTGCATTTTCTACTGTCCAGGGCAGACACCATGGCACCTGAGACGGGTGAGCTTGTGTAAAATAATCAGGGGCTGAATAAATACAACTATGGTGCTCTGATATCCCCAACAACTTTAATGTGGGTTAGAATCAAGGTAATAATAGCATGTGGTATGTGTGACATCTTCCCAATAAAGAGTAAATTAAGTTTTATTTAGAGTCAATGCTGGCTAGAATCTTGTAACATCATAATCTTTAAATAAATTACAACAGCTAGGCCCCATGAGGAATGGTTGCTGCCTCTCAGTGGTTTTTTCCTGATTGCTTTAAGGATTTAAATTAATTAAACTTCTTGGACAAGAACTCTGAAAGTAAGCCACTAGAATCCTAAAAACACTGGAAACAATTACATCATCCCCCTCCCTAGAAGAAGCTATCATCTGAGAGCTTTTTACACAATTCTGTGAGGTCAAAATTACTCCTCTACTGGAATTAGTTCCCAAATATTCCCATATTCCCAAGTGAGAAATTCCGAGACTTGGAGAGGCTTAGTAACTTGCCCATGGTCAGGACAAAAGTAGAGTGTGGCAAGACCTAGATTTAAACTGGTATTTAATGCTTCAAAAGTACATTCTCTTTCTACCTTTCATTGTTTTATAAGAAAGAAATTGTCTTTGAAATAACTGACTGAAGGTTAAACTAAAAGAATGCTATACAATACTCAACAATTACATTAGCCAACAATTTAAAAAATAGTACCCAATGTTGACCAGAGTATGGTCAAGCCAGCACTCTTTTATGTTGACAATCATGGCACTGAATGGATATAAAGCTTTTGGAGAGCAATTGGTTTGAGTGAAGTGACTACAAATATGCATATGTTTTGATTTACTTATATTACTTTTAAGCCTCTATTATAAGAAATTTCCTCAAACTTTAAAAGTGATAACTGTAAAGATGTCTGTCATAAAAATCATTAATGGATATGATACAGAAGTGCCCCAAATATTCAAGAGGAGTAGTTAAATATTGGTGTACATGAGTGCTAAATGTAATAGTCATTAAAAGTGATGACTTATGTTAAGTGATAAAACAGGACATAAAATTACCTAAATTTTACTTAAAATCTCAAATTTTAGAAATTTAGAAAGGGTGATTTCTAAACTTCTACATGCTAAACTCTTTAGTATTTAGCAAACTGCTATCCTTAAAATTAAGTGACTATTGTACTAAAATAAAAGGATATGAAGTTGGTCAACCTAATCTTCACCACTGTTTGCTGCTAAAAAAAAAAAAAAAAAAAAAACTATCTCAAAGTCATAGTACAATTATGTAACATTTAATGCTGGATAGGAACACGTCTGTATATGGATGCAATGTCTTCTGTATCATCTAAAAGACCACTTGCAAGCAAAACATGAAGAAAGTCAAGGTGCTTTTAGGCATAGAATATTATAGCAGGGAAAAACCTTAATGATCAATAATTTCAATTATACAGAATAGAAAACTAAGTATCAAAACTAACATTTGGGTTACACGATCCACCCAAAGTCACTGGCTGTTCTGACACCACTTCTTAGCATCAAAGCTGTTCCTCCAAAAACCAAAACACTGTGACTTATTCTCAGCAGGCTCATCATAATACATCTTAAGTGATAATAACGAACCATCAACTAGAAAAACCTGGAAAAGTCATGTTTATGATTTTTAGAAACTACATGTTCATACCACATAATCCAGATTAAATTACAATGCTGATCTCTTAAAATATATCTATTTTCACTGCAATTATTACAACATTGATTATTAAGGGTTACTTGGAGACAGATATTCTTGAACTCTGTCATACATCCCATTTCTACTCCATGGTTAAATGCTTTGCCAAACAAAATCACAACATAATTCCTAGTTCCCATTTCTTTCCTTACTTAATCAGGAGTTAACTTTCTATTCTGACACCCTTACCTATCAAGGGTCAAGTATATGCTTTGGAAATAAGGCATGCAGTCAGTCCAACAACGTGACAAGGGAAAATGCCTAACGCTAATAGTGTTTCTCAGTAGCAGAAAGGAGATAAATGAGTACATTGGCGATTATTAGTTACTATGCCTAGCAGAAGAAATATCCTTTTTAACAGTATACATGATCATAGACTGGAGACAAAAAGACTGCCTTTCAAAGTTTCATATTTAATTCAGATTACAACAGGAATATAAGATTTATTTAGCCAGCTCCTTTACTGTGATCAATATAAATGGCAGTTTCCAAAGCATAAAAGTTACACACAAACACTTACCAAAAAAACTATAAAGCTTTTGTTTTGAAAACTGCAAAAAAGTTGTTGAAAGCAATTTTAAAAGACTTAACTAAAAGACAATATATGCCATAATCATGGATCAGAATACTTAATATTGTAAAGATGGCAAAACTCCAGAAATTCATCTACCGATTCGATGCCATCTCTATCAAAATTCCAACTGACTTCCCTACAGAAATTGACAAATTGACCCTAAAAGTTTCATGAAAATTCAAGGGACTCAAAACAGCCAAAAGAACCTTGAGAAAGAACAAACTACAAAACTCATACTTCCTGATTTCAAAGCATATTACACCACAGTAATCAAGATAGTGTGGTATTGATAAGAATAGACACATTTGAGGGCTATCCAGAAAAAAAATCCAACCATAATGCCTCTATTTTTCATATTACATGGCTGGATACTTTCCAGACAGCCCTTATATATTCAAACTCAGGCTACTGGGAACCTTTAGAATTTAAATCACTGCATGGTTGAGTCTTCTCTAGCTTTAAGTACCTACAAAAGGTTAATAATTGTGATATAATCCCTTCACACTTGGTGCCTTACTAAGCTGAAGACACTGAATACATCTTGGGAACATCAAGTATTTTAATGGTTGCCTAAGTAACATCATCCACCCAATTTTCTTTAATTCCTAGTATCTATATACGGAGTGGGGGATCACAAATACATACCTCCTGCCTAGGTTTCCCCCACGGTATCCCACCCTTTAACCAGGCCTCTCATATCAACACACAACCTTCCCTAAAACTTACTGCTCTTGTGATGTTGTGCTTATTGTGTAATTCTTTGACCTTCCTGTGAGGTTCCTGAAGTCAAGGCTCTTGTTCATTTTGGTTCACCATTGTATCCTCAGCACCCAACACCCTCAGGGTGAATGAGGTGTAGTCAATGTGCTATATAATACCTTCCTCTCTTTAGATTTGCTGTTCTAATTTTCAATGCACTTAGAAGCCACATAACTAATGGTCTTAGAACTGCATATTAAATAAGACAACACAGATAGTGAATAGGGACCTAAGCAGCAATAGATAAAATTTAGGAACTGTACTGAACACGTTTTGTGAAAACTTCTGTGTCTATAGTTTCTTAAGAAACAAAGTTTCTTGATTCCCAGCTGTGGTTCTCACACAGGTGAAGCTGTGGGCTGTTTTACAGATAAATGGGAGTTTGTTTGACTGAGAAATATTTAAGAAATGGTAAACTGCTCAACATTAAAAGGTGTCAAAATTCTATCTTGAGATAACTTAGCAATCCAATTTTAAAATAACATTCATCTTGGAAAAGTATATTCCCCACTTCTTTTAAACCACATTAAAACGTCATTTTTTAAAAAAACTAAAATTACCTGTAATTAATAAAACGTCCTTTTGGTTCAGATAGCTTGTCAATCACACTTACCCAGTTTTAACCCTGTGCTGGCCCAGGTCATAAGCAGTTATGTTTATGTCATAAACTTAAAATTCTATTTATAAGCATACTAGTGAAAAATCACTGTAAATAAGTTTACAACTTTACAAAAAGAAGATTCCTTTTCACCATCCACGTTCAAAGAGGTCACTTACCTGCATTAGAAGCTGTAAATAGATTTTTTCTTGAAGGACCTAAAATATAAAAGAAATATTTGTAAAATATATGTTTTATATAAACTATCACACAAAAACATGTCAATTATATGTCAATAAAGCTGAAAAACAAATAGGACCAGGAGTGGTATAGGGACAGAGCTACAAATGTAAGTCACCAGAAGAACTCAACGAGTGTTTCCACTTGACATGATAAAGGCATTTCTAGGGATAATCATCTGCAGATTACTGGCTGAAACAGCTGCCAGGTTCTATCTGTGGAATTTACAGAGAAGATCTCCTCTTAAAATATGTTATAAATGGAAAGCATTGATTTCCACCCAAGTAAAAGCTTTGTGACATAATAGCTCACAAATTCAATAGTGAGACGTGATGGAGTCCCCTGTTCTATAAAGTTATCATTGGAATCACGGAGTTTTAATTCTCTGAAAGGCATCTTAGTATCAAAATTGGACATTTCATTTCAGTTATTGGGGTGCGTATAGATTATAGGGCTTTATCATCAATTGAAGCTACAGATTCACATAGTAATGCCATCCCAGCAAGGGGATGGTTATCTGATGCCTCAGAAATTTATTTAAGATCCTGGAAAGACAAAACATGCTGGCATGCTAAAGAATATTTTCCCAATATTTATGTCCATGTTCTCTTCAATTCCGTAGAAAGGCAAACATGTTGATAAACATTCACTAGGTAATTAACCTAGTCACCATATGATCCTACACACACACACACACACACACACACACACACACACACGAGTGATGAGACTGCTGATACCTTTCTGAAAAGTTATTTAGTAACATAATATTAACAATTTCAAAAAGATGCATATGGTTTAACCAAGTAATTCCTCTTTCAGGGATATCCCATGGAACTAATTAGAATCTGAAGCAAAGAACAACATGTACATTCAGGGATGTTCGTCTCAGTATATTACATAGCACAGCAAGAGGCAGAAAGTACCCAGGAACCATGGAATTGGAAACCTGAGTGTTTCATAGCCATTTAAAAATGAAGATGGTTTCATGATATAGTACTAAATGAATAAAAGCAACACACAGGAGCGTATGCACACTATGCCTTGAGTTGTGTTGAAATGAAAACAAAACCATCATACAGGGGCAGTCGGGAAAGCATCCAGCCGCGAACCCTTCTTGTTATGTTGACAATGGCTGGATTTTTTCCGGACAGCCCTCTTATATGCAGAGAAAGAGAAATGAAGGAAATGCAGCATTTGTTCATGGTTGATGGGATGAAGGAGGACTCTGTTTCTTTTTTTAATTCTCAAATAAATATGTATCACATATAGGTCAAGTTTCTCATCCATAATTACTCTGTTAAGCAATTTTTTGATTCACGAAGCACAAAAATGAAACTTTGTAAGTGCTCCAGACCCACTGTGATAAAGCTACATGGAAATACTGCCTATTAAGTAGATAGCACATATTCTGTAAACCTGAAAGTTATTCTTCATAGCCACAGCAATTATAAAGTGGTAATACAGAGAAGAAAAAGCAATAAAGTAGAAGAAAAAGCAATAAAGTAGAAAAACAGAATGTGATTTGGACCAAAGGTCAGAAGTAAACTCTGCATTTGTATCTCATTACTCTAAGTCTCTACCTTAGAATAATTTAACTCTTGAAGTCTTCTTTTGATCTACCTGCTGGTTTATACGTATCAAGTCTTAACTATAGAACCTACTGACTCTCAGAACAAGAAAAGCTCCCTCGGTTTAAAAAAAAAAATGTGATACATTTCTTTATTGAACAGATCTTTTACAAATAATTATTCAACATAGCATAAACCTAATTGCCAAAATTTAACTTCCCTCAAGCCAAGGACTTAAAACCTCTTGTCTTTCCTCTTCTCTCCACAATGAGGACCGTACCTTTTGGAGGAGTTTTCAGTAAGTGTGCATGAGGCCGGGGGGCCAAAGGCTTCAAATAGAAGGACCCTGAGGCACCATTCTGAAATGCTGGTTTTGGAGGTTTTTCCTCATATTTGATGACAGGGGCATTACCAGCTGTAACAACACAGAAAAGTACATTTTATAAATAAACACCATATTAATCTTTCACAATTTATTCCTTTCTCCTATAGTCACAAGAGGTCACTAAGCACCTGTAACGTGCCAGTCATCATTGCATAGTGGGACTACAAAGACTGAAAACAGAAGTTCCTGTCCTTGGGGATGCAGGGTAAATGCTATAAGGAGAGGGACCATGTATAGTCCAAATTTATGATTATCATCATCATGTATATGCACTGTTTTAGGCAAGAAGAATCTATATTTTAAAATCTCTTATGTGTCAAAAGCATTAGAGAAAGGTTTGAAGAAATAGTATCAGCCTGTAAAGACAAAAATATAAAAAAACTATTTAAAATGTTATTGAGTGGTAATTAAAAAAAAAACCAACAAACGAGGCAGCAGCAATGACCTAATTAAATTGTTAAAAATCAGTGTTTCTTGTTTTTAAAAAATCATTCTAAATTCATACTTTTCCTTGTAGTTCTCCACATTGGAATAAGCTCTGTGAAAGGACACTGTCTAGAGCCAGCACATCCAAACCGCGGGCCAGGACGGCCGTGAACGTGGCCCAACACAAATTCTTAAAACATTATGAGATTTTTTTTGTGTGACCTTTTTTTTTTTTTTAGCTCATCGACTGCCATCAGTGTTGGTATATTTAATGGGTGATCCAAGACAATTCTTCTTCTATTATGGCCCAGGGAAGCCAAAAGGTTGGGCACCACTGGCCTAGAGAGCTTAGCTCCTACCAGGAATTTTAATACTGCTTTGTTCTTCCTAAGAGATTATCATGTTGTGTGATGCTCAGGAGAGGCAGTGCAGCACTTTGTCTCTTTCTCTCCATACCCAAGAAAAAAAAATTTAATAAAAATACCTGGAAAGTTTTCTGGTTCTCTCTTCCCATAAAAGTTAACCTTTTTATCCATGTTTGCTAACCACACAATCCACTGACATGTTTAAGTCACCATCTACTCACTGCACCAGAGGGAATCTGGAAGTTCATTCACTCACCACCTGCTTTCCAAGTGAACTTCCCTTCCACCAACCCAGATTGGATTTTTTAGTTTCCAAATACAGGCAGCACCCCTCACCTAACCCCTGAGTTCTGTTCCTATGACTAGGACGTTAAGCAAATCGGTCGATAAGCAAGGAGCTCAAAGGTGGATGTGTTGCGGTGTGTTGTGGCGTCATAGGGTGTGTATTTTTCAATAGATACCACATGACACCACACTTACATACAAAATATGCAGTCTTGCGTGACTGTGAACATTCCGTGTAGTGGATACTGACTGCAGGAAGGGGACAAAGCCTGAGGATGGGGATGCACCACACCGGAAAACTGGGTAGTAAGTTCAAGTGCTCGTTAAACAGGAAGGTGGCCAAGTGAGAAGTGGCTGTAATATCAACACTCGACCAATTCTATTCTAATGTTCAACACATAATTATAAATTTCTGTTTTAGCAACCTTGATCCCTTTCTTCACCTCAAATTTCCAGAGAAGAGTGAGATGTCTACCTTATTTACAAATATGTTATACATTTGAAGACAGCTAGAAATTTTTCATTAGGCCAATCCCAACTCCTACACCAGTGCGTATAGATGTCAAATTCTAATCCTGTACAGACAAGCTGTCATTCTCCCCTGATCTCCATCACGTCTCTCTACAATGAGCATCTGTTCATCTTCCTGTGCCCAGGTAACATTTCCAATATTAGGCCAAGTCAACACAGAGCCTTCCCTCCTACTGTCACGTTTCTGTCAATTTGCTATCCTTCTTTCCAATTTTCTTTTTCCCCAAAACCTAGAGACCTGGTTGTTTTTAAAAGTTGACAGGGAGCTAATGTAAATGGTAATACTGAAGACACTGTGACTATAAAATTCAACATACCTTTTTAAAGGATGAATGGGGAATAATTTCACTGTCTTAAAATAGTAGAACAAAAATTTCAGAGCACATTTTTTAGATTTCCATACAAAATGAGTATTACAGCCTTTGCTAAATCAAAATCCAAGAAAGGAAGTAAGTGATGTTTAATTTGAGTCTTAACCATGTATTACAACAATCTGAATTTTAGCCTTACTTTTCTTGAAACAATGAAAAAGTACATATTCAGCAGCAAATAAGTCACCTATTCAGAGTTTGAAAACTAAATTAAATTTACAGACCTAATATAAATTGATAAGTACCTAAGTTTTAAACACAAAGGCCTTCCATTTCCAAAGAACTCAATAAAAGGATTTCTCAGGAAAGTGAAAGACATTTCTCATGAGGCACAATACTCTGTCCCTTGGCGCTCTGTCACACACAGAACAGAGATGACGTCCTGCGAAGAAACTGTCTCAGTGCCATTCTTTAGGCTCAGTACTATTGTACTGAACACTAGATCCAGCACCACATCTATCATCAACTTCATCACACCTTAGGGTCAAAATCCCCATTTCAAGGATAAAATTTCTGAGTTTTACTCAGGTATAAACACACACCCATTCACATTTACAGGTGACATACTGGGTCTGGCGGAAGTAACGCCCTTTTCCAAGTAGTTAAAATATTGGTATGTTACAGAATTACATGCTTATGATCTTGTAATAAAAAATAGTTGGTATAGATTACGAGCTCCAAAAAAAAAAAAAAAAAAATATATAGGGGGCATCACTTCTGCCTGACCCTGTATATATATATGTATGTACACCCCCCCCCACACACACACAAATACTCTCTCCATGATCATCTACTGTACACACTTCCTACCTTCATTTCCCCCCAAAATTATTAATGATGGAGACAAACTGTGCTGAGTGGCACACACTTTTCTGACCAATGGACATACCTTACTCTTTAAACACCCTCCTCAAAGCTGGCCCGTCAGTGTCTGTAAACCCCAACTTGAAGCATGTACCTCACTATGAGGCATGATGGCATTAAAGTATTCTCCTGCCCTCTGTTTCAGTTCCTAACCTGGCAGCTGGGTGGGTATCCTAATGATACCTAAATTTTCTCTTGTCCAGCATCATTATAACCAAATGAACACCCTTCAGCGGCAGAAGTTCCAATAGGATAAGAGAAACACAATAGTTTTAGTGGAATGAAATCTGAAACATGTGAGTTCTGGTCCTGATTTGGCCACTGGCTAGCTGTGCGGATCGCTTCACCTCTCTATGTCTAATGAGTGGCCTGTCAGGTATGGAAACAGCTGTCGTGGGGGCCCCACTAACTGAGTAGGGTGCTCAGTCCCACCGAGACCAAGCACATCCCCAGAATTCTCCTATGCACAGTGCTTTCCAAGGGGCCCCAACCACTCAATCATAGCTGGTGTGCAGTCAGTATGTGACATCCCACGTGTGCTTGCCTAGGTCTAAGCCAGCTGTAATGTAGCGTTTAAAACTGCCCTGTTGTTTTCACCATTGGCCCGAGTTTTCTCAAGTATGCCAAAAGACCAGATTCTCGGGAATCTTTCGCCATGATCAAAACGTGGTGCAAATGAAAGGAGACTGAGAAAGTGAGAGATGACTGAGTCTAAAGAGAAAATGAAGAGAGATTCTCAGTGAAACCTCAACAGAAGCAATGATTTTCCTTTGAGAGAAGTGCTTCTCAGGGTTATTTGCAAATTAACATTTCATGCTACATTCTAACATCTAGTTAGCACGAGTTTTTGTTTATTAAAGTACGCATATACACACAGAGCCAACATTCTGCTCATTTCTTGATTTTTTTTGTTTTGTTTTGGCTTTTTTTGTGTGTGTGTGAGTCAGTTTAACACTCCCCACTGTGCCAGATCATCTGCTAGCCTGGCCTGAAATCAAATCACTACTGAAGTCTAAGCTTTCAAATTCCAAAAACAAAATTACTCTACTTTGTAATAAAAAGAATGTCACAGACAGACCCTAGAAAAACATTAAAGGAATGAAAACAAAATTAATACCGTCTGGATAATAGCATTTTTATTAAACAGTCCCTTCAGACGTGCACATGTACATGTTTTGTGACATGGGACCACAGTACACACTGCTCATCTTGCAGCCCTGCCTCACCGACGGCAGACATCACTAGCCAAGCACGAACTTTGGCTCTGAACCTGGAAGCAGCCTGAAAAACTTCCAACACTGTACTCCGGGGGATTCTTACCCATTGGCCAGTGTCGGCAGGCGAGACGATACCCACTTGCCATCCTACAATGAGGAAGAACGGGGGGGGTAAACTAGACTGACCATCCTTCCTTCTCTGTGTCAGATTAATCACTTCAACAATTCAAAAGCAGCTCCTTCTAAACCAGTATGCACTGTCCTATTGTAGTGAAGAAAATAAAAGTGGTCAGAAACGTGTTGGTTCTGAAGGTGATCTATTCCTCCCCTCCCATTCATTGGGTGAGAATATACTGAGGCAAAGGCAGTGAAAAGATTGTCCAGCTTCACAGGAGTTAATAGGAAAGCCAGGATGACTCTGAGTTGCATGACCTTTTCTAGGTATAACACCGTCTGCGCTGGCCCTGGCTGCAAAGGTAAAGGAAAAGATACTATGACTTTTTCTTTCATTTCTTTAGTTCACCTCCTCCTAATCTCCTCTTTCCAAGAGGGTGTAAGTAGCTTTGGTGTACATCTCTTCCGTTTCCTCTCACCATCTGTCTCTCAAAATAAACAAGTCTTGGCGGCCAAAATGGAAA
This sequence comes from Lyroderma lyra, assembly GCA_004026885.1. Classification (NCBI taxonomy): domain Eukaryota; kingdom Metazoa; phylum Chordata; class Mammalia; order Chiroptera; family Megadermatidae; genus Lyroderma; species Lyroderma lyra. The sequence goes on along the minus strand of PVJL010000445.1, from coordinate 336,317 downwards.
GAAAAGAAAATCCTAGGACTTCGTGTTTGCTAAAATGGCAATATTATACACCCTCCAAAGGCTGCCTTCTACATTGGCACAGTGGTCCTCAAACCTGCAACACTATTCAAGACTTATACTATATAGTTTCTTTTTACCCAATGAACTTAAAAAATGGACTTTAGATGGAAGAGCTTATTATGTTTAACCTCTCTAAATGAGCACATTTGACACAGAAGCCACTGTGCAATGTTTCATGCTGATGTACAAAAGAAAATCAATACCATAACTTTAAATTTTTCTATGCTTAAAAGCACACACAAAGACCTTACTCAAATCCCCAAATAGGAGAGATTGATTTTTATGCATCTTGATTCACGCACTTTAAAACCTGGAAATGTTATTTCCATAGGATCTCAAAGTTCTAAGAACCAGATGCTAATTTTACAGCAGCACTATATGACCTTGGAAGTTCTTAAATGATGGTACTGACAGTACCACATCATTAAAACAATGAGCAGACAAAGCAAGAGAACATTTTCTTAAAAAGGTTCAAATGCTCAACCCAATATAATTCAAAACAACTATCAAAAGATTATTTCCTAACCTAACCCATCACTATCAGAAATAGGAACATTTCAGCTCAAAATGATTTTTTTCATGTTTTAAGGTAATCTTCAAAAAGTACACACCTTTAATAGCTAATATAGAAAACAATGAGTAAATCAATCAAAGGTTGATTTTTTTTTTTTCATTTTAATTCTAGGGAAAGTATTGTTCTATATTCATTTAACTGTAAGCTATATACACAAAAACTACTAGCTATATAATCACAAATAAGAGCATCAAATAATCTTTGATAATAATTTCATGTGCCAAGAACACTGACAATGCTGCTTAAATATGCAGCGTTGCAAAACCCATAAAATATACAATACAATGGACTCTATAGGTTCATTCATAATTTAAATATGCCCAACAAACGCTACAATGAACATAAATTAGAAGTGACCAAAACAGCAATCAAGAGATGCTAACTGAATTTAGTGAATAAAATTTAAGCATGCTTAGAAAGAAAAGAATCAAACCAGAAATTGTCGACCTACTTCTTTTCCCAGTAAACGTAGCTAACAAAGGAACTATACAAAGGCTGTAGGATCCCAGGACCAGCAGTGTCAGTAAGGTAGCATCATAGTGGCTCTCTGAACCAGCCGGTGGGGTGAGTGTAGAATTGATAAATATTGTTGAAGAAATATCCGTTTCTGTACAACTGCGAAATCCTCCTGGTACAGTCATTTAAAAGATCAAAGCAAGCTTAAGCAGGAAATACTGCAGCCATGTTCGCTCCCATATCCCTCATGGTTGCTCTTAGTGAATTAGAATGGAGGGCAAAAAAAATCTGTAAGCTCCCAGGCACTACACAAAACAGATGAAACCAGCTAGCAAATCAAACTAAGAAAGAGACTCATTGATGTGAATGCTTAATCTGCACGAGGAACACATCGCCACTAGACAGGCTCTGTGGGTATACGGGAAACCCCTTTGTTAGAAAACAAAAAGGAATGGACAAAAGCATTTTACAACCTCCTCAGGAGTGTCAGACACGGGACTGAGACAGTGCCCAAGTCAACATGGCTGTCAATGGAAGGCACCGGGTGGCGGCATCACAGAACGTGTCTGCTTCCAGTGTCACAAATCCCGTGGCTACACACCCCTCCCAGGGCACGCTGCTGATTGTTTTGGTGACTTGCTTTTAAAATTCACATGGCAAGCAGAGAAAGCTGCAGGGGAAATGATCTTAAAAAAAATACACGCGTGAACTACCTTCTCAAATTCACAGAGCATTATCTGTTTCAGGCAAAGTTTGCTGATCTTATGCCAGGACGTCAAAATGCAACCAAAATAAGCAGGTAAGAATCCTGTTTAATTTTAAGTAATATATTCCAATATTCCTAAAGTTCTGGTATACAGCTATTTACTATCACATGAAACCAGGTCGTGCTGCTAAGTGAACCTCGGAAAAGCCCTCATTAATTCAGTCAGGAATTCAATGCCTTCCCCCTACGAACACATGCTCAGTTCTGTCACATACTGGCTGAGGGCCCTAGGACCAGCAACAACCTCTCTGAGCCTCCATTACCTTATACTACATCATCAGAGTAACAGCAGAAGTTACTTGAGAGAAAAATAAAATGGAAGAACGTATGGTGACCCTGTAATAATGTTACACATCCAGAAGGTTCAACAGCCACAACTCCACATTGTCCCTGTCCCCTCACCAGAAAGAAGGAATAAACCCCTCCTTAAATTAGACACAACTCCCACTCCTCCCACCTCATCCTTCTATCTGATTTTCTCTGTGTAAACATCTTCTTTCTCCTCAATTACCTCTTAGATAAGGACTATTTCTTTTATATTTCTTTCATATTACCTCTCACTGCATTTACTGTGATGTCTGTACACAGCAGGCACTCCAAAACAGTTCGAATTAACTAATCCATGGATTATTTTGTGAGAAAATTTGAAAGAAAATGAGCAAATAAGTACTAAGACCAAATCCATCTTTTGAATGAAAGGGATAGCTCCATTAATTCACCCATTTGACACACAGAAAACAGATAACTTTAAAAATATTCTCCTGAGCTTACTTAAAATTGGGAGTGAAGTTACAATACGCGCACTAGTCCTACTACACTGACTCTAGCATCCGCAGTGTGAGATAATACAACATACAGTAACAAAACGCAGTCTGTTACGGAGTAAATGGAACTGAAGTTATCCTTTTTCTGACTTCCAGTTGGGTTCCAAAGTCCTAGACTGCTTTTGTGCCTTAAAAACGAACCAAAACACATCATCCCTTCCAATGACACACTTTAGAATCTTCAAGCAAGACACACACACACACACACACACACACACACACACACCAGGTATCTTCAACACATAACTATTTCAGTGTTTCATAGCACATTCATCAACAAGGTCACTGAAACAATGTTTTTCCTGCCTGACCTTTAGAGCCATTCCGAAGGAGAAGTAGCAGCATGCATATTTCCCCCTAAATCACAGAAATAAAAAATTCTGATCATTATTTGCAGTGCACTGCTCTCCCTTATCACTAGAGTTCCAACAGCCCGCAGAGGCTGACGTGGACGACTTACAATTATTGCTGTAAGTGCTCAGGTCGCTGTGGGTGCTGGCGAGAGAGGAGGTGCTTCCTGTCCTCCGCAGCACAGGTGTTTTCAAGGACACTTTGGATTTGGGAAGTGGTCTAGGCAAATTCACCCAAGATGGCTGTGCGGTTTTCAAAGACGAAGGCTTTCCTTGGGGTTTGGAAAAAAAACAAAAAACAAACGTTTGCACTACTATTCATTTCAAAAGGTTAAAGCTTGTAAACGCAAACTCCCACACTAACGACTGAGTCAAAATGTAAATGAGTATTCAGAATCGTGTAACTCCACATGAAATCTTCACATCGACTTACTTACTTTTGATTATTTAGAAGCAGAAGGGCAGAGATGGGGTGGCTGTTAAGTAACCCTGTAAGCTCAAGTCATTAACTCAGGTCTTCTGTGACCCAGAGATAGATCAGAAGAGCTGTGTGAGACAGAAGCTTTGGGCAAAGTTGAAATCAAAGATTAAATAAATTTATACGACTTCCCATTACACTGTCAATTAAGAAGTAAACAAGACCGCTCACCCACTAGGCTACCATATAAAAAATAGGTGAAAATTTTAATCAATCAAACAGGAAGGAAGAAAAGTTGGATTTGAGGAAGAAAAACTTCACTTAAAAAAAAAATGCCTACTGCCTAACACCAGGTGGTGCTATATTATTAGTAGTAGTCTTGTTTTCCTCTCATCTTCCTTCACTCCTTATTTGCCAAACTTAAGTGGCCTTCACCCAAACTTCTTTCTTGCAGCAAAACGTGGTTCTGCTTGTTAACAAAATATTCCCTGGCATCTCTGAAACCACTATGCCAATGCTCACACCGGCTACCTGAAGGTGAGCGTTTCCCAAGGTGAAGCTTTTATTCTCCACTTTCTTCACACCTCTCTTGGAGAGTCTGTTTCATTTACTTTACTCTGATCACTGCGCTAATAAATGAACCCCAGAGTCTCTCCCACAGCCCTATCCCTCCTCATAAACCCCAATGCCACTCATATTTTAAATTTGTTGTTGAACGTTTCAACGTGGACCATTAGAGAGCTCCTACGCCTTATGCGAGCTTACCTCCAGTTTTCCCTTTACCCAGACTCATAAGGTTGGAATTGTCTCTTACCCGCTCCCAGATTCCCACGTAACCCAGCACCAAGTCTCTCAATGCTACCATATCACATAACTGATGACCATCAGGAGTTGAAAATACCTTAAATAAAAATTATAATGTCATATATTACTAATGGCACCATTAGTGAGTGGAGTAATTTGGCCAGAAAGTAATGTTTATTGCTTTATCCCAGTGATTCCACCTACAAAACTCTCAACTTGATAAAGGGAGCTTAAGCTCTTTAGATCTGGTATACAAGTCACCCACACTGATGTGCTACCTGTGTCCAGCCTCATCCCTGCACTATTCATTTATACACATATGCATTCTGCTCCAATCAAGCTACTCTTCTGACACCAGGATGTTATTATTCTACTCATAATTCATAAGCAAATTTCTTTTCAGAGGTTTTACTCTCCTCAATTCAAGCCCTTTAAATCCCTATTGACCCCCTTCTATTGTCCCTGAACAACTGTATTGGATACCTGAAGTCCATCTTTCCATCCTTTCCACTTACATCATCATGTTTATCTCCTGAACATGAAAACTAAGGTCATGATCCAATCTAAAAATCTATCTCTAATTCCTCATTATCTATAGGATAATGATATTATTTTGATTCTCTTAATATTTAAAGGCATAAAAAGCAGTCCTAGGGTGGATTCCCACCAACTTCTTCTCCCTTCAGCTTTGCCATGCTTCCTCTCCCCTCTGTACACATACATATCATACAAACACACCTTATTTTTATTTCTCTAGGTTAATTTACTCTATTCTTCTGCTTATAATATCTTTGTGAATGAAATGGTTTCCTTTCCATTTAGCCCTCTATCTTGTCAATAGATACTTCTTTTAAATCCTTGCCACTCATTTGCGGCTCCACCCCAGGTCTGAGTCACACACTCCATTTAATAAACAAGATTCCCAGGTGATTCAAGCACACACTAAATATGAAAAGCACTGTTAAGAGTGTCCTTCCCAGACGCCCTCCTCTGTGCAGTGGACCACGCCTTCCTTCATGCTCATACCGATACCTGCCTCTATCACTGGATCTGTTTCACTATGTCTGTGGTCTAGTCTCTACGATCCTTGAGGACCGGATGAGTACCTCATTTTATTATGTCCCTTAGGGCCTGGCAAAGTATCTCGTGTAGAGTTTTCATACATGTTTGCTGAATTAATTTTTCATTTCAGGTTAAGAGTAAGGTGGGGGAAACAGGGACAGGTGGGTAAAAGGGTACAAACTTTTAGCTATCAGATGAATAAGGTCTGAGGATCTAATATAAAACACAGTGGCTATAGTTAATAACAATGTGTTATATAATTGAAATTTTCTAAGAGAGCAGAACTTAAATGTTCTCATAAAAAATAACTTATAATATGGGAGGTGATGGATATGTTATTATAATTAACTGGACGGTGCGAACCCTTTCATAATACATAGACACATCAAATCACAATGTACACTTTACATATCTTATGATTTTGCTAATTATACCTCAATCAAGCTAGAAAAAAATGTATAATTATATAATGATAGTAATAAACCTATTAAAAATTTAAAGGCAAGAGTAAATAAATTTTTATAACATCTTCTCTCATCATCTACATTGAAGCATTAAACACTTAACCAATTTTTACAAGCTTATTTGTCCTTTGTTGATATTAACAGACTCTTCAAATAGTATTATCTAAATAAAAAGAAATGCTTTTCTTTATACTCCTGTAATTAACAAGTAATAGATATTAAATACCCATTTGATTTTTTTTTTTTGCAGAATAATTAGCAAGAATATTTCCTTTATTTTTTTTTAATTCATTTTTATTGTTAGACTTATTGGGGTGACATCTGTTAGCAAGGATTACATAGGTTTCAGGCATACAATTCTACAGTGCGTTGTCAACTTGATGTATAATAAGTTCACCACCTAATGTGAGTTCTCTCTCCATCACCTTATATTTAGCTTCCCCTCCCTCCTCTCCCACCCCCTCCCCTTTCTCCCCTCCCTAACCCACTCGTCCCCAAACCCATTTGATTTTTAAATTTACATTTAGCCACAGTTTTATTTGCTTTCTCAAGTACAGAAAAACAGATTTTTAAAATACAAATTTACCAAATTGCTGCCCCTTCAGCAAAATCACTCTGATGAGTCACCATCCTCAAAAACAATGAGCAAGTCCGGGCAAGTAACCTGCAGATTTCTGGGGCCACAGCCACAATGCAGTGAGGCCTCAGTGGATTTGGAAAATGAACCTATTTTTCAGAAGGGAATATTTCATAGCCTTATTTTTGAAAGCATCGTAGGTTTACAGACATTCTTCAGCATAGTTCAAAACTACCACAGGCCTATGCCCTCCCTAATGCCAACACACAGCCTGGCACCAGAAGCAAGCTTTCCCCCAAGCCCAGTGATTGATCATTCCTCTGATCTGCCCTGTCCTATTTTCACAAGTTGCACTGTCACCCCCATCCATGCCACCCTCTCCACCTAATGGCAACTAGATCCTAGCCTAAGTCTTCCCCATTCTACCATTACATACTCTTGACTGCTGGGCACTGAGGGTGCTAAATAATGCCTACTTGATCAAAGGATTAGTTCCTTTGAAACTCAGAATAATCCTGACAGTGCGTTACCATTACTATCCCCAGTCTACCACCAGCCCAGTGTTCCCTCTATTGTGTCATGAAACGAAAGCATCAGAGTTAAGGAAGAAAGTGTCAGGTGTGGAGGCCAACCTGAGTTGCTCCTCTTACTAGAAGGATACTCCTAGAATGCAATGGCAATGGTAGAAACACTGGGGATACAACAAGGTATAATTGTTTCACCAACAGACCCAGTGGCAAAATTGGCCTGCAGTACCTGTAAGTAGTCTTCATACAAAGAAGCAGTAGAACATAGACATCATATGCAACATTAAAGTAAGACGTGCCAATGTTGGGTTGAGAGACTGCATACCCTGAGCACCAAATTCTTAAATGATGAAATCAATATAGGACTGCTCTAAGGCCATTATCAGTTCACTTCACATCATATAACTTATCCCAGATGTGAACCAAAAAGGTTTAAGATCTACCTGCAGAGACATTACTGACTTGAGTGTTATATTTTAAGTTCATGCCTTTAGCATAAACTTACATATAGACAACAGATTGGTTCTGATTCTATAATGATAACCGTCTTTTGTCTAGGGAAAATATGGAAGGAAAAACATTTGCACTTTGCCTTAGATCAGACAAAACCTGGCTTTGAATATGGCCCAACATAAATTCTTAAAACCTTATGAAATGTTTTTGTAACTTTTATTTTAGCTCATCAGCTACCGTTAGTGTTAGTGTATTTTATGTGTGGCCCAAGAGGACAATTCTTACTCCAGTGTGGCCCAGGGAAGCCAAAAGGTTAGATACCCCTGCCTTAGATGGTAACACAGAGTCCACTGGACTTGAAACATACCTTCATTAAATAAGCAGTTTATTCAGACAAGCACTTTAGAAAATCTGATTAAATGTACTGTATTCATAAAAAAAAATTAAGGAATACCTTGCAAAACTAAAAATGCAATAAAAAGATTAATTATAAAAAAAGGACTATGTTAATATTATCCTATTTTTAAGTATACTTACCTATATATTGAAAAATTCTAGAAGGATATACCACAATTTTATGGGACTGTTATGGGACATAGTACAGTGGACATGAAGGCAAAGAGGAGAAATGGAATGGATAATGTTCTCCTCCTACTTTATGTACTCACATGTTGCTCCACGTGAATTAATTTTTTTACAATAAACATTTTTATAACAAAACTAAAAAATATTGTTAAAGTCAGTGGGGCCAAATATTTAATAACAGACACTTAAGACAAAACAGATAAAGAAACCAAGAAAGTATAAATTGGATGAATAGACTCCAATAACCATTTTTATTCCTATACATGTGTAAGCATTAGATATCCTTTCACTCCTATAATTTTACTAAAAAGAGAAACAACAAAAACTAAAGAAAGCAATGCCTTAGTTGATGCTTTTATACAGCCATGATGAAAACAGTCACTTTACTACTGGAAAATTCTTTACAATAACATAATGGTATGTTTCCTAGGACTGGAAATTAAAGCCGAAGAATGAGCTTCTAAATGGAGCGTCTTTGTTCTGATACTTGTATTAAATGATTCATTTTCTAGGAGGAAGCTCCCAGGGCCTTCCCAGGTACATAGTAGTGTCATCCCTCAGCTTCGATTTGGCCTGGGAAAGAAGGTGGGTCCCACAGTGCTCACAAAACACATTCAGAGTTTCCGGAGCCCCAGAAACACCTACCAGACAAAGCAGTTCTCGTCTCCAAACTCTCAACGAAACAAGAATAAATCCAGTTTTAATACAGGTGTTTTTTGCAAGGCTATTCACCATTGAGAAAACATCTTGCTGGTTTTTTACATTTGATGAAATGTACGGGTTTTCAAGATATTTCAATTAATTCTAAAAATTCATGACTACCTTTCTATTACCTATCTTAGAAGACACAGATCTTAATGAAAATCTGGAAATGGATTCACATAAGGAGTTGTGTTACACAGGTATTTACCTGCTTACATAGTAAGGTTAACTGCAAGTAATCAGAAAGCTCAGATGTATAGGGTACTAGAAACACCTGACATCTTATTATGGAAATCACTGCCAAATGTTCTCAATAACAATTACAAACTACTGAAGAATACGTTATGTCTCATCCTATTAAAATATTTTATTCTGTGATTTGTATTGCTCATAGGAGCACTAGTATCAAGGGGAAAATACAATGAGCTTGGAGAGGAGGATAGTTCACAGTTGGTATTAAATAGTTAAAGACGGCGGTGGGGCGTGATGAGAAAAGGGAGAGGGAGGGGCATCACAGCTTGCTTAGCATTTGCCTCTGAACTGGGTCATGTGGTAGAGGGGGCAGAACTGACCGAAGGGAAGAGTCTGAAATCAGGAAAACACCTTAGGAGGCTAATGCACCTGCCAGGGCTAAGGGCAATGGGAATTAAAACTAGACAAGGAAAAGGACATTACTGAGGCTAGTCTGTAATATATAAACTACCTATTAATATATATAATTTAAAATACAATTTATTGTCATATAAAATATAATATTAATAAGGCATGCAAGTGACAGGAGAATTTACTACTAGAGTTGGGAAAAGTCCAAATAAACAGATATAGTTAAAATACAAAAAATGAGAATATGTTTAAAGCTGTAATTATAATTTGGGTTCTTTAAACATAACTATATAGAGAAAGTGACCTTTGGAGTAACTACCTACAATAACTAGAAATTATTATAAAATTATGTTTATACCTAAAGGGATTATAAAAATAACTTATGGGAGAAATAAATTGTATATACTCAAAACTGTGCCTGTAGGTTTGCTCTCAATTAACCCCATAAGACCAAAGTCCATCATTAATATGAAGGTGGATGTTAAAATTTTTACCTTGGATGCTAGAATATATCTAAAAACTACTTAAATAAACCTGATGAGATGCTTACAAAATACACACTGTCCAATAATGAGCAGCTTTCCAATGCTGATGAATCCAAATTTTATATCCCTAGACCAGATTTCTGCTATGTACTCTGGACGTATGTACCAACTTGCTACTCTATACTTTCACTTACATTTCTATTCATCTCAACTTAATATCTGTATTAACTGAACTCCAAATAGCTACCTCCCAACATCTGTATCACCACCCCCATCTTAGTAAATGGCAACATCTTCCCCCCAATGTTCACACCAAAATGTGCAGTCATTTCTGACTCCTCTCTTTTGCTCTCACCCCTCTCACCTTATCTAAGCAAATCCTTCAACGTGCATACCTAGAATCTGCCCACCTGCCCACCACACCACAACCCTGGTCCAAGAAGTCTCCTGCCAGGATTAGAGCAATTCCTCCTGATTCTGTCCTCGCCCTCATTCAATGTGTTCTCTACACAGCTCTCAGAGTGGCCCTATTAGCATTTAAGTCACTTTAAAACCCAAAGTCCTTATACTTTTCAAGACTGTATCTGGCTGGCCACTCCACTCCCTGTCAAATCTCATGTCCTAGTTCACTCTTCCTCTCCTATTCCTTGCTATTCCTAAAACACATTAGTCCAACTCCACCTCAGTCTTCCCACTGGCTGAACTCTGATGGGCACGGTTTTCCCCTAGGTGTGTACACAGCTAGCTGGCACCCTTCAGCCTTTACACAAAAGCCACCTTGCCCTGGGCCACACACAGATCCCCTTTCTCTGTGTTAGTTATCGGCCATCTCTCTTCAGAACTTCGTACCATCAAACACCCTATGTATGTTGTTTGTATGTGTATATAACCTCTCTTTCTCTCTTCCCAGAAGGTAACTTGGAGGGAATGCTCTGATTTGTATTCACTTCTGGACCTCAGCATTTTGGTCACAGAATCTACATTTATTCAGAAAGTACTTGAGTGCCAAGCACATTCCAATGAACTACATTTTGCACTTTCCTAAATAGTGAATACTTGGCAAGAGTGTTAGAAATGTCCAACTATGGGCCAGGGTGTTGGGAAACACTCGTTTCTTCAGTAGGAGCACAGACACGTATGATGTTTCTGAAGGGCAACATAGCAGTGTGAATCAAAAGCCTTAAAAATGTTACACCCTCTGATTCCACCCAAAAGATTGTATCCAAGGAACTTACCAGACCAGCTTATGTACTTAGGAACGAAGTTCTTCAGTGCAGAGTTGTTTAATATACTAAACATATCAGAAACGACCTAATGTTTAAAGGAGTCTCAAGAAATCAATCATAGCCCATTCAGATGACGAAATATTAGACAGCCATTTTTGCATATGGCTGCATATTCTTTCATCATCTAAATAGGCTATAATTTAAGAATTTGGGAATTGAGGAAAATAGGCACCACACCTTTAAATGAAAAAGAAAATTCAATCAACTGACTGTGAGGTATGGGGTCTCTAAAATACTAGGTAGGACCTGTTTGTCCCTGATAAACATATGTAAGTTATCTGTGCACAAGAATATGCAAAAAGGAAAGGCAATGAATAGTTATAAATTATGAAGTTAAAAATTATATGGGATCAATGAGATTGAGGTGAGTTTTGTTCATTTGGTTTTTCGTCTGACTTTTCACTTAAAGTACTATTATTTATCAACAGTCTACTGGGAAGCAGGCCGCGGCAACCCAATGGGCTATCCAAACTAAGTACTAGTTAAATTCAAGACACTAGAAGGGTAGAGCAAGGTGCACCCCGCTTAGGGCAATGCACCCCTGTTCCCTTCTTGAGCTCCGTCTGGACTTCCTTGCTTTGCTGACTGCCAGAACACCAGTATATCATGTCCTCATTACCCACTGGCTGGCTTCCATATGTCCATACATCTGTCCTGACTGTCCTCAACCTTCATGTTTGTGCTCTGACAATTGACTGCCCCTTCACTTCTACTTCCTACTGCACCAGTCAAGTCTGGAAAAATGCTTCAATCCATTTATATCCTTATTTTTATTTCTGTAGTCTCAGTGGCAAAAATTAAATAGCAGAAAGCATCAATACTAGATCAAGACTAGTCTCTACATATATAAAAGGGTGTACCTCTATATTATAGAATTGCCTATATTATAGCAAGAAAGAATTTCACCAAAGTTGTAGATTGGTTCTCTACCCTCTTCTGAAATCTTACAGCTTCCCCCCCCCTTAAGTATTATAAGGGCAGATGTGATGAGGGACAAACTCATCATCTCCCACTTTAGCTGATAATACACTGAGGGCAAGACTATGTCTTACACATCCCACAATTCCCCAGGGTCCACTTGCATAGTACACATGCTCAAACTGTTGAGTGAATGAATTATCCTCCAGAACATAATAATTCAGTAACACTCCGCATTTACAGAAAATATCCAGCCATGTAATATGAAAAATAGGGGCATTTATGGCTGGATTTTTTCTGGACAACTCTCATATATTGAAAAACATGACTTTGGCATTCCACTTCTTGAGTTATTAGCCAAGGCAATAGTATATGAGTAGGATACAAGAAACTGGACTCTGCAATAACCATGACCATCTGCATAGTTCAAGAGTAAACCTGAAAGATAAAGACACGGCAGTGCAAGCGAGTCACAACGAAAACATAACAAGTCTTAAGAGGGTGGTAATTTGACAGAGAAACAAGAACATCCCACAAAGCAAGGTTCTCATGACGACCTAAATGGAAGTGCACAGAAGCATAGTGTTCACGGTGATACTGTCAGTACTTGCCTCTGCAAGTGTGTTCACAAGATGTCCGCTGCTTCAGGTAGAAATTAAACAAAAATCATTCCCTAAGTCATGGGCCCGGGAACACTAAGAGTGTAATAAATCAAAGACTTACAGGGGTTGCATCTTTTCCCCAGAGGCCATACCAAGCAGACAAACAAGGGTCTTTGTATGTTCATCAGGACATTTATTTACCTGGTTGGGAATGAGCTCACCTGGCACTCACCCTGAGAATTCCTAATAAGCACCAAGGAGGCCACGGGAAGCCTTCTGGCTCATTAGAAGCTGAGGTTCATGAGCAGAGCTACCTTGAAGAGTAAGATCATTGAGACTCAATATCAAATATCACCTTAAGTTTATTTTCTAAGATTACAACAACAAGCAAATCAGTAACATTTGCACAAACTCACTTGAAAATAAAACTACCTAACTTCAGAAAAGTGAGTTGGAAAACACAAGAAAGCAGCAGCTGTCCAGCCCACTATCCACAGCTGCTCCTCCGAATTTTGACTCTTAGAACCCCTCTTTAATCTCAGAGTGAATCTGTGTGTACACATGGCCACGTTCCCTTCTTTATTTCAAAGATTTACCTGCACACTGGATACATTCTGATGCTTCCATCACCCAGTTGTCACTGTCATCTGTCTCTCCAGGTCTTTATCAGCTCTTTCAACAGAGGGTTCTTTATCCTCGACACATTTTAACTGTCTTAAATCTCAAACATGCACACACCCCTTTGAGGTGCTTCTCAGTCTTCAGTCTCTACAATTCAACGTGACCCAAACCAGCCACACTATTCACCTCCTGACCACCTCTTCCTGCTACTATAGTCCCTATTTAGCTTCATGGCCACTGGAACAAGAAAGCTGAGGAGACACTTAGGAAAGCCTCCCAGGTCGTCTTCCTCCAAAATAGCTTTAATACTTTCACTCTGCTTTCAACTCCCAAACACTGGTCTGATTCTTACAAGTTTGTGTCCAGACTATTCAAACTGATCTGCCTTAGACTTCACCCCAACACACAGTCTGCTCAAGGCACGCTGGCTCCCCCCAGACACACCATCTCCTTTCAAACTCCACAATTGCACCCTTGGGAATGCCAGAAACCTTCCCTGCCTGGCCAACTCCTGCAGGGACATTCCAAGGCCAGTTCAAATGTCACCGCTCCTCTCCCCTGTTCTCCCCTTAGGCTGCGGTAGGGGCATTGCATTTACTGTGAACACACAGTAACTTCATACACGTCTCCACTCAAATCCAGTCAGACAACATTTTTAACCACCTGTTGCGTAACAGGAACACTGTGCTGAGCTCTGGAAAACATAAAAGTCACCGAGGCCTCAACTCTATCTTCGTGGATCTCAGAGTTTTGTAGGAGACAAGATACGTAAGAAAATAATGGCAGTACAGCGTAATAAATGCAAAATATCGCCGAAGCCAGGGTAGTTCAGCAGGGGGCTGTTTGAAAACTGAGGAGTTTGCAGTCAAACGATGTGCCTCAACACCCCTTTCCACCTCCCCCTCCAACTAGTGAGCTCATCCAGAGGGCACCGATCATGTCTGCATTCTCAGAAGCCAGCAGCCTGCCCAGCACATTGCAGGTGCTCAAAACAATTCTCAAATGGAAAAGCAAGAGACGGCACCGTGACACAGTAAGCACAGTGTTTGAATCCTTCCAATAAGGCAATCTTCTCCAGAGCTACTTGCCAAGTGAGAAAAACCGTGTGGAATGCCTGCAAAAAAGGATCCAGCATTTAGAGTGATGACGTTAGTGAGGAGGAAAAGAGGCCATGTGTCTCCCAGGTGCCTCCGAGGTGCCGCTTGCCTGGCTTCCTCCCCTCTCCCCAGGCCCCAAGCTGGGAAGCTCAGAGTTCCACAAGCACCCCCACCCCCCCATACGGCCTCACCTCGACTTTGCACTTGCTGTTCCTGCTGCCTGAAAAGTTCTCCTCTGACATCCAAATATTTCCCTCCGCCTCCTTCGGGTGTTGGCTCAAGTGGCACTGGCCCCGTGAGGCCCTTCGTGACCACCCTATCTAAACTCTGACTCCCGTCACTGCTGTGTTTCTCTCCTCAGCCCTTAGCCTCACCTCAAATGCTAAAAACACTGTATTTAGTTTATTTTCTGACTCCCCTCATTAGAACTCGGGCTCCACAAGGGCACTCTTCATTCCCAGCACATACAGCAGCGTCCAGCCCACCGGGCACTCCAGTTACTCGTTAAAATAAAACGTAAGTGAGTGTGTTGGGAGCACCGAATGCACGTGATAGGGGTTACGAGCAAAGACCTCAGGACCAGACTTCCGGGTCTGTCTCCACCAATGATTAACTGGGTAACTTTGGGCAAGTTACTTAGGCTTTCAAAACTTCAAATTCCTCCTCTGTAGAACGGGGATAATCAAAGTATCTACAACATCAGACAAGTTCCCAAACTCATCCTAGAAAGGGTGCTACATACCTCACTGCTGAGTCATGACACCTTACCGAGTTGTTTACAGTGCTGCCAATGTAAGTGTGTGGTGGCAAGTTTGCAAACTTAATTGTCAGATTATGGGTATGAGTTTGAGAAACTACTTGTCTGACCTTGTATACCTCATGATCTGTGAGAATTAAATGAAATGATGCATTTAGAAAGCTTAGAAACGTGCTTGGCACATCATTAGCACTCAAAGCACGTTACTGTGGTACTATTAGCATTTTTATGGAAAGAAACCTTATGACACATTCCTTAAAATGTAGAAACATCAACAAGCAACACATTAAAATTAGCTTTTAGAATAAGCACTGGGTGATAATTTCTGGTTTTTAATAAAGAATTTATGTGAGCATGTGAATAAATACCCATAACTTTGCTCTCTCTCTCAAACTCTTGCCTAAAAAGGCTAAAGTAACAAATAAATTGAAAAGATGTTACATCCCCTTTAACACTAAATAAATGAAAAATCAGTTTACAACAGTAACTAAGAAGGAAACAGCGAGTGAGAAGAGAAACCTACAGGACAGGCAAGTAGTGACAAGTTTGGGACGTACTCCTGGTTTGAGAGGAATTTATTTTATTAACCCACAATAAACTGGATGACAACAAAGGTATGCCCTTTTGAAATGTTATTTCTCCTTTTCTAAAAGAAATCTAAAGGCCATCTCTTTCATGAGGCCTTTCTTTGGGCTCTGGAAACATCAGACCAGACCCTGAACATTCCTTCTCCTTTTCTCCGAAGCCTTAAAGCAGGAAAGGGCCCTTTCCGTACCTTTTCCACACCCTCTGCACTGCTCCGTGCTGCTCTGCAGTTGCTGCACAAACATGCATTCGCCCTCCCAGTGTAGTTAAAGGACCCACAGGGCAAAGAGGAGATCCTGTACCATTTCCGTAATCCGGCCTGGCTCAGGCTGGTCACAGGAAGGGCAACTGCATGTCTGTCTGAAAGAACACACACATTTAGACTCTAAACCCTGGGAGGAACTGGTATTGCCTCCGAGGAAGGTGGCAGCAGGTCTCTGACGACGCCTGAACCCATCGTGAGGTATTTACTAAGCAGTCATTTCTCCGGCAGCATCAGTGTGCAATAACCCTGTAAAATCACTCACCTCATGGTTAACCGATTTAGAATTTTAAGCCAAAGGCCTGCAAAGAGAAGTGTCACAGTTCCTAAACCGTTCAGTAGAGCATAAGAATTTTAGTTTTTCATTTTTCAAATCTCATGGTCATACTTCTAGTGGTTCTTTAAACCAGCAGTGTCCAACCTTGTGGCTTCCCTGGGCCACACTGAAGAACTGTCTTGGGCCACACATACAATACACTAATGATGGCTGATGAGCTAAAAAGAAGGGTCATAAAACACTCTCCTAATGTTTTAAGAATTTATGTTGGGCTGCATTCAAAGCCGTCCTGGGCTGCAGGCTGGACACGCCCGCTTTGGACTAACAGTGTGAAGTTCAAGAGCAGGGATTCCAGACCTCTACCAGCTGGTCTGGGTCCCACCGGTGCCACTTTCTAGCTGCATAACCTTGATGAATTATTAACTTCTCTGTGATGGTCTCCCCATCTGTAAAATGGGGACACACCTCACAAAACTATGGTGAGGAGTAAATGAATTTATATGTGAAATGATTTAGATGGAGCCTGGAACTTTGTAGACATTTAATAAATGTTACATGGAGTAGTTTTTCTCACCATCTCATCTTATTTGATGAGAACCTGCAAGGAAGCCAAGATACTTTGGATTTGGTTTCTTATAATCACTCAATCTGGTTTTATATACATTCCCAGGTTCTGACAAATGGAAGAGTTCCAATGGGTTTAACTGCAATTCTTTCTCATATTCATTTTAAAGCTTCAAGAAAATGTCCATTTGAACTCCAGCTCTGGTTTTCTACTTAGTTCTCTGAAAGGATTTATTGAAAACCCCAGGTCCACTGGAACATTCCTGCTGCTTACCTTTCAGTGGAGTAACTTTGTATGAGTACAGAGGATATCCATTTGGTTTCAATTTTCTAATACACAAACACTTCATTGTACAGTAAATGGCAACATGCTCTCAATGATCTAAAGGCACATTGTTTTTGCTCCTCGATTTTCTGTTCTACTTTTAACTCCGTGGTGATGAAGTTTCCTATTCCCCACAACAAACACCTCTCAATTTATTGCGAGCATACAAACAAGTTAGTTGTTTTTTAAAAACAAACAGAATAATCAAGTCTGTCTTTCAAACAGCTAAATATAAAACCCAAATGCAAATCCACAAAGCTTCTGGTTACACTAAATTTTGTTTTCTGTTTATATATAGAAAACCACCAGGAAAAATATAATTTATTTTTAACTTAGACTGAAAATTCTGGATGCATAACTTAGTTATTAGGCGTATTTATACAGGTTAATAAAAGCTTAATGAATTTCCCATCTTTTCATTATGACTAAACAGACCTACTTTTTTCTCTCTTAAATGCATAACACTGGGTAGTATCCAGGTAAGGGTCTTAAAAAATGCTTCATTCTTTGGTGAAACTGTTCATCTATATAAGAGAATCCTCTTTTAAAATGTATCCCGGGTATTGGCTTAATTTCTGAGAAGTATTTTATGTGCACTTCATGTGTTCTGAAATCTGAGCATCACGTGGTCCAGAGAATCACACCAGGAGTAGCCACTACTCAGAAAAAATTTAGGTGAGCTCCAAATCGCCCCTAGAAAGACGAAGACTGCAACAATTGACAGGGCCTTACATTCTCAAACCCTCACACTTCATAGAAAGGTTAAAAACCAGGGAGGGTCATCTGCTCAGGCATCAACTTGGTGCCAGAGTGATACTAGAACACGGGACTCCTAGCTGCACACCGGGCTGCCAGCGCCATGGCTATCCATGCCACCAAGTCACAGGTGCTCTAACGTTCAAAGAGGAAAGAAGCTCCCTCTCACCTGGCAGCAGCATGAGCCAAGTCCCCAGGTATGCCTCCACTCCTCAACTGTGGCACTATTTGCAAAATAAGGATCATTGCTCCTCCCAAGGTTTTTAGCTTCTCTTCTGTTTTCTTCACAAAGAATGAGCTCTTCAAGCTCATGATGGATTTTTCTTTCCTCAATAGCAACACTGAGCTCACTTCTCTTCCTCTACCCATACTTCCTCCTGGGTCTGCGCTCAGGACCCTGCAGCCCCAGGCCTGAATCTACATCAATCATTCCTTAAAACACTTCTGTACACTATAGGCTTCCCATACAGGCAGCTTCATGATAAGATTGGAAAAATAAAGTCTGACAATACCAAGGCGTGGACAGGTAAAGACATCCTCGGGGATGTGGCTGGTTGTGTTGTTAGTTTCTGTAAAATGTTCTCACATGTGTGGACACATAATGCTAGAGGCACTTTTTTTTTCTTTAGACCATTCCATAGTAGTCACTATTTTTATAAGGGAAGGTACTTCTAAATCTTTCTGACGTGCCTTGAATTTGCTCAAGGCTGTACCTGTTAAAATAAGGGGTGTTCCCTGCAGAGCATTCTAGGTCAGCTGAAAGGGCCAACAGACTCTGCCTCAGTCCCTCTGAAACAGGCTGACTGCTCCTTTCCTGTTCTGATTCGTCATGCACAGAACTCCGTACGTCGCCCAGAGTTAGAGAGACACTTAACGGCTTCTCTTGAAGCTCTCAAATTTCATAAACCTAATACGATTTTAGAACTCCTCCTCCTCCAATACAAACCAACATAAACAGAAACCTGTATCAGAAAAGTTTAACGTTTTAGTCACCCTTATATCCCTGAAGATTTATAATACATCTTTCAGTAAAACGCAAGAGAAAACTACTTTTCACATAATGGTGAGGTCACATTGTACATCTGCCACACGAGGGCTGTCCGGAAAGCATCCAGCCATGTAATGTGAAAAGCAGAGGCATTTATGGCTGGATTTTTTCCAGACAGCCCCCGTGTAACACTTAAGTGTTAATGTAGCACTTAACTATTTGTGAAAAAATTGTTAGACAAAACGATTCATATAGAACAGGTACCCAATTGTGTATTTACACATGCACGCTTCTGAAGTGCTTGTTAAGCTGGCTTACACACATACGAGGGCTGTCCGGAAAAAATCCAGCCATCAATGCCTCTAGTTTTCATATTGCATGGCTGGAGGCTTTCCGGACAGCCCTCCTAGCTCTCTCCCCAACTAGCCTTCACGTGGCTCAGAGATAAGGGCTGTGTCTTCCCCTTCTTTTCCTACCATCCCCGTGTACGACGCGGGTCTACCAAGGGCTAAACGCTTTCATGACATAATGCATCAGTTCCCAAACCCAAACCTGTCTTTCTGCTTTCTGACGTGCCTAATTTTACATCTGAATAATTCATAAACTGCTGTAAGGCACAACTGAATTTTTTTTTTTTTTAATTCTTACCAGAACTGGACACACGCCTGATCCTCTGAGAAGATAAAGCTCGATCAGAATTGAGATTCCTGCTGTCGATATTCCGCCTCAAACAGGACACGGACGGCCCCACTTTGGCTTTGGGGCCTGGTGTCTTCCTCAAACTGGCCGACCCGGGCTTGGAGACATTCCTGCCTGGAGGAGCTGCAGCTTTTGAAGCAGAACCCTGTGAAGGAAACAGTTAAGATTTCAGTCCAGATCACACCCTCCCCCTCTCATTTCTTCCTGGTGTGAACTATGTGAAAAACAATGGCTTCTTAAGCAGGCATACAAGATGAATATTTAATTTTTATTTTTATTGTGAAGAAAAGCAAACACCTCACAGTTTACTCTCCAGCTCATCAACATGAAGCAGCACCCTCCAAAATTTAATTTCAGCCACCCATGTCCAAGTGCACCCCTTCTCATATGCACCACCACACACCCAGGCACTTCCTAAGCCCCTCCTGACGGCGTTCTCTCCCTGCTTCCTCCACCTCCGGACAGGCCCATCACTTCTTGCCAAGATGACTGTCCCACGTCCTCAGGATCTTTCTGGTCTCAGCAGCCTCCAATTTGGCTTCCACTCCACCGCTAAGCCAATCCCTCTAAAGTCCAAGTGAAGCGAAGCAGATTCCCTGTCTTCTGGATAAAGTCACCTCCTCTTAATAAGGCAACCAAGCCCTTTGGGATGTGGCAGAGCCCCTGCCGTCTTCAGCCTGTTCTTTAGTCCTCATGGTTCTGCACTCCTGCCCGCTGCCACACACACACCAGTATGTACTACCTGGAGTCCCCTAAATAAGAGTATCTTGTTTCCTCATCTTTGTACATGTTATTCCCTCTACCCATAATCCCCCTCCAATCCCTACGTGCCCTTTTGCACCAGCCTATATAAAGCCTCAACTTAGCACTTAACAACCCCTCCCGTTTACTCCCTGATCTTACCCATGACAGTAGGCACTAGGATTGGCCACGACCTTTCTTCTCTATATCCTAGTAGTCACGACCGTATACAGCACACAGTAGGTGCCCAATAAATGGTCCCATTCTACACATAGGAAATGAATACCCGAGCCTTACTCAAAGAACAAGCTATCCTCTGTATCCTCCCTTTGCATAAAGAAAAACTGAACCTTGAGGAGACCAACTGGCCTGACATCCCTCTGCTCCTGAGTGCTGGAGTCACGATTTGAAGCCACGTCTAACACCGGCATGCAGGCTCTTGGCGTCTTTGCTGCATATTCCCAACGAGTACCCTTCTTCCTTTGTTTTCTAAGTGAGTAATTTCCCATAGAGATGTGTGAGCCCCCACGCTGATGGCAGGTGAAGTCATAACACTAGCTGAATTAAAAACTAACTCGACAGGGTAATATCCTAAGAAAATACTGGAAAGCAACATAAAATTGGCCAAAAAAAGCAGGCGATTGTATACAAACTTAAAGATCTACTACTGTAAAGCTGGCTAAGGTAATCCCTCAGAGAAAAATCTTTGAAAAAGTAAAGCAGACTTTTAACCAACTTACGAAAAGTAAATCTTAAATCAGACTTAACTCTGCCTTTCGGAGCCAACATTCCACAAGATTCTGAAACCTTACGGGGTGTATGGTTTGGACCTTGTTGGAGGACCTGAGTTTGAATCTCAGTTTTATGACTCAGTAGCTGTGTGTGCTTTAAGTAACCTCTCTGAAGCTTTCAAACGTGGCTAACGACTTCCCTGTTGTTACTGGGAAGAGTAAATGGCAATGCAGGAGGCACCTGAACATAACTGGGAAAGCTCAATGACATAACATATCTAAGACACCTGACCAAAGAGTTTGGTCCATGGCAGGCATTGAAAAAAATATCCATTTCTTTCCTTTTAGATGATTCACCACTCCCTTCATCTAACACGTCATCACCAGTCCATCACCTCTGCAATCCGTAGTTATGCTCAATCTGCATCAAGTTACAACCAAACTCCTGCTTCCAAATAAGAACCTTCCACTAGTTTCAAGTAAACCCTGAACAAACATCTGTGAGCTTGTAGGACGCCGAAGGATTCAGTAAAATCAAAACCCAATTTGGCCAAATATTAGCACAGCACAATGAAAATGGGCACCCCACCAGGACTGTCACATCCCAGAGCCAGGGCAGATTTCAGATCTTTGGGTGCTGCTGGAGTGACCGAGCATCATAGGAGTTCGAGTAAAACATGAAGCGAAGGTTCACCCCTTCAGCTCTGTCCAGTGAGCACGACGCCTGCGGCCTGGGATGGCGTGCCCTCCCCCACGATACACGGACATGTGTAAAACAGGGGGTCCCACCTTTCGGCTCCCCTGGGCCACACTGGGAGAAGAATTGTCTTGGGCCACACATAGAATACACTCACACTAACGATAGCTGGTGAGCTAGAAACAAAAACACGTCGCAAAAACCTTCATCATGTTTTAAGAAAGTTTACACGTTTGCATTGGGCCGCATTCGAAGCCATCCTGGGCCGCCTGCAGCCCACGGGTCGTGGGACAGACAAGCTTGGTTGAAGAGGTGAATTGGTCATAGTAGAGGGAATTGTGCTTCAGACATTATCATGGGGAAAGCATGAAGATGATTTTTTAAAACATACCAGTTGATAAGTAAAAGTGTCAGTGCTGAAAATACGGGAATCGCGACTGCAAGATTCCTAACAAGAAAAGTGCTTCTTCCCCCAAACGTATCGGGATCTATTTCAGTCTGGTGATTCACCCTTCTTCAATATCCCATGGCGAGCCTGAAAAGCAGGCTTCCCTTCTGCACGTGGGGATGCAGAGCTAAGCCTCATTCAGCGCACGCGTCAGAAAAGCTTCTCACTTGAAGATCACACAACTGATGTATATAAAGGCAAATGCTACTTAAGGAAACTTTATGCTACTTTTCCTGGTCGTTGGCGATCGAGGCACAATAAACTCTCCCCAAAATCAAGGAGGAATAAATGCATTGTTTTTACATACATCTATAAACACCAAACTAAGAATGCTGATTAGAATGACCAGAGGTTTATAATTTACTTCAGCAAGACATCAAATCACAAATGATGTGAGTTTCCTGAGTTTGACTTCAGAAGAACCTAGAAATAAGATCTGAGTTTTGAAACAACAGACAATCTTGTAACTTTAGACATGCATTGTGGTGTACCATCCTTCCTAAAAAGATTACAAAAAACCAGAACATCCCTGAACTGACCTACCCATCCATTCTTTCCTCACCATCCCCTCTGCACCCTGAAAACACTCCTAAAGCAGCTCGCGAACACTTTACGTGCCTTGTTCTTCTCAGACATGAGGCCTCCACACAGACGTCTGCTATCTGCCTTCCTGCCTTGGCACCCAGCTCCACGCCTGGCTCCGAGGACAGAAGCCCAAGAGAAGCTTCCGTGGAGCTGAAAATACACCCAAGTTCCCACTGCCACAAACAAGGCTAAGGACAAGGACACAAAGCCAAGCGTGGCCTGCCAAATGTTTTTAAAACGCAGTGAATTAGTTTCTTCATGCTCTGGTCAAAACTATAAGCATGTTTAGAGGAAAATAATCTTTGAACTTCATGCAAATTCTTTTTCCAAACGAACTATCTAGTGTCCCCCAAGTATGTGACAGGGGCTCAGAAAACTGTCTTTTCACTGTATGAGAACACAGGGGGTTTTGTCATGCACCAGGAATCCCCAGCACATGAGAGCTGCAACAGACCTCCGACATCACCTGTGGTTCTCCCAGTCACATTAGCTGATTGGAGGCAGAATCCAGAATCTCCTGCTCACTAGCGTCCTCAGCAAGAGAGCAGGAGTTATTTTTATGTTGATACTGTTCACCGGCACTCCCGAGCCATTTGTTAAATGGGGCCCCATACATTTTAAAGTTCAGACACAAATGCTTTCTCATAAACATACGATAGAATCAGATGCTTAACTTTAAACAACTGATTACACTAAACTATTCCAGTAACGTGTTCTTTGAACTGACCAGTATATCAAAAAGAACATTAACACTCAATACAAAATACTGAACTTCAGGATCTCCCCCCCCAACATGCAGGTTTCCAAATAAACACTCTAAAATAAGGTATTGGCAAGGAAAAGAGCTACGGAGCAATACGTGAACACCTGACTCACACCCAGCTCTGCAGTACTGACCATTAGTGCAGACCCAGTCACTAATGCATCGCTCCGTGGCCTCCACCATTCCCTGAAGCAGGAAAACTTCCACTTACCAAAAACAGAGAACCGTACTCAAAGGTCTTGTCCATAATTTGCTGTTTTAGCTCCTGTTTTTCCACAGGCATCCCATCTCCATTTTCACCCTTCTTCTCCGGGCTAATCCTATCGATGTTGGAAGTACATGCCATTTCCAAACACTTGGAGCTTTCCATTTTGACAGGGAATATGCCTTTGATCCTCTGAAACAACGTAGCCACGGACGCAGTCTTACAGGCTGCATGAGCAGAACTCGCTCTGTCAACATCGTCCCGATTCGATTTCATGGCAGATGTTGTTCTTGGAACCTTGTGGGAAGCATTTTTAGAATGAGTTGCAACACGCACGGCCTGGCTAGTAATGAGGTGATTAAATTGCTGCTTCTGTGTCTTGTTAATTAGGATTTCTGCCTTTGTGTCTGCATGCAGCTCGGATCTCGGTGTTTTGCTCAGGACTGAGGAAGACACCGATGAGGGTGATGAAGCACTGGTTAGCGAAGGTCTGGGTAGGACCTTGGATGAAGCGGGGTCTTTGGACTGCAATGCTGGTCTAGACATAACTTTCGCTTTGACATTCTTAAAGTTTGGTCTTGGGTAACTTATAATTTCGGTTTTCCTAACTTTGCTGCCTATAGGGGTGTTGGTTTTGGTTGTTGATTTTCCTAGATTAGGTTTAGACATGGTCACAGGTGTCCCCTTCAAGTGTGGTAAATTTCTAAGCTCTCCGTTACTCTTCTCCACTCTACTACGTTTCTCCGTTGCTTCAATAGGTGAAAGAGAAAACACTGCATTCGTGGGCTCTAGGACCGGCGTGGACATGCATGCTGTGGCATCTGTGCTGATGACCACATCATTTGCATTCCAAGTCAGTTCAAAAGATGAAGCCAACTTCTGTCCTGGTGAGCTACTTGGTGTCAATTCTACGGTACAATTTTGGGTTCCCAAATCCTTTTCATTGAAGGCAATGTGTGTGTCTTCTGCCACAGTGACTTTATGTTCTGGGTTCAGCCCTTGGGCTTTACTTTTATCAAAAGCTGGCACCAATAAAGGGCATTCATCATCTATAAGACAATTGGATACTGTTTCTCTTAGATGTTGGCCCATTTCCTTTTGCCCATATGAGCTCTCTGAATGTGTCTCACTATTTGGTTCATCGTTCGAAAAACAAAAGAACTCTTGTAACACAGACCCACTGGGAACACCCATGCCATCAGACACTGGTGTCAGAGCTTGTATCTCTTTTTCTCCAACTAGTCTTTGCTTTGACCCATCTGTGTACTCAC
Organism: Lyroderma lyra; assembly: GCA_004026885.1. Taxonomy (NCBI): domain Eukaryota; kingdom Metazoa; phylum Chordata; class Mammalia; order Chiroptera; family Megadermatidae; genus Lyroderma; species Lyroderma lyra. The sequence goes on along the minus strand of PVJL010000445.1, from coordinate 311,429 downwards.
TGGTGACATTTCCTGAAGAATATTGCCACTGATTTTCAGTCTCGGAAACAAAAACATCAGTTTGCATCACCACATCAGACAATGCTGGGTAAGTTGTGTCTTGGGCCTCTGAGCCTGTAGCTTGAGGGTTTTCAAAGCTCGGTCTCTCATAACTCAGCCCTCCTGCATGTAAGTTATCAGAATGGGAAGAGGCATGAACAGAACAAGATAAAGACTCAGTTCCAATTCTTGGGCCAGCTGGTGGCCTGCTTCCAGGGGTATGCAAAGCCCGACTCTTTCCAATGGTGTCCTGTGTTAGAAAGGTGCAGTTCACATTACCCACGTTCACGTCAAATGTCTGGTTTAGCTCCAAGGCAGCTGGGTGATCTGTACAGTTCAAATCCTCATCATTAGGTTTCCACACAAAAGGCAGAGAAGCCTCAACACTCTCATCCTGACATGACTCAAGGGAAGGATAAGTGCCACACAGATGCTTGGGCTCCTCTGTACTCACACCTTGTGCACAACACTGACACGTGGAGTCTTTCTGCGTAGGTAACACTTCTTTACTCATGAACTCACTTGAAGACTTTTGGGGATCATGCACTTCAACATTTTCAGGATTCAGAGAAATAGTTTCAGCTATGTCCATAGCAGAGCTGGTTTCGTAATCAACCACCATGTCGTCATCTGGGACGGCAGAATTCCAACTCACGTCGTCGGGCGAGTTCTGTGTAGGTGCTGATGTGTTGTGGTGTGTGTGTGTGTTTTCATTTTTATCACTGATAAACAAGGATTGTGGTTGATCTTCTGTCTTGTCATCTGAATTTTCATCATTCATCCTGAATATTAACTTTAAACTTCTCCCATTTTATGTCTTCTTTAGATCCTTTCCAATGAGAGGGAAGGAAAAGTTGTCTCCTAAGTTTTTTCGGCACTGGTGGAAGTTTCTTAGCCTAAGGTGCTTGGAAGTTGAAATGACTCGTTCCCTAGAAGAAATAAAATGTTTAACTCAAGTAAATATTAGAAAAATTAATGTCACCACTTGATTAACGTCACTCCCATTCAGAACCTACAACTATGGATATGGAGAATTAAGATATCATTAGCTAACCCTCCCCGCCTCAAAGACACTTGTCCATGTGAAGAAATGGGCAGAACGGCAGACAGACACGGACAAGACTGTCCATGGCCGACTTCACATCTGAGATGCCTTGTCCCTGCTCTCAGTGATTCTGACTTGTCCTAAGAGAGAAGGAAGATAAATCTAACAATAGCTTTTCTTTTTGTTGGTTGACAGAGTGACCATGGGTTCTAGTTTGTCTAGGACAGTCCCGATTTATGTCTGTCGTCCCAACAACACAACAGTGCCCTCCTCATTTTTAGAAGGGTCCCCTATGGTTTCCATGGAGAGTGATTACCAAACCAATCCGGCAGGCGCAGTAAATGAGCTAGAGATAAGTGAAGATTTAGAGCACTTCCATTTCTCTTTTCCCCGTTTTCATTCCCTATCTCAAACATACTCCATTTTCAAAGGTGAAACAAGAAGTTGTTGATTCTTAATAGTTAAAGTGGCACTCTATTGGAAGTTCCTAAACGTGTTAAAGAGTTACTGTATGACACAGCAATTCTATTCTTAAGTAAAAAGAAATAAAAATAAATGGCCACACAAAAACTTGTGAACAAATGTACATGATTTGTAATAGAAGTATTATTCATAATGGACAAAAAAAGTGAAAGCAACCCAAGTGTCCATGAACTGGAAATAGGTAACAAAACGTACATGCATACAACGGAATGCGAGGGCTGTCCAGAAAGTATCCAGCCATGTAATATGAGAAAGAGAGGCATTTATGGCTGGATTTTTCTCTGGACCGCCTTCGTGAATGAAGTACTGATACATACTATAACATGGCTAAAATGTTACAACTTAAAAATATTATACAAAGTGAAAGAAGCCAATCACAAGAGACTATGTGTTATGTGATACTATTTACCTGAAATGTCCAGAATAGGTAAATCTATAAAGATACAAACTTGAGTAGTGATTCTCTAAGGCTGGAAAACGGTAGGCAGGAAGGGAATGAGAAATGACTGCTAACTGGGATGGTGTTTCATTTCAGGGGAATGAAAATGTCCTAAAGATTATGGTGATGGTTGTGCGATGCTGAAAACTCTTCAATTGTACACTTTAAAAAAAAAATACATAAAACAACCTGTGAAAGATTTCAAATCCAAAGATTTCTGCAAATCACTAAATTTTTATTATGGTTGCAGTCAAACTGAAGTGCTTAAGAAAGGCCCAACTGCTCAAGCTAGGGCTCCAAATACAGCACAGATAGACATTCACTTGATGCTTAATGTCAACCAGATGTCACAGTTCTGTCCTGAAGAAATAAAAATATCCATGAGCAAAGACAATGATATTCTGGAACCTATAAATCTGTGAATTAAGTGTAGACCTGAGTTTTCTGTTTTGCAACCTTTTTCTCTGTATTCAAACTTCAGTGACCTGAATCCCATCAGGAGGACAGACAAGATGGAAGAACTGAAAGGATCAGTATCACTAACAGTGCTCCGTGTGTCTCCACCCGTGCTTCCTGAAACCAGCCTGTCCTGGCAGAAAGGAGAGAGGCTGCAGTGTCTATCTCAACGGCACTCATGTGTGCACATACAAGCACGAGTGCACACGCGCATGCACACGCACTCAAAAAGAGTTCTGAATCCTAAAATAAGGCCCATAGGAATTATATACTGATGAAAATGTAAATTAGTCTTTTTTCCCCCATCATAGCTCTTTAATTAATAAAGAAATCACTGAAGTAACAGTTTTTTGGCTAGCACCTTAATAAAAGCCTTTATGAAACAAAATTAAGATTTTTAATCCTTGGGTATGAAATATGTTCAAGCTAAATGTTTTTATCAAGAAGTACCTTTATTCTTTTTTTAGAATAATGTGTGTGAGGTATAATTTCAAAAAGTACTAAATGTGCTACACCTTTCTGTTTCCATGAAGGCCAATACTCATTTAAGAGATTCTGGTATAAGCAAATATAAGCACTGCAAACCAACACGTAACAGAAACCATAGAAGTTATTTGTCTGTATAAACAGATTTATTAAATTGATGGATCTTTTACTACCTAAGCTCCCTTTCCAAAGTACATAAAAGATTATTTTAAAAAAACAACAACTTGTTACAAAACTGAAGTAAGTGGTTCACATGTCAAAGCATTTCAAATTCTTTTTTATATAACTATATAACAGGATAAATTATACTACCAGTTCCACATCATTCTGTTTAGGTTGTTTCTAGTTTTTCTCCTTTATAAATAACACAATACAGTAGACATCTTTGTAATCTTTGATTACTTCTGACTATTACCCTTGGAAAAACTTCCTGGAAATAAAAGCATTAGTGACATGATTTTTAAGGCTCTTTAAATACAGTTTGCAAAATTGTTAAATAAAAAAAAAGCATGATTCTTTGTAATATAGTATGTATCAATATGCCAGGGGTGCCAGAGTAAGTATACACATTGTCAGGGATATGACCTATGTATTATTTTTCAAAGTGAAAAATAATTGAATTACAGTAGCAATGTGTGGTATGATGTTCACTCAAAAGATGGTGTTGATCAGATGAATGCTGGTGTCACCATGTGACAGGCAGGACGGTCAAGGAAAATGGTGGAAGCACAGTTGTCATTTGAGGAGCCCAAGACCATTTTGAAGTGGTATTTGAAATTAGAGAACATTGTTTGAGTTTCTCCCACGTTCTCCTGACTTAACACCCCTTGACTTCTACCTATGGGGGACCTTAAAGGATGAGGTGTACCATAGGAAACCAGCTACACTGGTGGTAATTTGGGAAGAAACTGAAATGGCACGTACAGTGATACACGTGGACATTTTTGTCAGTGTTGCTCAAGCAGTAGTTCGCTGTAGTCAGAAGTGTCTGGATGCTGATGGTGACCACTTTGAGCACCTCTTGTCATTGCAGAAGTCATACATGACTTGTATTCATCTTTTGTTATCAGTATATATTGAGCATTACAATTTTAATACAGTTTTTTCCTTTCTTAAAGTGTGTACACATTTTTTTGGCACCCGCTGCATCTACATGTCCTGAATTTTGCTTTTAAAGCTTATGCATTTTGGTCAGTATTGTCTCTCAAGCATTTTTCTGCCATTGTAATATAAAACATTTCTAATGATTGTGAAATAGCCTTACAAGTCAGTACTTTACAAAGAGGAATACAAAAATAAATGATCAGCCATTCAACTTTCACATGACTGTTTAGTATATTTGGGTTTATGATTTTTTTTTTAATTCACAAAAAACACATGAATTCCAAACTTGGTAAGTAAAGCTACCTAAAAAAAAGCCACCAAAAATATATTCAGAAGAAATACTTAAGACGAGTTTTGACATAAATAAATTTAGTGAAGTCTTTTCTACCGTTGTGGATAAGAGCAATGAATAAGTTGTACAGAGAGTTAGACACTAACAATATTCTGAAGTTGAGCTTAGTAGTTCCAGGATTAGCTGGAAGATCAACTTCAGCATTAGCTTCAAGTCACCATCACTACGAAGATGAAGGCATGAACAGGAAAAGACTGACCAGAGATCAGAAGTCTGGCAAAGAGTTTAAAACGTTAGCCATATTGTCTCATGGGCAATTTCATTCCTCTCCTACTTTGAGACTAGTACCTAAGTTCTACCACGTGCCAGACTCATGTTCTTCGACTTTATCTCACTGGAGACACGAGGCGATGCCTTTGTATTTCTGTAATTGCAATGTAATTTGCAAAGTCTTTAAAGTTACTCATACTATCTTGGGAACTTAATTCATTAAAGCATAATCAGAAGTTTAAAAAAGATAGAGAAAAGGTTGGAATAAATCATTTTCACCCAAAAGTCTAATTTCTCAAATTGTCCTTCAGTAGACTGTCTACCAGAACAAAGTAGGATGAGCAAGTGTCTTTTTTAAGAGGGCCATTTGGGGAAATAAAGAGATCGTTTTCAGAGTATATTAGACAAGAGAGAACAAATTCCCTACTTATTAAGATTGGTAATCTTTTTATTCAAGAGGAGCTACTGTATTATATTACCCAAAGTACGTAGTTCTATAATGATTCTTAAGATTAATCATTGATAAACATATACTAAAAGAAATGGTGACATGCAATACGACTAGTAGGAGATTTGAGCTAGTATAACACATTTGGAAAAAATAAGGTTACTTTCTACATCTTAGCTTAAGAAGAATGATGGTTTATTCCCCAAAGATAAAAATTCCATTATTTTCTTATAGGGAATAGACATATCTAAAAAGTTGAATCATTGTATGAATTTAATTATCATACCATTGAATTTATTACCATTATAATATTAATACTAGAGGATATTTTAAAGATCCAATTCAAACCTCCTCATTTTACATATGAGGAAATCACCTCTAGGAATAAACTACATGACTTGGCCAAGTGAGTTGCTAGTAGCAGACTACTGTTACAGATTATACCCTAGCTGTGTGCCTTATTTGCCAACTCAACTATAAACTCAGTAAGGGCTAATACTTCCGTAGGTATGCCTCCAATTACCTGCAATGCGTAGCTCAATAATTCAAACTTACAAGGGTTAAACTTGCTGCCCCATACGATAATTATAAAGGAATTTGTTTCTACAAGCCACATGTGAAACCTAGTTTCATTGTTTTATAGCCATAGAGAACTTTAATTTTAATCCTTATTTATGTCAGTATATACAAGTCTTTTAAGATTTGAATACAAATACAGTTATTATTGATAGTTTTCATATCATAAAATCATGTCAATCTTCTTACAAGTTTTTAAGAGTTCACCAATCACAACAGCAGTTCAGCTCTCTAGGTTTTAAAACTCAAACTATTACCTGATCTTCGACTTTAAAACAAAAAGGAGGCATGCATAATATCTAAGCTAACAAATTAATTTATTCTAAAGTAAAAGAAAAATAAAGCACTTGAATAAAAAACATCACCAGTGTGTGTTGTTATATTTATAAATCTTTATCTCCTGTTCAAACCATTCGAGGTAGCTAGTATCATATCATTGAATGTTTTACCCCTAAGACTCATGACATTACTATTTTCCATAGGCTGAAATTCTTAAATTAACTCTTACAACCTACCTGCTGACAAACTGAACCTCCTCCAGCAAAGCACATCTTACCCTGTGGCACCAAGGACAAATATACCTAGTAAGGACTCAGTTTCCTAAGAGCGTAAGGAACTCCAGTGAAGCTCTTTAAATAGGAGTACAGCTGGGGTTGGTTTCGTGGATTTCAAAAGGAAGCCCATGGAAGTGCCTCCACAGAGGCGGACCCTCGTTTAGAAATCCAGCACAAATCACCTGTGTCTCCAGTGCAAAAAAATGCAGGTGGCCCCAGGAGGTCTGGGTGGGGCCTAAGAGTCTGCATTTCCATCCATCTGCCTGGTGACGCTGATGCTTTCGGTCCATGGCCGACTACCCACCGCCCCCAGAGCACCCAGGATGTAGCAGAGGGCTCTGAGTATGCAACCTGTCTCGCCCACCAGACCAGTAAAATTAATGGACCGTCAGAGGCCGTGAACTACACAATGCCACTATATAATTTCTTACTCTAACTAGGAGCAGACTTTCCTTAACTTTAAACTTGGTTTATACGTCTGAATTTTCCTCTCAGCTAATACTCCCTTCATAGAAAATAACTGGAAATTTTGAGTCATGGAGAATATTGCTTCTCAACCCCACCTGAGTTTATTTCTTCCATGTGGAAGAAGTTCAGTTGGTATTAACATTTCTGCTGGTTTCCAGTCCTTCCCCTCACTTCGCCCAGGAGAAATAAAGTGACTTAATGGATTCTGTACATTTCAGCAGAGTTAGCTGGGTGAGGACTCGGGTCAGGTGAGGGTGGCGTTTGCCTCAGGCACTAAATGCAAGATAGGATCAGTGCCCCGTGGAGCCATAGGCAAAGGGAAAAGTCAGTAATACTGGCCTGTATTTATTTTTACATTTTGGTTATTGTCTTCATCCTGGATTTCCTGCATTAATTCCGATGTTTTAAAAATAATTCATTATAGATTATTTGGCTTGATCACTGAAGGTTTGGAGGTAGCCCTTACATTCCCAGCTTGAGTGAGGTGAGTACCTCAATCACCTCACCCTAGTCCCAGGCCTGCTGCCCACACACAGCACAACTCCAATCTGTCCCCCTAGGAATCCTGTCCCTACAGTGGAAATGGGTGGGAGGGGTGCAGGTAGGGGAGGCCTGCCCTGTTCTGTGTAGCAGTGACTGGGTGGGTCAGTGAGGCTCTCGAACACAGCCCTGTCCCTCAAACCAGCTTTCATTTATAATTATACATGACGTCCTATAATTACAGCACCTGTCAATACAATGCATCTACAATTGCACCTATGACCATCTAGCCACCTTCCTCTCCTGTTTCTCGAAAGGTTCATCACCAGAGAGGAGGAGGAGGCAGGAATAATATTCAAAAGAGTTATGCAATCTGCAAAGCGTGTTGGCCACCGCCCTGGGGCAGAGTCCCAGAGGCCAGGCCCCTAGTAAGCCAGGCATGTGCTTGCAGTGGCTGGATCACCGAGGAGGTCCAGGCTGCAGTGGCTGCCACGACCCACGGAGGACAGGCGGCTTTGGGCCGTGGCTCTTCACAAACTACCGCAGGAGAACGTCTCTACTTCAGCCACCAGCTCGGCCACTCTGAGCAGCAGTCTTGGGAAGGGGGCATTACCATCTCTACTGGGCCTTCCCAGAACTAAATCTGATACCTAGGCAGCAAACCCTGAGAAATAAATAAGGAGTCAAGTTTGCAGGGAAAAGACACACAGGGGGTAACTGGGGCTTCTGTCAAGGACAGGGTGGGGGGTGCTTTGGTTCGCGGCCATCAGCCTGAACACGACACCACCGACGTCGTACCCAGCTTGAGTACGTCAGTAGTGCGCAGCCAGCAATCCATCTCACTTTCTCAGTTCGGAGGTTGGTTTTAAATAACACGGCCTGGGCAAGAGACTTTAAACCTCACACAACACATTCTTTTAACCTGAGTGGGAAAACTCCAGCTCATGGCAGTTTCGTTCACGGGTAAGTGGTCATTTCCATGGAAGGAGAACGACACGTGTAACTAAGTAAACGAGGCCCAGGCGGCACATCTAAGGCAAAGCCATGTGGCCCTCAAGGCACAGGACAGGCTGTTAGCAGGCAGCCTCCTTGTACAGACCACCAGCTCGTCTGCAACCCTGGCAACCCCTGGCATTTGCACCCAGGCAGCAGAGGCCTCTGATGACACCAGGGAGACAGCAGAGAGCTAGCAGGCTGGCCAGGGTGAGGCACAGCTGCAGCCATCGGGGAGGGAGCCCTTTCAGGCTCGTTCCCACATTGGTGGTCAACATGGTATCTACTGCTTTAAAACGGCCAAGCAGAAGGCTTCCGGGTGTTCTATAGAACACTAGAGCGTTTCTAGCTTTAAGTTGTTAATAATAGGACTAGTAGGCAATGCTAGATGAGTTACCCCAAATTTCACTCTGCATTACAAGGAAAGGGTGGGGGAGTAGGCAGCCATGCATGTGGTTATTCCACCAGAGTCACAACACACACACAAAACAGTGTTTCCAATGAGCATTTCTTTGGATAATTAATATTAGGGCTGAATCTCCCCCATGAGGCAGGTTTCTTAGACTTAAGTAATTCCAGATCAAGAGGCAGTAGCAGCAGCTCGTGTTGCACAAACCTGAAAATGCCTGCTTATAAGAGAGCAGAAGGTGTGTCACCATGCAGGGCCCACCTGGTCTTCGGAAACACCAAAAACTGTTCTAGAAACTAGGTTCTAAGAATATCACTTTCCCCTGCATGACTATTTCAGGGTTGGGGGACTGGCTCATTTTCAAAATGCGGTGGTTCAGGGGCAGGGCGGGAAGGAGGCAGCTCTGTGATCATCTGTGTCCTCTTGGTACACTGTGTGCTGGACGAGCACAACTTCTGAGGCTTTGCAGTAATTACAGGCGACTCCCCCTTATCCACAGTGGGATCCGTTCCAAGACCACCCAGTGCATATCTGAAACCATAAATAGTACCAAACCCTACATCCACTATGCTTTTTTTCCCTATATGTACATAACTATGATCAAGTTTAATTTATTAGGCACAGAAAGAGATTGAAAACAATAACTAAAAGAACAATTATAACAATATACTGCAATAAAAGTTAATTGTCTGTGCTCTCTCTAATAACCAAGATGGCTATTAGAGAGACACTTCATAAAACCCGGGTGGGACAGAGTAGGATGGCGAGAAATTTCATCACAATACTCAGAATGGCATACACTATGAAAGTTATGAATTATTTCTCTCTGGAATTTTCGGACCATGGTTGACCACGGGTGACTACCACCACAGAAACCAAAACTGCACATAAGGGGAGACGACACAACAACTTCTTTCATGGAAAATTAGTGCACTACTCAAGTCCTTTTATGGATCGGTTGTTTGGAATTCTGAACACGATTTCCATTCTTTAAAAAAAAGACAAAAACAATTTTTAGGCTCCCAGATAGCCTCTGGGTGATATTTTAACACATCATGGAGCATAATTATTGCCCAATAGTACCAATATTTGCCCCCAGAATTATGTGAATTACAACCAGCATTGCACATGGGGCCCAGAGAAACATATCCTTTGCCATAGCACAACCTCCACAAAAATAATTTCTCCTCTCTCTAGCAAAGTGGAGACCGTAATCACTCTTTACCCAACCACTCAAAGAGAGTGATTTCTTGCTCTGCATTGCCCACATGGCAAGAGCGTCTCTTGCCTTGCTCCTCTCACCCACACCTGTACCCCAGTTGTGCAGGTAGTGACAAGAAAGATTAGATTCTCTCCAGATCTCTATCTCCTGACTTGTAGAGGCAGCAAAAGTTAAAATAGTCCCTCATTCCAAGGATGAGCTGCAATGGAAAAAGTTATTTGAGATGAAGATCTTAGTATAAATCCAAAAGTGTCTTTACCTTGGGAGAAGCCTACATTGGTAGCAACTAACACTTCAAATGCTTGGTGATAGTCAAAACAATGGAAATAGATATGCTTTTTTATTAATAATATAATGCTATTTCCTTAAATGCTGAAAAGGTAAAGACCTTGGAGCATCGGCACTTGCTATATACTCCTCATGAGAGGCTCAGTTTTGCTACAATAAACAACTTCAAACTTTAGTGGCTTAACCCAAACGTCCTAGGGTGTTGGAGGGAAGCTCTGCTCATATCCCTGGTCAATCAGGCACTCAAGGTGACGAAGGCTTTATCTCAACAAAAACTTCCAGTCACCAGATGCTGGGAAAGAACCACAGCAAAGCTTATACCTACTCTTAAAAGCTCCTGCCTCGGAGTGACACTTACTGCTTCTGCTCACATTTCACTAAAGCAGGTGAGAGATAGCACACTATTTAAACCCCAGGAAGGCTGGGAGGTGCCATCCTCCCATGTGCCCAGCAGTGAGAAAACTGGAAATATTTGTGCAAAACATTAAGGCAGTAACAAAATAACTTATTTCCATCATGAATTAATTATGTGAGCATGCAGTATAAGGCAGGCACATCAGACCAAATTAGGACCTGCACTAAAATCATTCATGAGTGACACTATAGCTCCTCTGCCCAAATTAGACCGTTTCACCCCAGGTCATTTATCAGTGATTCCCACCTTTCAGAGAATACAAAGAAAAGAAAAGAAAAGAAAAGATGAGCAATAAGTGAAGGCTTCCGTCTGTCACCAGTATCGGCTCTCAATATGTAAGGTGGTTTTAATGACCACTAACTGTGGCCAGAGACTGGCTGGTCATCAACAGCACATTCTATTAGCAAAACCAAACCAAATCAGTATCAGAGAAATTTTAAGGACAAGATCAGAAACTTGGCAACTAACGAATAATTAAATGTCCACAGAGTACCACATGCAGTACACCCAGTAAGTCAGCTTCCTTCATCAGCCACTGAAGAAATGGGAAACTGTATCAATCCCACCACCCCAAAGGCCACAAGCAAGCCCCGTTGCTACTACACAATACATGAAAAGGATCTGACTGCTGTTTGTCACTGTGTCATTTTGGAATAGCCAGATTATAACTCACAGCAGCCAATACCTGACTTATGCACACAAAGCTATCCTACGTGATGACTGTGTCCTACACCTAGATGGCAAGTAGCCTAACTGGCAGTAGAAAGTCAGAGGTCCAGTGATGATGTGTCCAGGGAAAACACAGAACAAACACTGGAAAGATTTAACCAATTGAAAAATTGAACCGGGAGAGATCTAAGAGTGTTTTTGGAGGATGTGAGCTATTTCTGCCAGATATTTAAAGAAAACAAAGTAAATGGAAAACAAAACAAAACCAACCAGTTGTACAAGAAAGGAAATATCATCATAGTACACCATTTAAGTCACGTAGACAACATTCAAAGTCATATATTTAATATATGAAGTCAAAGAAAGAGTGGAAAGAGGCAATGTGATTGCCTCAGAGAATATACAAAGTGGGCTGTTCTGTTTTATAATCCTTGTATTAGCAGTACTTGTCTTCTTACATTCTGAACATATGGTAAGAATTAAAGAATTATTTTGAAACTTTACTATGTATCCTGTTTTCTCCTGCTGTTAAGAATCATCTTACCAAACGAAGCTGCTGTCTTACTTCCTTTTTAAACCCTAAACAGCTTAGCTCATCTCTGTCTTAGCTTTTTAAAAACCTCAGTGAGGCTACAAACTTGAACTGCAAGTGGCCTTTTTCTGAACCTAAAACTAGTGATTTATTCAGCTACTGTTCTATACTATTTATCCTGATTGGCTACTGGAACCTGACCATTTTGAGCCAGTCTTCATGCTTCAACATTTTTCTGCTGCTAACTCTAGCCACTGTGGGGGATACCTATGAGCCATCAAGGTCAAATGTCAAAATCTGCTCTAATTGTATGTCAAAGCAAAGAGGCGGTCTTGTAAAACACATACTATTATCACAAATGTTAAAACATGAAAACATTTGTGCCTTACAAATGAGGAAATACAGCCATATATTAAAACAAAGCTCAATACTTCGAAGTCATTGACTCTCAGGATTAGAAGAAGACCATTAAAATAATCTGTGGAATTTTAACACTTACCTGACATTTAAATCCTCTTAGACTACCATCAACCAAATCTCTGCCCACTGCAGAAGTACCATTGTTCTAGGCAGTTCCTACTCCCCCATGTCTAGACACTCCCTCTCCAAAGTCATAAAGTATACAAGCACTCCAGAAAGTATCCAGCCATGTAACATGAAAAACAGAGCCATTTTTGGCTGGATTTTTTCCAGACAGCCCTTGTATATAGTATTGGAGGTTCTATGTCTAGCCACAGGAGGCAAAAACGTCAAATAAGTGGCAAAAATACCATAAAAGTTTATTGCTGTCTCATACAAAAGTCTGCATAGGTTGTCCAGGATTAAAGAACTCAGCTGTCAGAGACCCAGCCTTCCCCTTCTCATTTCTCTGCTGTGCAGGACCTCAACCAATGGCCCCAGATAGCACTATCTGTGTTTCATTCAACAGGATGGAAGAAAGGTGAAGGGGCAACAAGTATGGAAGCCCCCTGCGAATAACATCACACTTATGCCAATGGCCACAGCTTAATCCCAGGGCTACCCACACCTGCCTACAAGTAGGCTGGGAAATGAAGACCAATACTAGCTACGTGTACCCAGCTAAAAATTCTATAACCGTATGGAGGGCAGGGGGATGGAGACGGGGGGACAAAGAGCCACCTCTGCTCTTCACTAATAAGAGACCAGATTTGTACTTAACCTTCCAACGTTGTCCGTTACATTTCAATAGAGGTTTTCTGGAAACCAGGATGCTTCAAACTCAGGTAGATTCTTAGGGTACCTTGCTAGACTCAGGAAAAAATCTTAGAGAGATGGTCCTTCTATAGTTTGTACATAGATGTCATAGTTAGGACAACTATGGCAGTAGGTTTGCAGACCCTAAGGGACGCTCTGGATCAGTCTGAAGCATTCTGATGTAACTGCAAAATTTATTTTCTTTTCCCAAAGATGATCCATTAAGCTCATTTTCAGCCTGGTTTTGCTTTTCAAGGAATAAATGTCTTTGAATGGTTCACTTCTTGGTGTAATTAATGACAGTTTGCACTTCTGGATCGTGGACTAAAATTCATATTCAATCCAAAATTACAGACTGATAAAAATCACAAAAATAAATACAGTTAGAGATACTCTTTGAAACACATATGTCATGTCTACCATGTGCTGGGCACAGTTAGGCTCTGGATGAGAAGCACTTGTGTAGAAAGTGAGACCTAACCATGGGATAAGTGCCTTACTAGAGAAAAGATCAATATACAATGATTGTCCTTTAGGAAAGTATCCAGCCAGGTAATGTGAAAAATAGAGGCATTTATGGCTGGATTTTTTTCTGGACAGACCTCATACAACAGAAGTAATGAACAGATCACGACTGACAGAAGATTTATGAGGCGGGGTCCCTGGTGGTGTAGTGGCTAGGCTTCAGCACTCTCACCACCACGGCCTGGGTTCGATTCCCACTCAGGGAACCAACCAAAAAAAAAAAAAAAGAAAGATGATTTATGTTTGCTTCCAGAAGTCAGGGGGGAATAGCAAGTAAGCATGGATGGACAGGCAATGCAGTCAGAAAGAACCCCACGGGCTCTGCAGTGTGCAGGGACTGCAGTGGTTGGAGACAATAAGAAGCTCAAAGCGGCCACCAGTGGGAGAAAGGGCAGTCGTTGGGTAAGCTCCAGGGTTTGGATTCTATTCTGGGAACCGTGTGTGTGGGCCAAAATGGTTAAGATGAAGGCTAACACTTTGCTCTGACTGAAGGGTAGAAGATGTCCCAGTGAGGAGTGATTGATGGCAGGGAATTGTGGGGATGGATCTGAACTCACACAGCAGTGGTGCGACGGGAGAGAGACAGAAAGCCAGACGAGGCTCAGGAAGGTTTACCACCTCCATGTCAGCTGCACTGAGCCTGGAGCACAGGCAGTGCCCAGTACAAAACTGCTGAATTAAGCTTTACTCTCAAAGTCTCTTCCACTTTTATTAATATTTTAAGAAGAAAGCTACACTAGATAGTACATAAGAAGGCAGCATAAATGATCACATACTAGGTATAAGAAAAGAATTTTTAGTATAAATTGTAAGAGTTACTATATTTTCTTTTTTAAAATAAACTAATACATGACTTTAGAATACTAATTCTTGGTGCACTAGGTGCTAAAAGGATTTTTACCCACTCCAAAAAACAAATATAGGAGATATTCAAAGAATTAATAGAAGATCTAAGCTAAAATGAATAATTTTATTAAGCATAGAGACAGGTACTATTTAGTTTAACCATCCAAAGAATAGTAATTCACTTCTTTCTAAAACATAGAAACTTAGTTTTCATGTGAAACTACTACTCAACAATGAAAACTAGCAGAGAAACTTTGCTTATGTCATGGTAAAACAATTAAAACTATCTCAACAAATGTATATCACCCCCTTTCCCCATCCAACCCTAAAACCTTATGAGGTTTGTATTTAAAACACCTTTAAGACCTTGCATTTCACTAATTAGAATTTTTTGATGGGATAATCAAGTAGTTTCAAGTTTCCTAAAAGTAGAGAGATGTCCCCTACCGCCAAAAAAACAAAAAACAAAAACAAAACAAACAAAAAACAAAAATAAAAACAAAAACAAACCAACCAACAAACAGAAACAGTTATGAGACTATCAGCAGTAACAGACTATACTCAAAACTGATATAAAATACACCAGAAAAATAAAGGAATCATCCAAGGGAAAATGACTATTTTTGTACTAATAAATACAGATTAAACAATTAGCCAATATTCTGTTTTAACCACATGGGTAAATAAGGATTTTTAAGCCTATGGTTACATTCTCATGAGACTTGGCATCTGAAAACTAAGTTAATCTGTTAATAATGCAGCAGGATCAGTCAGTCTTAGGTAACTCACACAATTAAAAGTCTTTCAGGAAGAGTTGGGCCATAGCTGGCGGCCAATTATAAGGGCACCCCCACTGAAGGAAAGCTGCTAGCTAAAGTGTGCTAGAAGATTCAACACAAACTGACCTACAGAGGTTCAAGAATTCTGATTCCTGGACTTTATCCCCAAAAATATAATTTCAAGATCTTCTGGCTTAAGAATTTCCTAAAACCTCCAAACCAGCATATGGAAAGACCCCACACATTCACAAACTCTTAAAGTGTGCATTCCTGAAAGCTTAGTCAGTAATTTTACTAAGTAAAAAGTATTAACATTTTTCTTCTACAAATAACTGCTTCCTACAGTCTTTAAACATATAACAAAACAGCAGAAATAAAGTCATGTGTACCCAGTCCTCATATCTTGTTGCTAAGCTAGTGTGAAAGGCAAATGACCAGGTTAAACATGCTCAGAGCATTTAAAATTATAAATATTCAAATAGTTCTAGTTTTCTTCTACCTACCCCTGACTCTGCCTCATTATTCACGTACTCTTTGTACGTACATACACACACACACACACACACACACACACACACGTGCACTCAGAGCTGTAACAAAAAAAAAAAAACAAAACAAAAAAAACAAACAAACAAACAAAAAAAAACACCAAAAACCCAAGGACCTATACACTTCAGATGACATAGTAAACAAAGTTTATATGGAGCCATTTCCTCCACACTCCATGCCATCGCAAATGGAACCATAAAGTGACCGTGGTCAGTAGTAACAATGCATTAAATTTGTACATGCTGCCTAATGAGTCTTTTAATTTAACTTAAGCTCAAAACAAAGCAGCACACTTAACTCTTTCCTCTCCAAAAAGCAGTTTAAAGTATATCTACATGTGTTCTTAATAATCAATGCATTTTCACACATTCTAGAATTTATCCTAAAGTAGTGGTACTTCAATATGATAAATATCACAAAATATAAAGAGGTGAAAAGTACGTAAAATTTTAAGAGCAGCTTATTTTAAAACATATCACTTTGAAAACGTCATCAACTAGTGTTTTTGCTTTAACATCCAAAATCAATTATATCAAGATAACTTACATTTCTCAGAATATCAAAATCGACAGCTGTAAAAGCAAGCAAGAGAAGTATTATTCAAGTTACTTGCCCCCCCCGCCAAAACACACACACACACACACACACACACACACACACAAAACAAAACCAAAAGTTGCCTTTGGTTGCACCTAAGAGACTGTCTTTTCATACAGCAATGAAGAAACTACCAGACTAAAAGAAATCTGAACATCAGACCTTTATATAATGAATCCTCTCAGGAGACCACAGTTATTCAAAGACCAGGTTGGCCTTGCAGCAGCAATACAGCTGAGTGTAATGACTCCCCCCCACCCGCCAAACTAAAGAATTTGCCTTGGTCTCTCTGCCAACAAAACATCAGACTTTTCTGAGGCTTAGGCAGAAAACTCATATGCAGAGGTTTCTTGGTTATACTGTACATCACTTACAGTAAAACTCAAAACAAAACAAACGAAGAGCTCTGTAAAGTAAGCAACTTACTGGTCCGTCCAGACTATCTCTGAAAACAGGAGGGACTTCTGCTTGTCTGATTAAATCAGCATTTACTGTTACTGGCTGACTGATTGCTTCTGGATGAAAGAAACCAGAGCATTCCAGTGATCTGGATAATAAGAAAAAAAAAATAGCTTTTAAAGGAAAGGTGTTAAGTATGTTAAGATGTTAAGTATCAATAGGAAATCAGATTTAAAATACGATCTTTATTACTCTATAATTTTACTTTTTATTTCCTATACTAATAAATTCTTAGGAGTTTCATATCCTTTAAATTCAGGAAGTTGTAATTACTGAGAAATTCTCAAATTAATAATATACAAGGGCTGTTTTAAATTACCCAGCCATGTAATATGAACAACAGAGGCATTTATGGCTGGAATTTTTCTGGGCAGCCCTTATATGTGTAAGAGTAAGTTCTATAACATACCATTACAATGGTTCACCACCACCCCCTCAGATGGAAGTGGGGTATGAAGGATCTCTCACATTCTAAAATTTGCTTCATATATTTCTACTATTATTTAAACATTTATAGTTACTTGTGGAATCTTAAATACCAAAATATTAAAAATATATTTATGCTCCAATGAAATAAGACATTTTTTATGAACTGTATTTTTTTGCTTGGCACTTCTTCCACAGAAACTGAAATTAAAAGATCTGAAAATCATTTATTCCAAATTGTGGGCGCCAGCTATCTGCTCTTTGTAACGTATCATCAAAGCTGTTACTTTACAAAATAGTTCATGTAGTTTCAAAATAAATGGGACTTTCAAATTCTAACAGATTGTCCAAAACAGACATCTGAAATACATGCCAAAAAGTCTTACATACAGACACTCTACACATCAAGTCACACACTACAACAGATAAACTTCTCCTGAAACAAAACACGACTCTTATTACAAAGATAATTTTACTACAGTAGACTCGCAGTTAACAGGCACCCATGCCAGATAAACGTAGTAGTAGTATTTCTGTGATTTTTTTGCCGGTTGCTTGAGAGTTCCAGTTAACAGAGTCTACCGTATTTTCCTATAAAGAGAGCCCATTCATAGAATAGGGGCTGACTAACACTGATGACTGATTCATCTTCTAGTACTTACCATATCGAGTTCAGTGAATCCAATCCACTTATTCTATATGTGAGAAAACTTTGGTCTAGAACAAGTTGATTTCTAGCACACTTCCATTGTATAACTCTAGGAGTCACCATTCACACTATATACTATGGAAAAGAGACCCCAGGGTATCATTTACATTAAAGATGATTGTAACAGTGCCCCTACCATTGTGCAATGTATCAGCCCTCACCTCATGACTTCCAAGTCTACACAACTATTTAGAAACAGAACCAGGATTAGAAACTCTTATCCCCAGCCCCTTTGGCTCACCCCCTCCTTGCCTCATAAAACTATGGGGGGTTGGGGGGGGATAATGCAAATTTTTATCCTCTTTAACAATAAGCATTTAGCCACTCATGAAATGGCATTAGTATCACAGACTAATCCTGCCTGAAGAACATCAAATATACTAAAAGGAAAACCTGCAGAAACTAGAGACAAGCCTCCAGAACAAAACCACTTTAAGAAAATATAAATATGTCCTATCCTGATGTAACACATTAAATCAATCGTCTGTGTCCCAAGGCAAGGCTACAGGTGAAAACAAGAGTAAATACTTCACTCATAGTATCCAAACCTGAATCCTGATTGCTCTCTATCTCCCACTGGCTACATCACAAAAGACATAAACAAAGGAATTCATAATTACAACTGTCATGTGCATCTGTTAAAACAAAATTATCTGGTCCTGCTTCCTATAATAGTAGAAGAGGCCAGCTTCATCCTATTGATGTCATATCAAGGAAGCACTTTTGGCTACAGTCACTGATGGCAATTAAGATAAGAAACAAGTACATTCAGTTCCCCACTGGGTCTCAAAACACAATCAATTTTACAAAGAGAAACGAGGCCAAAAACTAAACACTGTATGTTCAGCCTTTTTTGTAACCCAGTATCACTCAGTGATACTCAAGGCACTAAGTGAAAACATTTCTGATCATTACTCAGTAAAAAAGCAGAGTAGTTCTTCCAACTTCTGCTGAAAAAAGAAAGAAAGAAAGAAAAGGGCCAGAAGATAGAGAGAAACAAAATGGACACAGTGGCACAGCATCTTCATGAAGATTATGCAACAAGACTATTTAATCCACACAAGAGAAACGGAGAGATTAAACCTCCAAAGACACAGACACATTTAGAGAGACTCTCTGCTATGAACTCAGTCATCCTTCCAGCTTTCTAAGCGTGTGCAACAAACATGCACCCACAACTCCTTTCACCTGCTTGTTTGACAGAGCTAACCTAGGCTGAGAAACTATTATTTCTCTTTACACCCTGAGATACCAATGAAGATTCAAGAGAAAAAGGTATATAGTAAAATAGGCAGAAAGACTAGGAACCAGATGCCAAAGGAAAACTAATGAAATAAACATCCCAGGAAAGGAACATCTCTGAACCCAACCTGTAAACCAGTTTGCGAGGCCTCAGATCACCAAACCCAAAAGCAGCCGTGAGGAAGAGTCTAGCATTAGCCACCATCACCAGCGGCTGCCTGGAGGTGCGCGGGGGCTGCTGGGAGCAGGAGAGGAAGCTCAGTTTGCATGTGTGGTCTTCATGCACAAAGGACAAACTTTAAGTAAGATGCTGCACTTCGATGTAGCACCAAAACCCAGAAGGGACTTCCCAGCAAGCACTCCCTCAACATCGCCCTCATCACTTCCATTGTTGCCAACCAGCATACTGACATCACACCGACACACACATGTATCAGCGGCTGGGGTTTCCAAGGCGGAAACTCAAGCTCCAAGTGCACACCACAGGTACGCGTGGGTCTCAGATGCAGAGCTGCTCACCCGAAGCCCACGCTCTTACGCACGCTGCAGGCCTGCACACGCACTTGCTCCTTCACCTCCATGTAGTTACACGACCTTCAGTTAGACTGCTGGACCGGGCAGTCCCCTACTTGCAAGCAAGGTATCTTGCAAAGTTCATCTGGAAATTTCTTTTAAAAACTAATTTTCTTAGAGCAATGCTATTAATGATGATTAGGTCCCCAGACTGGCCCTCAAACAAACCCATTTAATCTATAATGTACATACTACTATGCATATGCTCAGAATAAGTACCAAGCCACTAAAATATGTATGAAGACCAAGAAGCTGAACACAAGTTAGGGCATTATTTCAGTTAAAAACAAACAAACAAAAAACTCCCAGACAGAAAACAGAATTAAAGAAGTTACTTTTTCTCCTTGACCCTGGCTACCAACAGATATGGTGGAATATTATTCAGCCATAAAAAGGAACAACATTGTGATACATGCTACAAATAGATCAACCTTGAAAACATGCTAAATGTAATAAACCAGACACAAAAGGACAAGCAGGGTGTGGTTCCTCTTAAATGAGGTGCCTAGAATAGGTAAGTTCATGGAGATAGAAAGTAGAATGGAGGGTACCGTAAAGGGATGGTGGGCAAGTTGAATGGGAAATGCTTCTTTAGTGAGTTTAAAGTTTCTGTTTGGGATGATGAAAAATTCTGGGACTGGACCATGGTGATGGCTACACAACACTGCGAATGTACTCAGTGTCACTGAACTGTATAGCCAAAATGGTTAAAATGACAATTATGGATATTTTATCATACACACCAAAAAGGAGCAAGACCACAAACTAGAAAAGCTAGAGTAAATGGTTTAACTTCATTATTACCTCACATTTCCTAATCTACAGAATAGGTGAAGAACACTGTACTTGTATGTAGAACTTGGAGCTGCCTTGTGAATATCTGACATCTCAGATGTGAAATCCACCAATGGCAAAGGTCTACTCTACGGCACTCATCACGGACCTCTGTGACACTGCACAGCTGCCAGGCAGAAGCTCTTCTGAGCGAGACAGTCACATAGAAAGAATCCACTTGTACATATATATGAACAGATACCTTAAGTTTGTAAGGATTGTTGCTAGAATCATTTAAATTCTCACTCTATCAGTGTAAGAGTCATAAAACAGGTAAGTGACGCCAGAGAAGAGTAAAATTATGATAGTAATCAGGGCACATTTGCTGACAAGGATTTTCAGACAAGGCTCTTGGTGAAGCAGCAGCACTGAGACGAACAGCTGCCCATAACCAACAGACACTGGGTTAGTCCTAGAAGAGCTCAAGTGTAGACACCAGGTGAAGCCACCTGGGAAAACTAGGTGACTCCAGCTGGGGCCTAAAATGCAAAGTGAGCACAAAACGGGTCACACAACTCAGGGAAAGGATTCTAGGCAGGTGTTTCATAGTTAAGTCTAAGTGCTTAGGTTCCTATTGTCCCCTTTCCCCCCTGACCACTCACCCCTCAAACCACTCAGCACCAGTGTTCATACTATTTCCAGAAAAAGGCTGTTGCAACTACCTCTACATGCAACACTCCACTCAAGGCTCACTTAATAAGAAACTCCTTCTCCAGGGTTAAATAAACTGGATTGTATGGTTCCAAGAATAAGAACTGCCTAATGAACTTTCTAGTATTTACTCAAGTCTCAGGCATAAAGTCTTTATGCAAGCATTCAATAAACACTGACTATAAATCAGACTGTTTTAGTTATCCATTAAACCTCACTTACAGAGGATGAATCAAGATTAATATATGGTCAACAGCTAGTTTTAACATCTAAACATAAATACAGAAAGGAAAAAAGAAAAAAACAAAATAAATATAAAAAATTGTGCATGTGTAATACTCCCCTGATACTCTTTCAAGCCTTAATTGTAATTGTCCTTTTGGAAAGCACCATCAAGCCACAAAAATGGATTTCATGCACTCTTACTTGAAATGGAGAACTCAGTGTGGGCTCAGGTCACAATAACCCCCTGCTCTGAGAACAGCTGCTTATACTCACTGTAGTGGGCTCCACTATGTGAACTAGCCCTGGTGTCGACACCTACCTCCAGTAGGGTGAGATTTTCCCTCCCCAGCATTTGGATTTGAAACAGCCAGGCAGGCATAGCATGTCTGTGGAACTCTCTAGAACTGAGAAATAGAAACCCAAGCCCTGCAGAGCCTTCCTCCACGCCTCCAGAAGTAGAGGGAGTGAGTATCTACAGAGAGAGAGAACTGCTACCATATCCCACCAGCAGCAGACATGAAAGGCAACGCAGGGGCTGATCGACCTGACTCGGCTCCTGACCACTTCCTTGGCATCTGAGTTCTGAGACGGAGCCCATACCTTTACAACAGTTATCCATGTTTGGCCCCAGTTAGCTTGGATTTCTATTACGTTCAATTAAAAATCTTAAGTAAATTCTTGCCAAGAATTTATCACAGCGAAGACTTTAGAGGATTTTCAGCTTATATTTCACACATGAGATGACTTAGAAACAATCTAAATGTTAGTAAGGGATTAGAAAATGGCAAGAGAGTAACTCAGTGAAAAATAACCATTGGTTTAAGCTGCATGGTTTTAAAACCATTTAAAAACCGTGTAGTTTACAAAACGACTAGGAAAAGTGTCTGTGTGTTTTGTGATGACAACCGTGTAAAATACACAGAAAAAAGGGCATGAGAAAAGGCAAACAGCACACAGGAATGGGGGTATAAGGCTGTGGGCTACTCACGCTGTTTTCATCCCATTTGTGTTATTAAAACCAGGAAGAAACATCGAATGATTGCCAAAAAGTGAGAAATAACATAAATGTCCATCACTGGTGGATGAATTAAAACACACACACACACACACACACACACACACACACAAAACACTGCAGTACATCCATAAAATGAAATACCACTCAGCAATGCAAAGATAGACCAGGGATGCAAAAACAGTAGAGAGGCAGGTCCGACCCATACGCTGAGTGAGAAGACGCCAGACACAAGTGGCGTACATCTATACTTCTATTTATAGCCTATCTGGGAAAGCAAAACAATGAGGACAGGACTCAGGTCAGTGTTTGCCTGGGAGTGGAGGGAGACAACTTTAGGGGGCCCAAGGCCACTTTTCAAGGTGACAGAAGTTTCTTTTTATTTTAATTGTGCTTGGTGGTTATGTAACTATGTTGTCAAAGTTCAATGAACTATGCACCTAACAAAAGACAAATTCACTGTATGCAAATTACACCTCAATAAACCTGACTTGAAAATGAAGACTGAGTTTGGAAACCAAACCAAAGCTAGGAGGAGACACTGCTAAGACGTATTTTAAAACACTGCGGATGACATTCATTCATGTATCAGGTGCCCAGCATATGCCAAACACTGCTCGGTGCTAATGCAGGGTGAAGAAAATATGCAAAGAGTAACACAATTATGCAAACAGAAATTGTAGTCAATGAAGGAAAGTGCGGCACTCTGCTATTATGGGGGGGGCAGTCACTGAGCAAGTCATGTGGTTAGATGAGACTTGAGGAATAAATAGTGGGTTAAGGAGGGAAAACCTGGAAAGGTTTTAAATGTAATACAGTGGACTCTCCATTAACCAGAACTCAAGTAACTGGCAAAAAGTGTCTACAAAGGAAAACTGCGTATATCTGGCATGGGTGCTGGTTAACTGAGAGTCTACTTACATTTATCCGGCATCTACCAATCCCCATGGGTGCCGGTTAACTGAGAGTCTACCCTATTTTATCAACAATCAATAACAACTCAACTGTTTAAATAGATGAACTGTAGTTATATTGTAGTATTTTGATATGATGTGGAATGGGACCTCCCAAGTAAGAATTCAAGCAAATGAAGGTTTTAAAACAGCACTACGGCCAGTGCCCAGGAGATGGACAGAAGTGTTTGGGACGTTAGGGACCCTCAAACAGTACTATGGTTCCTCCACCCATTCTCAGTCAGTATTTCAAAAATGATTAACAGAATGCATACATTTCCCTGATATGAGGTTTCCTAAGGGTTACTAAATGTTCTAGGGTTTTAAGGAGATATGTTGTACTAGTTTTTACTTTTGGCTGAATTTATCATGGTTTTCACAAGCTTATCAATGATTCTAACTGATACACGTGTCTCTCTCTCTCATTCACACACACACACACACACACACACACACACACACACACACACACTGAACTAAGTGTTCATGTTTGGTAAACGAAACTCTCTCCCCTACAGGTATAGAGATATTGCAGGTTTGGTTCCAGACCACTGCAATAAAGTGAGTCACGTGAATTTTTGGTTTCCCAGTGCATGTGAAAGGTACGTTTACAGTTTACTATAGTCTCTTAAGTGTGCAATAAACAACATTATATCTAAAGAATGTACGTACCTTAATTTAAAAATATTTTATTGCTAAAAAATGCTAACCATCATCTGAGCCCTCAGTGAGTTGTAATCTTTTTGCTGGTGGAGGGCCTTGCCTCAGTGCTGGCGTCTGCTGCCTGATCAGGGCGGTGGCTGCTGAAGGCTGGGGTGGCGGTGGCAATTTCTTAAAATAAGACAACAATCCAGCTTTCCTTTGCAATTGACTCTTCCTTTCACGAGTGATTTTTTTTTTCTCTGTGGCATATGAGGCTGTCTGACAGCATTTTACCCACAATAGAACTTTGAAGATTGAAGCCAATCATCTCAAACCCTGCCACTGCTTTATCAACTAAATTTTATGTAACATTATAAATCCTGTGCTGTCATTTCACCAATCTTCACAGCATTTTAACAAGGAGTACATTTCATCTCAAGAAACCACTTTCCCTGCTCATCCATATAAGCAGCAACTCCTCATCCATTAACATTTTATCCTGAGAACGCAAGCTCTATCTTTATCTTCCTAAACTCACAGGCTGCTCCTAGGCAAATACCTTTGCTTTTCTTCTCTGACCAGCCTCTAAGTGTTGGAGGTAAGGCAGGGCTCAGCCCTGAAACCCTTCTTTCTGACACTCCTATCTTGTTTTAAGTACATTCTGTTTGATAACAACTCTCTTCCATTTGCTAACTTCCTCAAGGATAACTCTAGCCCAGATACTGCCCTAATGCTCCAGACTTGAATACCCAGCTGTCAATTCAACCTCTTCATTTGCCCTGCCTACCTAACAGACATCTTAAACTTCACCTGCCTGAAAGAGAAGTTCACCAGCTTCCTAGGTCCCCCACCAGCTTCCTTCTTGCTCTGGAGCTCCTTATCCTGGTGAAAGGCATCCCTATGCCCCCAGGTTGATCATGCAAAAAACAACAAAACAAAACAAAACAAAAACAACAACAAAAAAAACAAAAACAAGAAGTCATTCTGAATCCCCTTTCCATCTAACCCCAAAAGTAACTCCAATAGGTGCTATTCCAAAACACATTCCAAATGCAACCACTTCTCACTTCACTATCGTTTCAGCTCCCAGCCACCATTAGCCTCCTGCCTCCCTTATAATACATTCTCCACATTGCAACCAGAATGACCCTTCTGCATGGTAACTCAGCTCAGGCAAATCCAGTCTCAAAGTCTTTTATGGTCTCTCATCACACACGTAACATAAAAAACATACTAAGTGACCTAGAACAACTGGCAACAGATTAGCCTTTATGCTACAAGTGATAAGCAGTATCTTCAAAGGTAAGGGAATCCTCACCACCACCCACAATTCAGAGGATATCACTTAAACTTCAAAGTCAAATCTGAGAGGTAGCAGAAGAAACTGATAATCGATGACTACCCATTCCTAAATGAGTGTTCAAACAAAAGTGATCTGGTTCACCTTAACCAGAAAAAAAAGTCTCTAAAAATAAATGTTAAGTTCTGAATGTGCTATACCCAATCAGAAAACAGCTACCATTCTGAAGAGATTTTCTATCTCAATTTCAGACTGAAGTTTCTTCCAGCCCACATGACCTCAGTATAAAATGTGCACCCCATGTATCCAAAGAGCCATTAGTAAATGTGTTGCATAATCCCCCCAGAAATTTCAATTTTAAATGCATAGGTCTTTGTTTAAATGACCTGTTTTCAAACAATGCTTCCCTTTGTGTTTCCTGGGTCGTATAGGAGACAAGGCAGGTTACTGTTTTCATTCCTCCAACACACTGTCACTAATGTTAAATACACAATATATCCTTACAAATCAGAAACATCTAGAAGTATATTCCACTAAACCCAGCCTCATAAAAAGAATAAACCTCCGATGTTTACTTTAGTAGGAGTTTCTAAGGTTTTTTTTAAAAAGTCAATAACTAAAACTCCCCCCGCCCTTTCTACAAGCCAGGAAGAGGACACTCCCCCTGACCCACATTTTTCACACCTGTCTTCAGATGCGCACCCTCTGCACGGGGCCGCCTCCTCATGGGATCCTCTTCTGGCTGCAGGAAGGCTACTGTGGCGCTGTGCCATGTAGGCCCTCCTCCTGAACGGGGACTATTTTTAGGCCCGCGGCCACCCTCTGATTTCTAACTTGGCCCTAGATAATCATGAGGCAATCTTTAGAGAGAAACCCTTCAGAAGCTAGCCAGGCAAGACCCAGGAATATCAGTGACACTCCTCTGCTAACCCAGCAAGAGGCCCCTGAGGGCTGGAGAGGAGAATGCCCTTCAAGGGTACTGGGGTCATGAGCTCCCATTCCAAATGTGCCCATCCATGGTGCCTGTGATTTCATCAGGTTAAAAAAAAAAAATTAAAGATGAAAGAGATGTCCTAGCCTTTTGAGAATTTTATCCACGTTCGAGGAAATTTAAAACCACTCAGATGAGATTTTTTTTCCCCCTGAAATGTCATGTCTGGGAGCTATACTGAGCTTTAAGGTTTGTGTAACAGCCTTGAGAAGAAGTAGGTATTGATAAAAATATTCAAAGATAAGTTTAGTCACCTTTCAAAAACAGAATATCATACCGAGACAGTGTAGTAAGTTAACTATCTCCTTGTGCTATTTATAAATATAGCCATATACTATAACATCTCATTGGAACAGGACTACCAGAAACACTAAATATATCTAGTGTTAAAACTCTGCAGTCTACACCCAGCTTGTCCAACCTGCCACCCACGGGCCGCAGGCAGCCCAGGACAGCTTTGAATGTGGCCCAACACAAAGTCACAAACTTTCTTAGAACATTACGAAAATTATGTATGGACCTTTTTTTAGTGCAATGGGTATCATTTGTGTTAGTGTATTTTATGTGTGGCCCAAGAGACGATTCTTCTTCTTCCAACGTTGTTCAGGGAAGCCAAAAGGTTGGACACCCTGGGTGTACACCATCTACAACTACACTTCTATAAACGACAACCACAGTAACATGAATTTCAACTTAAGCGTTGTTGATTTTTTTCCATCTCACTACTAAAATGAAGCATCAGAACCTCAAACTAGGTTTGAATGTTTTAACAGCTGAAATTTCATGGGAGAGCACATTCAAAGTAATAGAGGGGAAAAATACATTTATGTATTTCACCTTACGCCTACCCTCCAAGGACATCATGGCATATCAAAAGTCCTTTTCTGAACCCACACGTTTACAGAATCAAAAATATTTGCTCTCCAGATTATTAACAATAACTTTAAATGAAGACCTCATGAAAAGTTTAAGGATAACACCTCAGCTCTAGTATTTGAGAAGAAAGGTCTAGCTTGACTCAGAGCTGCAGGTCCAAGGAGTGACAAAGATTCGCTCACTGGTTCTGGCTATGGCAGTAGCATCTGTTTACTGCGAGTCTGGGCCCTGAAGCTGAGTACACTTCTACCTGTCAGGTGTCTGCCCTCCATCCGCTCTGGAGTTCTAGGACAGCGAAATGTGGGAGTACACCAAGAGAACCAAAGAACACAATGTGGACCTCAGGAAGCAAGAAACCAAGCCCCCTCCCTTACCCTCATAAAGCAGAACAAAATCTCATTGCACAAAAACTGGCTGCTTGTTGTACTTCTCAGATGTGAGTGTAGGAAGAGGGAGCCTATGGGATCTTAGTGTCTGTTCGCAACAGACATGGAGGAATACACAGTGCAATTGTTTTTAGAGAAAAAAAGACATTGAGTATGCATATTGTTGTGCTGTAGAACTTGGACATTCACAAATTGGGCATTGTTTAGCTTTATACTTCTGAGGCTAATATATTTCAGGCAAACTCTTCAAGCTCCATGTCTGGCTCCCAGTTGTAAGGAAGTCTGCGAGAGCCTTTAAAAACAACTGGGCCGTGAAAGTCAATCAAGACAGAAACCTCTACATCAGGAATGTCCAAGCTTTTGGCTTTCCCAGACCACTTTGGAAGAACTGTCGTGGACTGCACATAAAATACACTAACACTAACAAAAGCTGATGAGCTTAAAAAAAAAAAAAGTCACAAGAAAATCTCAATGTTTTAAAAAAGTTTATGCATTTGTGTTCAGCCAAATTCAAAGCCGTCCTGGGCTGCGTGTGGCCTGTGGGCTGTGGGTTGGACAGGCTTGCTTCACATAATTACCCTCAGCAACAGGCTCTCCACAGAAACAATTCAGTAACATGCTGACTCCATCCTTAACAGCCATCTGCAGCTCCGTCATGGCCAACAAACTCCATACTAACTGAGGCAGCACCCCTGCTCCCATCTCACAGATTTCCTCATAACCATTCTCTTAATATTAGAAACTTTCAGAAAAATAACCCTTAGGTAATTCCAGAGCCTCCGATTAGCTACAAGAGGAGGAACCCAGACACCGCATTAGTCCCACAGAAGCAAAGTGGCTGCGAGTGGGAGTTGGTCACTACCAGCCTGCTCGGTCCCTTATCCCTGCTAAAAAGCGATCCATTACCACAAGAGCTTGCATTCATTCAGCAAACATTCATGAATCGCCTACCATGTGCCAGCCACTCTGCTAGAGACAGAAGACAGTCCCTGTCTTAAGGAGCCTTCAGAGAGCCCACAGTGCAGTGGAGAAGACAAATACAATGAACTACAAAACTGCAGAAGTGGAAGCAACCAGAGCCTGAGGGAATGCAGAGGATGGAAATATCAAGACGACGTTTGAACTGAGTGTAAGGAGCAGGCAGGTGAGTGCTTCTGGGCTTTTCCAATTTCACAGACTCATAAAATCTTCCCTCCAAAAATCTGCAGACACAGCAGGGAAAAGCCAGCTTTTAATTTTGCCAGGAAGGACACTTCAGACAAAGTGCCTTTTTACTGCTACCAGCACCTTATAAAAGCACATTTTTACTACTACCAGCACCTTATATGATCAAAGGACATTTCTAACACAAAAATGAAGGGCATACATAACTGCAGAATAAAGCGCATTCTTTCAGTTGAGATTATATAAATTTAGCCCGATGACATGTCATTACATTGCATTTTTTTTCCATGTCACTGTATCATGGTTAACATTTTGTCACCAAGCACCCCTGGTTCACAGATCGCCACTTGGAACCTCGGAGCTAAGGGAAGAGGGACAGCAGGAGGGCGTATGGAGGGAGGCAGGGAGGATGCCACATGGGATGTAGGGGGCAGGTTTTCAACTCTCCAGCAACAGGACCACAGAGAAAAGACACACCAAAGGAAGTGCTGACAGGGCCAACAGAACAGAAAAGGCCCGGGACAGAGCAGGCAGGCGTCTGTACACGAGGGCTGTCTGCAAAGTATCCAGCCATGTAATGGGAAAAACAGAGGCATTTGTGGCTGGAGTTTTTCCGGACGGCCCTCGTGAGCCCTCCACTGGAAGCCAGCCCGGAGACCACGGAAAGCAGCACACACGTGGACCAGCCACCTAAAAAGCAACCCCGAGGAACGCCGCGGCAAGGCCAGGACAGCCGGAAGGCCACCGCTGGACCAGACAACCCTCACCCACTGCCTGGCATGATGGTGCCAGAAAGCTCCTTCAGGCCCCCGGTACCAACCCAGACGTCAGGAAGACTACCCTGGGAAGGACAGAACAGCCCTGGATGGGAAGTCTGTATTGACCACAGTTAAATCCTGAAGTTAGGTAGCACGTTTAATAGCTGGCACCTAGACACCCTGGAGATGGGTCGTGTCCAGGAAGACGGGACACACGTGCAAAATCACGCAGTGCAGGCGCCGACATGTCACACAGTTCCTGGGATTGCTCAGGAGCTCGCCCACCGCATACCCCTCGTACTGTTTCCTATACACTTCAGAAGAAAATCAAAATAGGTGTTTTTTAAAAATACTCTTTCCTGATAAAGCTGACAAGTATTGTGGGGTGAGGCTGACCTCACAGCTGCAAAACTCTGAGGTTTTTGAGTATCAGAAGGACTTGAGAGAGAGGAGGTTGTGTCGACAACGTGGAGAGCGCCAAAGGCCTAACATGTTGTCGGTTCCTGCTCGTCCAGCCACAGCTAGGAGGCCGAGGGGAGCGGGCAGCGACCTCTTCCACGGAGAGAGATAAAGTCGGCACACAGCACTTCAAAGTCCGCAAAGTTCTCCCAGCCGTTCTTCCAGCTGACAGCCAGTGGGACAGACAGGTCCCGTGACAGTCACCCCCCTCCTATCACTCTTCTTTTAGAGATGTTCAAACTTGATGTTTCCAGAACCTCAGTACCTTGTCCAAGCAACAGAGTTGATACACAGCAGTGGCCAGTAAACCCACTTCAAATGTGTAACCCTGATCTCCTCTCCACCCTCCTTCCCACAGTAGTAAAACCAAACACTGTTGGTGGCTCTACGTAGCTACCGCCCGGCAGCTGCCCGGACTGGAGAGCATGTGTGGTTCGTGGAGAGCGCCCCCATCTACTCAGCTACGGGTTCACCCACCTTGGGCAAAAATAACCTGGGCCTCATTTTCCTCATCTGTAAAAACCGATGTAACAGTAACAGTCCACCTCATAGCATTAAGAGTTGAAAGAAATGTTTGAAAACTCTCACACACAATGGTTAGTTGTGGCTGTTAGGCTGCCAACAACCTTGTGAAAAAAGCTTTGTTATTATCCTCATTTATTTATGACCAAAGCTCAGCAACTTCTTCATATGGTCACAGGAACTTTCTGGGGGTGATGGACATGGACTATATCTTGACGGGTGTGTTGGTTACATAGATGTGTATTTTTCAAAAATCATAATTGTACACTTAATCTAGGTGTGTTTCATGGCAATTAATTTTATCTATTTTTTTCATTGATCACATGGCCAGTAAATTGCAGTATATATTCCAGAATACATCCATGTATACACGTTGGTACCTACAGATGCTTTTCTTGGCTCTTGTCCTGTCATCCACCTTCTAACTAATTCCTTCCTACCCAATTTAAAACATGGAACATTGACTATACCTACTATCATTTTTATCTGCTCTCATGGACATCACTCATGCCCTATGGACATCACTTACTCAATTTTATGTTTTACAGTTACCA
Organism: Lyroderma lyra; assembly: GCA_004026885.1. Lineage (NCBI taxonomy): Eukaryota > Metazoa > Chordata > Mammalia > Chiroptera > Megadermatidae > Lyroderma > Lyroderma lyra. The sequence goes on along the minus strand of PVJL010000445.1, from coordinate 280,511 downwards.
CCAGAGTATATTCACCTAGAGATCCTCCTGAAGGAGTCGTCCTCTGGCCGTGACCCCATAGGGCATTATAGCCACAGCCCTAAACAATCACCTTGTAAAGCAGGTCAGGACCACATACCAGATGTCTACAATCCCGAACCAATTGGCATCTGAGAATCCAAAATATTATCTCTCAATCTAGGTCAGCATTCCTTGAACACCTGAATATAAAGAATATACTATTCTATGTATTCCTGATAGAGAGGTGAACAAAAGTAAGTTCTAGTTCTTCTGGATAGTACATCATGTTATAATTTTCAGAATTCCATCAAAAAGTAAGCTTTTTCATGAAAATCAACAAAACATACAAGACCAAAAGATGACAGCTAAGTCCCAGGACAGTACTAAGCCAGTACAGAATGGACTGTCCCTGTAAAAGTCAAGCACTAAAACCCAACCAGCATGTACGTGCAATGCCCATCAAGGGCCACCCTAAAGGACTGTACAGTTGGGCTAAAAAAAAAAAAAAAAAAAAATTGATGTGAATACTCTGTATTCTGTTTGTTTTCTAAAGTATACATAGCTAGTTAAAGAAATTACCCAAAGGCAGCCCAGGTTGTTTGGGAGAAATGGAGGTAGACTGGACATGCAGGGCAGAGTTTAAAACTAAAGTACTAAAATCTTTTCCTGAAAGTGTTAGATGACCATGAACAGCTCCTTGTTTATAATCAGACAGTTGCCATATCTCTCCAAAGTCCACTTGGCTAAAAGGAAGTAATTTTCCGCTTGAGTCATGCCAAGGCCAACCGAAAAATGTTGAGTTATGTGTGTGTATGGTTATGTAAGTTGGCACCTCACACTGTCTCTCCCAACCTTCACTAAACATCCACTTCCTGTACCCTGGACTTGAAAATGGTGACCTTTGTTAGGTTTTCCATTGGCAAATAAAAGTTCCATAACAAAGGTCAGTGTATGTTCCCACCTAACTCGCAGGAGCAGCCCAAAGAGTGAGCCAACCTACATAAAGGCACTTTTCAAGTCCCAACACTGTACGTTCCTTAGAATCACTTTGGTTGACTTCAGGGCTAGACATCGTGACTGATACTCAGGGTGTAACTGCTCTTATGGAACATTCTCTTCCCAGTTCTGATTAACACCAGGCCTCATCTCCTACCTAAATTTCTACCTGGGATTAGCTCCATCTACCCAAGAATTACCTGTTGCCATGCAGCTTTAAATCAGGAAACAGGATTCAAAAATTCTATAGGAAAAAAATGTTTCAGAAAAATAGTAGTTTCTATTCAACACGCAAACCTCAGATTGCTATCTGTAAAATGGATGCAGTTTACAATGTATTATTGCACAATCAAGTCATTCAAATGATTGTTCTGATAGAATTTTATTTGGTTCTTCCTGAAAGAGGTCTGAAAACTATAAAATCTCATAGGAATGTAACATATCATTGTAATGATATTTAACTCTCAATTTCCCATTTGTCTACTAACGTAATGGCTTACGAGATTTAACAGTCTATTTTGTTTTGTGGTTAGAAAATGGAAAACAACGACTTATAATTCTAAGCTATGCGATCTGAAATGTTACATAGCCAAACTACTGCTTGCCTTGGATCCCATTTCAGCACCGATGTGAAAAAAATCCTAGCAACACCAATTTGTTACTTCTTGTAGAATCAAAAATGGTCAAGTAATAGTGTCATACTGGGAGTGGGGCATGGAGCTGGGAGGAGGGGAGTTGAATCCTTGTCCTGGTTCCATAACTTACTCATTGTAATACTAAATATCTACCCAACTTGTTTCAGTCCTGAATCTCATCACGTATAAAACAAGACTCTCACAACTTGCCCTGCCCACTCACAGGGTTGACGTGACAACTGAATAAGAATGCCCTGATATCATCTATACAAGGTACTTTCCCAAAACATATGGAGTTATTGTTTCACTTTGCTTGAAAGATGAAAATTCAGAATTGCCTTAGTATTTAGATATATGAATGGTAACATTTTCTGACCAAGACTCTTAAATACAAATGCTGTTAGACTAAGCTACAGGTTAAAATTAGAATAGAGGATGGCAGTACTTTAAAATCTACAAGTGCTTTATTGGTTCAAAGAGATGACTTAACGCTAAGCACTTTTAGAATGTGCTGATAGCAAACTGGCAACATAATTTACAGGTTTTACATTAAATATGAAAGCATCTATGATTTTTTTAATGCAGCTAAAATATAAAAATGTCAGCAACTCACTAAACACACTCTTAAGAAAACCAAGAGATGACAAACCTGGAGTCCAAGAATAAATAATCTCAACTGTTACTGATAGCAACCAATTCTTAAGGAAGAGGGAAAATTATGGGGCTCCTGTGCCTGGAATTTAATTCCCAACAGAGCATACCAACAGATCTAAGCAACACCTCTGACAAAGGTGAGTGGAGGAAACAAAAGGAAACGTCCTGCCCATGAATCAGGAGTGTTTTAAAACAAGAAACAAAGGGATGCTGTCACCATTTATTCCCTATCTTCTATATCTCTGACACTGTGGCAGCACTACCGGTTGCATGAGTTCTGGTTAACTGAGAGTCTACTTACATTTATCCAGTATCTACCAGTCCCCCTGCGTGCCGGTTAACTGAGAGTCTACTGGATTATCCTCTTATGAGGTGACTGATGCAAAGGTAAGGATGCAACTTACCCCAAATCACGTGGCCTCACACGGAAGTCTTCAGAGAGGAACACAACTTGCTCTAACTTTGACGTCTGTGCACACTCCAGACTTCCTGTACCAATGTTCTGGATACCAGTAACATTTTTTCCAATTCTATAACAAACTATGTCTCCAAAGTTTCACAATGGACATAAGGGTAAACAAAATCTAGCAAAATGTTGACATACCTCTATTTTATTATTCCAATTTCAATAAAAGTGGGATCAAAGAGAGGAAAAAAAGCAATACCCTGCCCTACAGGCTTCTAGTTATACCATATGAGTAGAAAATAGTTTTCATTTCATTATGTAACTCTAGGTTACATAAATTTTAAATATTTAGCACAAGATATAACCAACATTTTCTACCAAAATAGTCATGTCTACAATATAAAATCATTTAAAGTTTTTCAAGAGAAATGCAGGAGTTTTTCTATCTCCATTCCCTTTTCATTGACTAGACTCACTCTTCTGAGCTTGGAATGAAAACGAATTAGTGCACCCCTCTGTATAGTTGTGATGAGTATCTCCATAAAGAACCATCAGAACTTTTTAAGCATTAACAAAAAATGTAATACTTGAGAGTATTAAATCAAATTCAATAATCAGCCAATTCTAGTGAATATGTATCACTTGAAACAAGAAACATGAGAAATTGTCAACTCATGACTGTGCACAAATGGTGAATGTCACAAATTTTCACAAGTGGAATTAATTCTGTACAGGTGTTTGCACATGGGTGTATGCCAGGTGTTTTGAGAATGGCACTTAGTTAAGAAATAGAATTATAACTCCGAAGGAATAGGAACCTTACACCTCCCAGCTCTACATCAGTCTAACTCCCACCAGCACCGCCTTTCAAAGACACAGGCCACAGCTTGAGCTGCCTCCATCTCTTCTGCTTGCTGCATGTATCACAGGGGGCCGGGCATGAGGAGAGGACTAGGAGGAAAGCCCAGAAAAGCAGTAAGGAAACTAGCATCTCTGGCTGAAAAGATCTTCTACTAGCTGTGAGTAACTGAAGAAAGAATTTCAAACGCTCATGCCATCAGAGTTTCTGATTTATTCCAGGCTACATTTGGTAAAAACAATTTTAAAAGTGCAAATGCACTGAGCATCGTAAGGTTTAGACCCTATTCTCAAGAAACGTGCAAGACAAAACAAAAAGCTATTGGAAAGAGTCACTAAAGAGATTTATCCAGAGAAAGTAAGTGAAACCACCGACTGTAGTGCCAGGTATCTCGCCTCGCAACTCTTTTGCTGAGAAGGAAAAGAAAAAAGTGATCAAAGATCAGGCGTCCTTACATAACCAACAATGTCAAAACAGCCTTAGGTCTACCAAAATGTGGTCAAGGTAGCAGGCAGAATCCCCAATGTATAGCACAGTGTTAACAACTTGGGAGAAAATTCCCAGCAACCTGAGCATTCCCAAAACTACTGTTTTACAATGGTTTAGACTTTTCTGACTGCCTCCCCTGAGAACCTTATCTGCACCTTTCTACTTAGCAGTTTGGCCCACAGAAAATGCTTAATAGGTGATTTGAGTCTGATGAAAATCAAAATTAAGATTCTAACAAGGATTTTTACTCATGCCTTTAATTTACCATTTAACATGAGAACATAATCCTAACTATACACTATGCATATGACTTGGTTCTACATAAGGGGTCTAGATTGAGGATCTAATAAATCAAGTGCATTTTTCTTTCTAGAAACTTTTATTTTACCCTTTGTAACCTATTTCCCAATCTTTCTCCAATCTTTCTCTCTCACCGGTAAGTAGGACTTCTGCAATCCTCTCTTGAATTACAGTCTATTGGATTGGATTAGGTTAGTAGAAATGTACAAACATACAGTTCAATTCTATCATTAAGAATGAGATGACTATGGTGTAGCAGATGACTATATAATGAAATATAGACTTTTTATAGCTCAAGGTGATTTCACCAGTAATTATTTTTGTAAGTCCACCCAATCAACTTGACACAGAGGTTGGGGGAAGGGGTTGAGCCCATGTTTGAGTGTCTTCTCTTAGACTGCTTGTATCTATACTGGCTTCTATTTTTATTCCATGAAGCTAGCCAAGCAAGCTATGTTTTAAAAGGGCATGCAATTTCAACTTGTTATCATTCATTGTTAATAATTATCAAAACAATCTATGAGCTAAACATAAGAGAACTCATTTGTCACTGAACACTATTAAACACATATGTTCAGAACTGCTTATCTGAAATGAGGTGAAGAAATATTGACTTTTCTTTCAGAACTGGTATATATGTAAATAATGCTGGAGTTAAATATTATTAAGTTTCCAATGCAAAAAAAGTATAGAAGCAAGCTAACCCAACAGTCAAGACTCAATAAAAACTGCCATAAACATGATTTAAGCTATATGTTTATTTACCCAAGAATATATTTGTACACATTTCTTCCTGCTCTTCTGATTAAGTGTGACTCTCTCCCAGAAGGAATCCTTTCTCAATGACAATTCAGGACACAAAATGTCCTAACATGTCTTAGTTAATTGTAGAAGATCAGGGTGATTGTGATTGAGCAGCCTTCAAACGTAAATACTAATTTTCTTTGCAGTGAACTTAAATCTAAACTGACAAGGTACAAGTATTTTAAAGGATTTAAAAGAATGATAACAAGGTAATTTAATGGGCTGCAAACTCTCTTTTCCTGTCACCTTACCTAGAAGGCTGAGGTGTTCCCAGGCTGTTTTGTTCCCAGTCTGTGCTCTTCCTCTTGCAGTGTGCACAATGGGAGACGGGCCAGGTCTGCCCTTCCACTCAGCACAACTCTTACTAAAACACGAAATCAGTACAAATCAGATAGAATCACACTACCTAGGAGTCATTTCCTTGCAACCCCTTTAGTGTGAGAAACTTAGGACCAGCATTCTTTCACTGCTTAAAAAGGATCTATTCAATCCTACTGAAAAAGTAAACGTATTTCCTCAAGAGAAACTTTAAGTGACTTTAAAACCCTCTTCAACGTGAACTAGAACTTCTAGGTTACAATGAAGTGTGATGTGTGACTTTTCTTACTTTCACTCACGTAGGTAACGTACACACAAAAACATCCATTACTTTAGATCTGGGCCTATTAGCAAGAGTTAAATACTGTGTATCTTTTTAGTAAACACATTTTTATTTCTCTTCAATATGGGGCTTAAACTGAAGGCTAAGGAAAATCTAGCTTTGAAGAGCAAAAATAAGGTTTTAGAATCAAAGACTTATATGCAAATATCTATATGTCAAGTGCGTGAAAGCCACTTTATTTAGTAAAAGACTTCTAGATTCAAGCCTGTGTACACTCTAAATTTGCACACACCCTTTCTTACTTGATTGTATAAAAGTCAGCTATCAAGGCAATCACAAAGTGCAAGTGACCTTATGGTGTATGCACATGAAGTTTTATTGTATCCATCTATCTACATAGTGAGGTAGTACTCAAATCTGTCACCCTCCAAATGGAAGAAAATCTTTTTTATCTTGAGCCAAGTGAACAAAAAAAAGTCATGCATTAATATCATGGACAACTGGCCACATAAAGGAGTAATGACTGCCAATTTCAAACAATACTGAGGTCATTTAAAAAATGTATCTATCATCAGGGCAATCTTTTATAAAATGCAGTTTAGAAATACATTTTTAGAAGTAGTAGCTGCCAGTCAAACTCAGTTCCTGGCTAGATTGGACTGTCCTAAGCCAAAGATGGGGAACCCTGGTCAAAGCAGGCTTTATTGAACCAAATTTCAGGCTGGCCAAAGCCATACCATGTCATCCAATCCCTCTTTTTTCCTTTCATTTTTAGTTTTGTTTTTGTTTCAAAAACCAGGGTAAGGCCATTCATTCTCAGTTACTCCTTTCAAGGCCCAAGCACATGCCAGCTAAATGGTGGTGGTCACCTCCACTGACTCAAGGAAAAGTCTGGGCCTGTTTCTGAGCACCCCCTAACACACACACCACACACACACACTGCACACCGGCTTCATCCTCACGGCTCAGAAGTGGCCCCCTGGCTTATTTTAGGCTCTAAAAGATGGAGAGTGAAAGAAAGGGACCCAGGCTCTGATGGAGAGCACTCTCAGTGAGGCCTTTACAGGTTCTCAGGGTAGATTTAAGCTTTCATCACTTGGAAAGATAACTCAAGTTGGGGAACTCAGTAAAGTGTATTATTTTCCCCTCTTCAAGTAAATAGTTTAATCTATGAACAGTGTTGGAAAATCAATTTGGGAAAACTTGTCACTACATATACATCCAACTAGACATCAGGAAAGAAAATTTAGGACGAAACTACAACAACGAATATAAAAAAAATCTAGCAAAATAATACTACGGATGAAAAACTAAAAATAAATGGATTATGAGCCTAATTTACATAATCACAGAACAGCAGCTCTTGAAAGACTTTCATTGGTGTTAAAATTTTGTTTTTGAGAAAGTCAATATTTTGGCTACATTAAAGTATACAAAGGCTGTCTGGGGAAAATCCAGCCATAAATACCTCTATTTTTCATATTACATGGCTGGATACTTTCTGGACAACCCTCATATAACATCTATGAGTCAAAACCACTATAAATATGTGCTGTGTGTTTGTCTTTGTAGGGCAAAGACAAAATAGGAAAAAGTATCTACAATATAAAAGGCAAAAGTTTACTATCAAATCATAAAAGGTACTTATGAATAGAAAAATACTAATCTCAGGAGAAAAATTTGGCACTTTATTAAACTAAAAGGGACAAAAAGTGAACAACTACTAGACTTTTTTGGTATTCAACATCATTTATAATCAAAAAATAAAAATTTAAATATTGAGATAGCACTGTTCACTTGTAAAGATGGCAATAATTATTTTCCTTTTAAGGATGCTTCCCTGTATTAACAAGAATACAGTAATTAAAATGTACTCTCAGAGTGCTGGTGAGAGCATACTTTGGTATAAAATATTTTGAAAAGCAAATAGTCAATCTGCATCAAGAGATCTTTGAACTATCTATCAACTGTGTCTCGAGGACTTCATCTAAGAAACTATACCCTATAGACAAAAATTTATGAAGAATATTGGTTGCTTCAGTATACATAGGGTTTGGCAGAAGTAATGCCCAGACTTGAGGTGTGATTTTATTATAAAATCGTAACTATACATGCTTATGGTACATAAATAATGCCCCTTTTTTATGAGCTGGTAATCCATGCCAAATCTTTTATTACAAAATCATAAGCATGTATGTTATAATTTTGTAATAAAATCATAACTCAAGTCCAGGCATTACTTCTGCTGGACCCTATATTTAATAACAGTAGTTGGAAATAAAAGTTCAGTTTTAAGGAAATGGTTAAATTGTTATATCTAAATAATGTAATATTATGTAGCCTCTAAAATGAGATTCTTGAAGAACTATAATGGTTTGGGGACTTTTTCATAATATATTAAGCAGAAAAAAATCAGCATGTAACAATATATTTATATAAACTACAGAACAATAAAAAAATAAGTTTTTGTTATATAGTAACAAGAAACTGATTGCAATTATCTTTGGATGGTAGGATGATTTAACTCTTAACACTTTCTCTCAATCTATCAATTGTTGGGGGGAGGGGGTAGTTCCCTGGCTGGGAAGTCAACCCAGGTGGCAGCCTTGAGAGCACTGAAGCCTAGCCACTAGCCCTCATTCAACCTACCCATTTTTATACAGCAAGCATGCATTACTTTTGAAACCCTAACCAAAAAGGCCAGCAGAACAAGGCTATTAAGTGACATGCTTTTAAAATGCTTAATTTTAGAAGAAATACCACAAGAAATCTAGCTAGAATTTTATAATCCTATGAAATACTTTGAAATTGTAACCTTCAATTACTGATAATATAATTAAAACGGGCAGATCTTCTACAAGAACTATTTGCTCCACACAATAACTGATTTTAAAAAGAATCAGTGGAAAAGTTGGTGCAAGTTAAATAAGTAACTATATATATTATTTTAAACTAAATTCCACTCCTCAGGTTTTTGGTTTGGTTTTCCAGAATTTCTTAATCAATGCTTCCTATAATTTTCCTTATAGAATATTGCACTTGAGGAAAATTATAAAAAACAAACAAACAACACTATACACTGTAAAGCACTATACAAATAGGGCACGTTGTTTCAATTTAAATTGTTCATCATTTCCTGCCCAAATTATCCCTGAAAAAGAAGTTTATCTACAGAACAACAATTCCAACTACATAATTCCTCTCAATGTTAACCAAACACTTATCTGGGTGTATCCAGACTCCTTATGCAAGTCCTAGGTTCCCAGGAAGCAGCGCCTTACATTTGCTTTGCCCGCAGCCCTGCTGGATGGTGGGCTTCTTTCCCCCACTCTTAACACTGCATTCCCGCCCTCCGTCCCAGGCCTGAGCATTTAGCGTGAGGATGATTGAATCCCCATCACCTGGCTTTCATCCCCACCCCACCCCACCCCGTCTTGCCTAAGACTTTGATTTTATTCAAACAGACAAAAACAAACAAAACACACCGAATTTCCTCTCTTAGTAAGCTGACTACTTAAACAATATTAATCAAATATGTGAAACGTGATGCAAGCTAAATGAGTTCATTTCTCCATTCCTACTCCAAAATCAATTGATCCGAGTCAAAAATCAACAAATAACTCAGTAGAGAAAAAAAAAAGTATGTCTTCAAAAGAAGACAAGAAGATTTAAGGCAAGTAAACACATAAATCCACTAATTACTATTAGAGTAATCCACCAGGTGACCTTAGGGGTGTATCTTCTAGAGAGCTAGAGAAGCACCAGCGCATCGCAGGAAGCAGTAAGACAAGGGACGAGGAGCCCCTGGGAAGTGCAGCAACTGCATTAATGCCATTTGCAGCCCTGATTACTTAGGCTGAGAATGGGCCCAAGCGAACCACCCAGCGAGAAGGCTGGGGCTGCTGGGCCCAGGCAGGTCCAGTGTCCGGTGGGCGGCTTCCAGCTGAGGACAGAAGCTGGTCAGTGTGCAGCCTGCGTAACTGAGTCTACGGTAAACCCCTTCGGCCCCTTTCAAGGTGACAGCGACGAGATCCGCCTCCGTCTCTTCCGCAAGAGCTTCGCTGCCCCCACGTGAGACCTGCTCTCCACAGCCTCCGCTCTGCTGGGGCTGCCTCCCCACGTCTCCCCCAACTTGGGCACCCAAGCCGCTAGCATGCCCGCCTCCTTCCCCCAAAGCTCGTCCCATCACCCTGTGACGGTCATGTTCACCGTGTCCTTTCCCCACGCTCACCGCCATCCCCACCGTGGACAGGCTAGGCGGAAGGAATCCACTCAACCCCGCACTTACCCGCAGCGCCACGGACCCAGCCGCGAGCCCTCAGGGGAGCCAGACGCAATGGGGGGGGGGGGGGGACGAGCACTCCGAGCCCCAGCGCCCTTTGGACCCCGGGCGCAGGAGCTCCAGGCCCGCCCCGGCGGCCCGCGGTGCAATCTGTGCCCGCCGGGCAGCGTCTGCACCTGGGGACCCACGATTCGTCCCCACCCCCACCCGCACGCCGGCGGCGGCTGCCAGGCGGGATCCCAAAACCCGGGGCGACCCAGTCCCCCCGCCTTTCGGGCCGGCGCGGGGTGGAGCAAGGGCGGGGAGTTCGGGAAACTTGTAAATAAGCAGGCTCCGCCGCTTCTGCCCCCTTCACCCGCTGCCACCCCTTCCAGACGGCCCCAACCTGCTCCTCGCAGCTGGAGACAAAGGCCAGGCGACGTCCGAAGGGGCTGCGCCCCGAGAAACTTGGAAGACGCGCCAGGCTGTACCTCGGCTCAGCTCCGCGGGCTCCCGCCGCGCTCCGCTCGCCCGCGGGCTCCCTCCTCGCGCTCCCGGGTCCCAATCCCGAAGCTCCGCGCGCTCCTGGGCTAAATGCAGACGCGCCCCGTGCCGCGGGCGTCCGCCCAGGACCGAGCTGCACCTGTTGCCACGTGCAACGCTGCTCCCCGGGCTGCCGCCTGCGCACCTAGGTGAACCTCACGTCCCACGCCACACAGGTCCCCGCGGGCAACCACAACTCTGCTGTACCCGGTGCTGAGGGCCCCAGGCCGAGCTACGGAGAGCATGTGCCTCCTACTCCCCTCCTGGAACCTGTGTCCTCCGTGCGAGTGCTCTGACTTCCCGCCAGCAGTGGGGCTGTGCGGCGAGGGCGGGCCCGAGGTGGGACGGGGAGTGGGAAGGTTGCAGAATTCTCAGGGCAAAGGTTTGCAAGGAGCCGGAGGGGATTGTTTCTTCAGCGTGTCAGACTCCCGGCCTGGTGTATTATCTTCACTAAAAATATGATCTCCAGCTGTCAGAACTTCCAATAAAAAGTGCGAAGGGGAATAGAACACAGGAGCGGGAAATGAGGCTCAACCCACACTTCAATAAACCCAAATCAAGTCCTTTCTCTTTGCTAAACCCAACACGTTTCATTCCCATTAGGCCCATAAACTATTTTCTTCTATGGGCATATTTTTATTTCTTTTATAGGCATATTTTTAATTCAAAGTTTTTCCACAGATACTCTTCCACTTACAACAGATGTAACAATGAGTCATTAGAAGTCGGACATCCAAATTTTTTTTAAAAATTAATTACCTGGTTAGGATTTGCTGAAAGCTTTACAAGAGAAGGAAGCTTTTTTCCCGAATATTAATGTGAGGATACTGTATTTGACAGTTTCTATACTATCAAGATGAGGTCAACTAACATGTATTGACATTTAACATGTAAAGCCTTTTCCTGTGCACAGTGTTCTATTATTTCCTCCACAAGATGCAGGGGTATATGATCAGATTATTATCTCCATTTTTCAACTGAGAAAATGGAAGCTCAAAAAGGTCAAGTGACTTGCTCAAGGTCACACAGCTAGTGAAGGGCAAGTGTAAACCCAGCAGACCTAACTGCTAATCTTCTCTTCTGATCCTCTTCCATGATGACGTCTTCCACGTGCTTTTGAAGTTCCTGTTGTAAAACAGACCTGGAACTAACATCCCTATGACTTTAGGAAAAGGCATGTGATTATTTTTAGAGATACAGCATTAAACGCCACTGAATGATTCTTCTTTATGCAAAAGCACCAAAAACAAAAACAAAACAAACCACTGACACTGTTTCTGTAAGTCATCAGGCAATCATGCTAATTGGTCACATGCCTCCTGCCTACAGTGTTAAACATGCTATTTAATCATTACAGCTCTCAGGTGACCCAGATGATTTGGTCCACCCCCCTACCCACCCACCCACATAGTTCTGTGTGGTTTAGTTATAGCTATAAATATGGAACCTGTTTTACTTCATTTTTCCATGGGATAGATTAAAGAAAGAAAAAACAAAACAAGAAAACACACCATCACCCAAGTAATTGGAAGCAACTTTTGTGGCCATTGGATAATCTGAAATGGCTTCTAATCGCAACCAAATAAAAACAAGAGTTATCTTCCAGGGACAGCATTAGGGACTCAGGCAAATATGCATGAAGTGGGGCCTGCTGACTTTTTCCATCTCAGTTCTGGGCATGTTGCCATGTTCTCAGTCCCTGAACTTTAGTGGCGATCTGCTACAGACTTCATAAAAAATATTAAGGATCAGATAATAACTCCACATAACTTTGTGGCCCTTTGCCCTTAAAAAAAAAAAAGCATAATTTTTTTTCTCTATTGGAAGATTCAAATTAAAACTACATTGAGAAACTATATTTTTACTTACCAAATTGGGAAAAAATGGAAAGTTTGATAACCACTGTGTTGCAAAGTAGATGAGCACATAAATTAAAATTGAGTGCAATTCACAATACCTAACAAAATGACAACTGCACATATCCTTTGAGCCAGTAAGTCTATATAGAAGAATTTATCTTACATATATCTTACAACACATATGAGAAATGGCAAGTATAGATAAGCGTGTCCATTTCAGCATCATTTATAATTAGAAAAGCTTGAAAAACATGTAAGTGTTCATTGATAAACTACTGGCAAATTGTGAAACAGCCAAAAATTATATCCTATGAAGGCTTTAAAAAATGAGAAAGCTCTTCATACTTTTATGAAATGACTTCAAGACACATTATGTGCACAACTTTTTGAAATAAAAAAAGGTATGCTACACTTTTTATTGAAAGGGGGAAATTATATACACTTGTATGTATATATTTATATATACTTATTTGTGTATTGGTAAACATCTCTGCAAAGACAGCAGAAACTAGTAATATTGGTTGTATCTTGGGAAGGGAGTTAGACAGCTAAAGGACAGGGTTTGAAGAGAAATTTTTCATTAAATATAATTTAGTAGTTTTTGAATTTTGAACCAGGTAAATACTAGTACACATTTGAATATTTAAAACTTTTTCAACACTTAAAGTTTTTTTTATCAGGAATGACTAAAGTTCTCTCCCTATTTTAGTTATAGGTAAAATAAATGATAAAATTTCTCATGCATTAATGAGGGGAAAAGCAAAATGCTCAAAAATTCAAAATATTTCTTCTCTAGTTTATCTAAAAAGGAAGACTTTAGTACATACAACTCTGACTTGCTATGATTTGGGTGAAAATGATGAGTTAGCAAATTCCTGAGAATTTTATTAATGTTGACATTTCCCTGGGGTAGAGCTTCCAGTTAATTTCCCCAAAGTCACATTCAGTCAGAAATGGAAAAAAAAGGAAAAAAATCCAGGCTTAATTCCTAAGGGGGAAAACTCCAGTGCATTGACTGGAGTGGTAAGTAATTCCATGGGAATTCCTTGGAGTCATTTTATTTTATTCCTAAACTTGATCCCTTCTTTATTTGTTACTTATTTATATTTACTTATACCACCACTTAAATAAATGAGGGATTTGAACAAGTCTAAAAGGCAGGTCTGAAAGGCAGGCACAGCAAATTTAAAAAATAAATATTTAGAAGTATTAAAATAGGACCCAAGGAAAACCATACAGGTAAGAGTAAACATACCACTGAGCAACAAATTAAACCACAGAGTTTCCAGTTAGCCAAATGCCCCAACCAGGTGCATCACCGCCTTTTCCCAAAGGAGCTAATAGGGAAGTAAAGCTTTTCTAGCACCAGTTCAAAGAAAAATTTTTTTCATTCATGTTTTAGATCAGGACTATGGAATGGAAAACAATACATTATTGATGATACTATAAGAAACTTTATATGTTTCTTTTTCATAGTGACTTAGAATATAAACCAAAAGTATTATAATAAAACCCAACTTAATGAAGGTATTCACCCTGTGAGGAATCAGGCCAAGCCTTGTAACAGCATAGTGGGGGACAAGGAGTGACTGTAAATAGAGGTGTGTATGGATAAGCAGTTACTTCACATATGCTTTTGAAAGTCAAATTTGCTTATGGTAAAATTCTAACATGTTCACAAATTCTTGCCTCAGAAATAGACACAGTTGCTTTTATACAACATTCCAGAAATTTTCTCATCAGCCAGCCATTTGATAGGTGCTGAAAAATTGTTAGAAGAGGGAAAGACCCAGAATGGTGGAGTTTTGTGATAGTGTTGATGATTTTTGTCCTGTTTCTGTTGAAAGAAAAATGTATGTTACAACTACCCACGTGAGTTTAAATTCTTGTATCCCAAGGTGGTGAGACATCTGTGGTCAAATGTACAAACAAATTAACTGTAGCAATGTTTGACTAGCAAGGAAACAGCATGAGAGCAGTCACTGGCTTGGGTTCCTAATTCATTCTTCTTCCTAGTGGACTTGGAGACTCAGGTTGACTCTCCTGTCAGTATTCCAGAAGGGTAACTATCACAGTAGAGATGTTCTTGTGTAGAAGTCTGCAGATTTGTAAATAAAGTAGCTCAAGAAAGAAAAGGATTTCTTGTTGCAAGTTGAGACAGTAGCAATAAGGAAATACAGCTTCCTCTTATCAAAATGACCTGAGAGTATCTGAGGAACTCCTTTATCCTGCCACACTGTGGAAGGTATCTTCAACTCCCCCTCTATTCCATTTATAGACTCTGTAGAAGGAATCATTCTTACAACATGATGCCAAAATTATTTTAGCTCATACACAAACAAGTTGTTCTATAATCCTGCTTTTGACCGCTTCATATTAGGAAGAAATTAAGAAAAATATAGCACTACCAGTCTGTTATGCAACCACTTTGAAAATGTTTACTTTGAGTGCTTAAAATGTCATGTCACGAGTAAAGAAACTACTGGTCTGTGTAATCCACTCCTGACAATGACTCATAACTGTGTCACACTTGGAATTGGTTAGTGTTTGCTCCAATCAGATGGAGTCTTCCCTTAAAAGGGGGATGTATTTTCAATTTCAAAGTATTTATTGCTTTATGAAAAATACAATAACAAGTTTGTGGTTTTGAAGTCTCATACATTTGAGACTGCCACAGTCTACTTAGACTTCTTGAATTTGCTTTTAATTTGTGCCTCTGCCCTTGAGCTGGGGGCAGCCTTCCAACTCGTTCTTATCCCCTCTGGGCCCTGCTAAATGATCAGTGATCACCTGAAAAGAGTGCAAAGAGTGCAAACCCATAGAACCAAATGGGTCCAGTGTTGCTGCATTGTGACTGGTACTGGCATTGACGCCTGGTCCACTGATTGACTTTTGGTTCATTCCTTTAGCAATTTTTTATCTGATTCATAGTTCCTGATTCATACTCAACTCTGAAATCCTCCCCAGTTGCAAAATGCATGCAGTAAAGTAGGCCTGGTGCTCTAAGCTGTAACAAATGTTTGCAAATCATAATGATGTAGGAAGAGCTGAAACTGAATGAACAACAGAAATTAGCCCTTGTGCTGTTACATAAACATTCTTCAAACATAATCACCCTCTTAAACATAGGCTAGCAACTCAGGAAGAACCACTGAAAATATTATCGTCATTATTTTCTCCATACAGTGAATAGGACTAACAATATGTTTGCCTAAATCACATTGGAGTGTCCCAATATTGCAAGTCAGCGCCCAATTAGTTACCAGAAAGTAAGACAATCTTACCTTTGGGTATCTGGAACACTGAGAAGTCAGGTCGCTAATCCAGGACAGTAATTCAACACCACCAAATATTTATCGATTTTGGATAAGTATACTTCTGATCTCTTTTTGAATACCTACAAAATTATGGTTCGTCTCCACTAATTTACAATCCAATTATTTGCTCTAGAAACTCACAGTGAATTGTTATTTGTTGTTTCACCCAAGAAAATTATTTATTATTGTCTGCATATCTTACATTGGAGAATGTATCTACTACAAACACAAAAAATACCTTTATCACTCCAAATATGAGGACACAAATTAAAGTTAGATTTAGTTTTTTGGTTTGTTTTTTTTTCTGGTTTGTTTTTTTTTGGTTGGTTCCCTGAGTGGGGATCAAACCCAGGCCATGGTGGTGAGAGTGCCAAGGCCTAGCCACTACACCACCAGGGAACCCCTAGATTTAGTTTTGATACCTAGATATGTTTTAATTGATTTGACCTATCTGGATCTCAGTTTCTCTTTTATAAAATTAGTTCTTTATATCTCATGGGGTTGTTGTAAGGATAAAATATAAATACTATTATTTATGTATTTATGATTTGTGTATGAGCTCATGTTTGGAATTACTGATATCACTCATTTCTCTTCCCATTGGCCTATGAACTTGAGGCTACTTGTCTTACCAAAAACATCATTCCTTCCCTCCTACCAATGCCTGTCATCCCTCCTCATTTCAGCCTTTTAATCCATGCCTGAACTGTTAAAGTGATTAGACCAGTGGCTTCTAAAATTTAAACCATTCTGCTTATGCTTTCCTATCTATGAGGGGGAACACCCCCCCAAAACAGAATTTATTTATAAAAATTGTGTATTTATTCTTACATGTTTAAACTTCAGTCACCTTCAAAGTACTCTCTATCAAGTACAGCTATCAAGATCTTTTTCCTCTGCTAAACAGTTTTTTTAACTAAATTTTTATGCCTTTTAGTGCTTCTGCCATTTTGTTTGTTTTCACCTTTTCTACATCCGAAAAACATTTCCCTTTAAGGACTTTTCTAATTGGAAAAATGAAAAAATAAGTCAATCAGGGTGAGACCAGGTGAATAGGGAGGGTGGGGCACTGGGGTCATGCCATTTTCAGTCAAAAACTGCTGAACACTCAGCGCAGTGTGGGCAGGTGTGTTGTCATGCTGCATGTTGTTCTTATAAATCACCATCATGAAATGGGCAAATGCATTGAAAGAGTCTCCAAAAACAATTCACTGAAGCTGAACATAGCCTCTCACAATAATACTAGCTGGTGCACTGATGCAGATGGGTTTCTAGAACACTCACCTAGTAGGGCCCTCCCTCTAGGAGATAATTCTGTTTTGTTTTGTTTTGTTTTGTTTTGTTTTGTTGGTGGGAGGGTACTCCCTCATATAAAACAAATTGAGTATGCATGCCCAATATTTCTTTATTTATAAATTAAGCACTAGAGTACTAATATGTTATGTACAAAATAAACTATATATAAAAATAGAAAAGAGTAGGATTTAAAAATAGATAGCTAGCTAGAGAGAGTTCTCATAGTTTCTTCGCATACCCCACCAGACACCCTCTGGGGCCCATTTCACTAACTGGTCCTTATTGTAGAATTTTCCATTGCTGAAATGTTAGAAGGCAAAAATAAACACTACTGTTAGGGTAAATACCTAGAGTTACCTATTTTAAAAGGTTGGCATCCTTTAACGGGTTTCCATTAAAAGGCATGTACCTGGAAGCCACCCTTTAACTTTGCATCCAGAAAGATATGGGTGTGTTAAAAAGAGACAACAGGTATGAAATGGAGTTACTTGTGCTAAGCCCGTCACAACTTAACACCTAATCTAACTGCCTAACAGTTTCGGCCTCTCCCAAGAGTGGAATTTTAAACCAATCAGCCTGGAATTTCACCATCAGCACTAATGAGGTAATCTGCCTGATAAGAGCTCCTGTCTTCCCGTAAGGAAAGGCCACCTTGACTGAAATAATCCACTCTTTCAATTTCCTCGTTCTGCCCCCATTTCTGTCTATAAAATCCTTCCATTTTGTATAGCTCTTCATGGGACCTTTCTATTTACTAGATGGGATTTTGCCTGATTCATGAATCATTCATTTTAAGCCTAGTGGATCATTAAATTTACACAGTTAAATTCTTATTCTTTAACAAATGAGTTATAGAACAATCAACCTGGATAACCATCTCAAGTCTAGATGAACAGAAGTTTTATAACTAAGGATATAAAGAAAAAGCCATGCTGAGACTTGTAAGAGTGAAGAGCAAATTGGGCTGGCCCCCAACCTCCATGTGGTGGTTGAGCATCAGGAGGGATATCTCAGCCATGGAGGTTCCCCTCAGAGGAGTGAGGGAACCCAGTCTCACACCAGCCCAGAGTACTGGTGCTGGGAAGAGGATCCCGCACAACATCTGACTGTGAAAAACACTGGAAATTCCAACCATGCACGTGCAATAAAGTCTGAGGGAAACCCAGATGTCCTCTTAAAGGCCTGTTCACAGATTCACTCACTCGCAGGCATTTACTCTGGGCTCCAGCAGAGGGGCAGTGACTCGGGGAGCAACAGAGACATATCGGGGGCAGACTGGGTGTGTGATTTGGGGCAAGGGCTGGAGGACAGCCACCATTTTCTCTGTGTGGAGTCCTCCTTCCATGCAGCCAGCAGGTGGGCACTATCTTTTCTGGGTTGCACCCTGCCTCCATGCCCATGGCCAAATCTGACTCTGAATTGGTCTGGTAAGCACCACTGGGATCTCACCCCACTCAACTTGCCCAATGCTGGAGGCACTTTCTCAGTGAGCTGCCAGCCCTGCCTGCACTGCACTCTTTCTTGGAAAACTATCAGAGCCCCAGGTCTCAGTCAGGCAGCAACTGGTCTTGGTGTGCTCTGAGACTTTTGCTGAGTAGCTCCAGGGTAGGCACTGGCACCAAAGCATAATCCACATTATGCTAATGACCACAACTCTTCCCAATCTAGTGACTCCCTTAGACCCTGCCTTACCCAACTTACCTACTGCACAAACATTTATCAGTGGTTGAACCTTAAGGGAGCTGGCAGGTAGCAGCAGACCTTAGGGTGTCCTGGCTCTTTAAAAAGCTACCCCAGGCCCAGTACTGGTGGCAAAAGTCCTTTGTTTGTAATGTGACCTCTCCCACACAACTCTAGGTTTAGCACAGGCAGTGAACAACTGTAGATAACTTTGTAGTGCCTACCAGGTAGTCCCTGGATGGTCACAGGCAGTGAGTGACCTGGACCTGCACCAGAGCCCCTATGAAAAGTCCCAGAACTAACCAACATATTTGGAGGTTGGCTCCAGACCACAGCAGAGCACTGCCCAATTTGCCCCACAGGCAGCACACAAAAAAAGTGGTCTCAACAGGCACCAGAGCCATTTGGGGTGAATCCCCCACACTGTAGCCTATAAGCTGCAGGTGTGGCCAAGCCCCACAGCCAATCAGCCTGCGGGTCAATCCAATCCACTGGCATCCCAATCAAGGCTCAACTATAACAAGAGGGCACACACAACCCACACAATGAACACACAGAGCAAGTGACCAAGGAGACAGTGCCAGGACCCCACAGGCCACTTACTACAGAAGATGACCCAGTCACGACTGGGAGACACAGCACATCTATCCTATACATAGAAACAAACACACGGAGAAAGACAAAATGAGGAGACGAAGAAGCATGTCCCAAATAAAAGAACAGGACAAAACTCCAAAAAAAAGAACTAAATGAAATGGAGGCGAGCAACCTACCAGATACTAATTCAAAGCAATGGTTATAAGGATGCTTAAAGAAGTTAATGAGAACTTCAACAAAAAACTAGCAAGCATAACAAAGGATATAGAAACCAGTGAAGAACACAATAACTGAAATGAAGAATGCTCTAGAAGGAATCACCTACAGACTAGATGAAGCAGAAGATTTAATCAGTGATTTGAAAGACAAGGTAGCAGAAGATACCCAATCAATAAAAAGAGGAAAGAATCCAAAATAGTTTAAGAGACCTCTGGGTCAACATCAAGTGTGACAACATTTGCATCATAAGAGTACCAGAAGGAGAAGAGAGATAGCAAGGGAGTGAGAACCTATTTGAAGAAATAATGACTGAAAACTTTTCTAACCTGGTGAAGGAAATAGACATACAAGTTCAGGAAGCACAGAGTCCCACAAGATAAACCCAAAAAGACTCAAACCAAGATACATTATAATTAAAATGCCAAAGGTTAAAGACAAAGAGAGAATCCTAAAAGCAGCAAGAGAAAAGCAACTAGTAACTTGTAAGGGAGCTTCCATAAAATTGTCAGCTAATTTCTCAATAAAAACTGCAGGCCATAAGGGATTGGCACAAAATATTCAATGTGATGAAAAGCAAGGACCTACAATCAAGGGTACTCTATCTACCCAGCAAGTCTGTTAGTAATATTTAAAATTGAAGGACAGACAAAGAACATCCCAGACAAGAAATTGCTAAAGGAGTTCATCACCACCAAACCAATATTACAAGGAATGTTAGAGGGACTTCTCTAAGATGGGGGGAAAATATGTCAAAGTTAGGAATAATAAAATGGCAATAGTTATATATCTATCAACAATTACTTTCAATGCAAAGGTATTAAATCCTCCAATCAAAAGACATAGGAGAACTGAATGGATAAGAAAATAAAACCCTTAACTCATTTTGGATTGATAGACGCATAGAGATTGAAACTAAAATGATAGAAAAAGATATTTCATAAAAATGGAAATAGAAAAAACAAAAACAAAATTTTAAAAAACTGGGGTAACAATACTTAAACCTGACAAAATAGACTTTAAAACAAACTATAACAAAAGACAAAGAAGGACCCAGTAATCCCACTTCTGGGTATTTATCCAAAGAAACCCAAAACACTACTTTGAGGGGTCATGTTCATCCATATGTTCATCGCAGCACTGTTTGCAATGGCCAAGATGTGGAGGCAGCCTGGGTGTCTGTCAATGGATGAATGGATAAAGAAGAGGTAGTGCACATATACAATAAAATATTGCTCAGTCATGGAAGGGAGTGGGTTCTTGCCCTCTGTGGTGGCATGGATGGACTTGGAGGGTATTGTGCTGAGTGGAGTATGTCAGACAGAGAGACAGATGCATTGTGATTTCATTTACTTGTGGGCTCTAAAACTAAATAATAATAAAAAAAAACACCCAGAAACAAACATAGATACAGAAACATTTTGATGATTACCATTTTGATTGGAGAAGTATTGTGGGTGGATAAAAAATGGGAAGGGATTAAGGAGTAGAAATTGATTGTTACACAGTAGTCATTGGGATGTGGAGTTTAGTATTAAAATATGGTCAATAAATTATAATAGTTATGTATTGTGTCAGATGGGTACTAGATTTATCAGGGTGATAGATGGGGGGAGATTGGGGGACAGGGTGAAAACAGTAAAAGGATTAAGTACAAATTGATAGCTAGAAAATAGTCATGGGGATGTAAAGCATGGGGACTATAGTAATTAATATGGCAATAATTATGTATAGGGCCAAGTAGATACTAGATTAGTCGTGGAGATTACTTCTTAAATTATATAAATGTCTAACCACTATATTGTATACCCAAAGTTAATATAAAATAATATTGAATGTTGTTTATAATTCAAAAAATTTAAAAGGTGTGGAAAAGGCCAAGGAGAATAATAGGTCCAAATTTCCAGGTATAAAAACAAATAAGTCAAAGGGATATAATATATAGCATAAGGAATATAGTTAGTATTGTGATAGTATAGTACGGTATAACATGGTTGCTGGACTTATGAAGGTGATCACTTCTTTAGTTAAATAAATGTTGAATAACTATGGTGTACACCTGAAACCAATATAATATTGTATGTTAGCTATTATTTCTAATAAAAATCTTTTATTAAATCTTAAAGAAAAAGGAACACAAATTGGTAGTTAGAAAATAGTCATGGGGATATAAAGTACAGCATAAAGAATATAGTCAATAAAGTTGCAAATATTATGTATAGTGCCAGTTGGATACTAGACTAACTGGGGGAGGGGGAATCCCTGCATAAATTATATAAATATCTAACCACTGTACTATCAGATATTGTTAATATGTCTTCTGTTTTGTATGCCAGGTAAAAATGATAAGTCAAGAAAAAAAATAAAATTCAATTCAATTTCAGGTTCATAGATCCATTGTACATAAATAATTAAGAGTACATATTATCTGCATGTATGTATTGAAGCTCTGTGGACCATGAAAATAGGATTTAAAATAAACTCATGGCTAGTATTTCAGCACCTGAAACTAATATAAAATAACATTGAATGCCATATGTAATTGAGATAAATAAATAATTTAATGAAAGAAAAAAGCATACAGTCAAGAAAATACAGGCTAAATCATGTTTTAAAAAATCACAGTTGTATTAAAAATGAAAAAGAAAAAGGCCAAAGCAACCAACTTAAATTCTCCCTTAGAGACATATTAAACTAGAAGAAATTTAAATACAGTAAAGCTTATTCTTAAGTCTTTGGGGAGAAGAAGAAGATATACTTCGTACATTAATGGTAGAAATATAAAGTGTTTACATCTTTCTGGAGGGTAATCTATAACATGCTTTTTGACCTCTTACACATTCCCTCTTTCTCAGGAAGGAAAACTAACTTATATAGCAATTTTCAGTGCAGCATTACCTATAATGGAGAAAATTTGCATCAGTTCAAGTGCCCAAAAAATTTTAAAAGTAAACCATGGTATAATACTATAGACAAATTAAAATCATAAGAGGGGGATGTAATACATGGATATGTTTATATGAGAGTATATAAAACAATTTGAGTCCATATTACATATTACAAAAGTATATAGAAATATATAGATATAATTGATATAGATCAGAAAAGGATTTTGAGGGAGGTTCCCTGGTGGTATAGTGGCTAGGCCTTGGCACTCTCATCACTGTGCCCTGGGTTCAATCCCCGCTCAGGGAACCAAACAAAAAAAAAGAAAGAAAGAAAGAAAGGAATTTGATTGATAAAATGACAAAATGTTATTCATTAGATTTTTTAATTAAAAGAATATGCAAACAATTACAATAATGATGTATAATGTTTATAGAACACTTGCTTTGTACCAGGCATTGTTCTAAGTGTTCATACATGTATTCATTTTATTTGTTCTTTGCAGAATCCTATGTACTGGGTGCTGTTTTTAAGCTCCATTTTATAGATGAAGAAATTGAAAGTAGTGACATAAATTACTCCAGGTTACGTGATTTAGTTTAACTGTTCCAAAGTGACTGTGTCTTAAGAATAACTTAGATAATTTTTGTTAGCTGGTTGCTTTAACTTGTCCCCAGATTCTGGGCAATTCTGGGCCTTACATCTCTTGTTAATTTCCCCATTCATTCCTTTAGTGTGAAAAAAGAAAAGTAAGAACTGAAAATCTCAAGAGCCTTCCAAGAAACAAAACAATGAATTACTGAAAATAGAATTTGAAAGGAGAAAAAAAGAACCATACTCATAAATAGTTAATTTAGGGAGATCAATATAATAATGAGATAGTAAATATATTCTGAAATTCAAAAGAGAGCCTTTCCCACAGCCACCTCACACACACACACACACACACGCACACACACACACGCACACACACACTCATGCACACGCATGCACACACACACACATGCACGCATGCACAGAACCATCTCCCTCTTCATCTCCTGACTCAATGACTTGTACACATGTGCTCACTGGGACCCAATAATCCCAAGGCTTTGAGAAAATCAAACAGCTCCCTCTCAGAAAAATGTTAGAACTCCCTCTTCCCCACTCCACCACCCAATTCTCATGAAATATAAAATAAAAGGACTGGCCATTTCATTGCTCAGGAAATGAAGTAACAAATCTATTGCTTTTAAATGGGGAAATTTCCCCAATTACAATAGATTGATTCCAAACCTTATGTAAGTTCACTGTTTCCAGGTAAGCCTGACCCGTCAGACTTCCCTGTTGCTGTTTGATGGAATTATTCCTTATCTGTCATTAGGAGACTGAGGTGAAGTGGAAACTGGGAGAACTTCGAATCAGTTTTTTAAAAACATCAGATATTGTTAATATGTTTTCTGTTTTGTACCCCAGGTAAAAATGATAAGCCAAGGAAAAAAAAATCCAATTCAATTTCAGGTTCATGGACCCAGTGTGGATAATTATGAGTACGTAGTATCTGCATGCATGTGCTGAAGCTCTGTGGACCATGAAAATAGGATTTATAATAAACTCATGGCTAGTATTTCAGGACAACAGCCATAAAGCAAAGACTTAAAAGCTTTCACCATTAGACTAATTGTAATTCACTTGATCCTCCAATGTAACAAAATCCTTCTCTGTACTTTCCCAAGCTATTATTCCTTACATTCAGCATATTGGTTTGTCTATCATTAAATATTCATTTTCTCTAGTGCTTTTTGGAAGGCAAACAAAGCAGTCACTTTACTGTTTTATATTGATTCCTGGGTTGTCCTTAGAAAAAGCTTTCAGTAGGTTCAACAGTTATGAATGATACTCAGGTTTACTCCAGACTGGCAAATATATTTTTCTTCATATTTCAAAGATGGAATGTTAGATCTTTTTTTTCCATCTAGTTTACGCTCTTATTATTAATGAAGACCTCAAGTGATACTGAACTGTAACTGAACTCTACCTATTTACAAGAATATTAAAATAGGAAACAGGACTATTTTGCATGCTTTTACCAAACATGATTTTAACTGTTTTAAAAGGAAGTTATGCAAGCATTGAAGAAAGGAGTCTGTGGGGAGGCCTGAAACTAAGGGCTTCAGGTAAATATTTGCCTTCTTTGGGGAAGAACTAAATAATTTTATTGAGCTGAGAAGGCCCCTTATCAAGATTTACTTCCATCTGACTTAAGCCTGAGCTCATGTTTTGTAGAACCTGTCCAAGCAGCCTCAGTATACTGAGTATACTGAGTATATATATTCTGTATACTCAGTATATATATTCTGTATACTTTTTTACAGGGTAGTTACCACTGATGTATCCAGGTTTTTAGCGAAACGCCTTTAGATTGAGTTTATGGTACATCTTATCTTCCACAAAGTAGATTTAAATAAAATAGTGCCCTCTACAATCTCAAATACATTAATTACATATTTGAGGTGGTAAATATTTAAGAGAGGCCAATTATTATCTTGGAAAATAATACATAGATACATATAACAGTCATTTTCTTTTTATGCCCCCAGTTTTACTGAGATATAATAAACATAAAGCATTGTATAAGTTTGTGGTGTGTGTGCCATTTTCTTTTTATTATAGCTAATCCAAAAATATTTATTATACTAAATGGATACTATGTTCTCTATGTGCTTTGCCATGTACAGCTACTACTCTAAAAAATCCAGTGTACAAAGTATAGAGCAAAGTATGAAATGTAGTTCTTGTCCTAAAAGAGCTAATAGGTAATAACTGTTTGAAATTCATATAAAGCATTTTCTCCCATTTCATTATTCCTTTAATTGGTTATTTTATTATTTGGATTCCATGTACCCATATTCTTACTCTGGTTGTGATCTGAAATTGCATGTAGCCTGTGATGTATCCTTCATTTTCCTATACTACCACAATTTCCTTAAGAACGTTAATAAATTATTTTAATGATGAACATTGTCCTTAATGTACATTATACTAAACCAATGCTTTGGAAACTGTGGTCATAGTAGTATTCAACAGAGGACTTGAAATCTAAGTCATTTCAAGTGCACTCACCTGAGGTTCCAGGTAAGTCTTCCTTCGTATTCGCTATTTCACGCATGTGCCAGTGATTAGGATCCAGTCATCTGTGAGCAATGAGATTAGCCATGATTTTCAGGGCTTTATCAAATGTGCTGAACATAAAAGAGTATTTTTTTTAAGTGGTCACTTGTATTTTCACTTTTGGTAATAACAGAGTGGCTTCTATCAGACTAGACCTTCATGAAAAAATTATACTTCATGAAAAAATAGTAATAACATCTATTGGAAGGCATTGCAGGTTGGCCAAAAGCAGGCAGAAACTGGAGGTGAGGCAACTCTTGTAAGAAGAGAATTATATATGACTTTGTAAAGATACTGCCCAGTGTCTATGATGAAGAGTAGCTAGAATGCAGGCAGAAAAATAGTCTTAATGACTTGAAGAGTAAAAGGACAGACTTTGGAGTACACAATAAAGTAGGGGCACTCATGAGAAAATGTTCAGCAAACTAGGAACAAAAATGGAACTTCTTCAATCCAACAAAGGGCATATATAAAAACACTTCAAGTAACTTCATTTTTTATGGTGTTGGAAATAAAAATAAACTTTTCTCTACCCTCTTAGGTTCAGTGGCTAGTGTCTGAGGTCTGCAAATTAAACTGACAAAAGACAGCTTAACAGGAGAAATGCACACATATTTTATTGATGTTAATATTTTTATGTGCATAGGACACCACAGAAAGTAAGTTAAAATCCAAAGAAATATATATATATTTTTTGTATGTGGGTAGCTCCCTGGCTGGGAATCGAACCCAGGCCGCAGCATTGACAGCACCAGTGCCGAAGCCTTAAGCCACTACACCACCAGGGAGCTCCCCCAAAGAAATATTTATACTTGGGGGCATATGAGGGCTGTCTGGAAAAAAAAAATCCAGCCATAAATACCTCCATTTTTTCATATTACATGGCTGGATACTTTCTGGGCAGCCCTCATATATACCATTTTACAAACGGTGATAAATTGTGAAGAAGTGACTAGACTTCTAGGAAAGAGAGTGTGGGCTTCTAGGAATGATAAATTGTGGGAAAGTAACCTAGAAATATATGAGAAAAACTAATTTGAGATTAAGGGTTATTTTAGTAAGGTTTGCTTATGCAGTCTCATCTCGGTGCTGGCCCTCCATCTCTGGTGATAAGGGTTGCCCTTCTCCTCCTGGTACAGTAGATGTGGAGGGGAGACAGGAGGGAAGACATTTATGCTTATACCACCTTCACAAAGGGAAAGGAATACCCTGCTTTTAGGCAGATAAGGGGAGGGAAGAGGACTTCTGCATCCATCAATTCTCAATTGCCTTCAGTTCAAAATAATCTTTATGCCAAAACGGCATATTTTGTACCCCTTCAATGGTGAAAGATTGCTTCTTTCCTATGGTTGGAGACAAGGCAAAAATGTCCACTCTCCATTATTTCCATCCTATTGGTAGTCTGAACTGGTTTGATAAGGCAAGAGATAGAAACAAAAAATATAATAATTAGAAGGAAGGAGGAAAATGATTCCTATTTGCAGGTAATATATGAGGGAGGAACCAAAACAAACAAACAAACTGGAATTATCTTCTGGAGGGCAGGACCTTGTAGTACAGGCTTTCCCTACTAGGTGAGTGTTCTGTGAACCCATCTGCATCAGTGTATCAGCTGGCGTTTTGAGAGACTGTTTTCCACTTCAATGAACTTTTTGAAGACTCTTTCAACTTGTTTGCCCATTTCATGATGGGTGATTTACATGAACAACATGTGGCATGACAACACACCTGCCCACACCACGCTGAGCGTTCAGCAGTTTTTGATCTAAAACAGCATGACCCCCATGGCCCACACTCCCTATTCACCTAATTGCACCCAGAGCAACTTTTTTCTGTTTCCCTGGAAGAAAAAAGTCCTCAAAGGAAAACAATTTGTCAACATGGAAGTGGTGAAACAAAAAAACGACAGAAGCACTAAAAGACTTAAAATCAATGAGTTCAAAAACTGTTTTGAGCTGTGAAAAAAGCATCCTGATAGGTGTATTGTGTCAAATGGAGAGTATGGTGAAGGTGACAGAAGTTTAAACATGTAAGAATAAATACACAGTTTTTTATAAATAAATTCTAGGGTTTTTGGGATCCTTCTTCGTAGTTGTTTATTTGGAGCATCTTAAGAAATTTCCAGGCGTGGGTGTCTGGGCGATCCATGGGCAGCAGCGAGGGCCATGATGACAGATTATAGCGAGGAACAGTGCAATGAGCTGGAGGCTCTGGAGTCCATCTATCCCGACTCCTTTACAGTATTATCAGAAAATCCACACAGCTTCACCATTACTGTAACATCTGAGACTGGAGAAAATGATGAAACTGTCCAGACTACCCTCAAGTTTACATACAGTGAAAAATACCCAGATGAAGCCCCCCTTCATGAAATATTCTCCCAGGAAAATCTAGAAGATAATGATATTTCAGGCATTTTAAAATTATTAGCATTACAGGCAGAAGAAAACCTTGGTATGGTGATGATCTTTACTTTGGTGACAGCTGTGCAAGAAAAATTAAATGAAATAGTAGATCAAATAAAAACTAGAAGAGAAGAAGAAAAGAAACAAAAAGAAAAAAGCAGAAGAAGCTGAAAAGCAATTATTTCATGGCACTCCTGTTATAATTGAGAATTTCTTAAGCTGGAAGGCCAAGTTTGATGCAGAACTCTTGGAAATTAAAAAGAAACGAATGAAAGAAGAACAAGCAGGAAAAAATAAATTAAGTGGGAAACAGCTATTTGAAACAGATTATAATTCTGACACATCTGATATCCAGTTCTTGGAGAATGCTGGAAGCAATGTAGAGGTAGATGAGTCTTTGTTCTAGGAAATGGACGACTTGGAGCTGGAGGAGGAAGAGGATGACCCAGACTACAATCCTGCTGACGCAGAGAGTGACCTGACCGACTAACAGATTGTCCCATCTGCAAGAGGCTCAACTGCCACAGCATCTGTGGCTATACTGAGAGGGTGTTAATTTTCCTTTCTTTTTTTCTAAGAAAACAATAATTTTTCAGGAGAATATTCTTCTGATAGCTTTCATCATTGACTTAATAAACTCACCTTAAAATTTCAAATTGAAAAAAAAAAAAGAAATTTCCAAGAAGTTACTGGAACTAACAACGTTTAGCAAGATTTAAGGGTGTAAAGTCAATATAACGAAATATTTGTTTTCTACATACTCACAGTAAGCAATTTTGAAAATCAAATTAAAAAATAAACATATTGACAATAGCATTAAAAACATAAGATACTTACGAACAAATTTAACAAAATATATGCAAAATATCAATGCTAAGAATTATAACTACTACTCATAAGAGCAATTAAATAACACCTAAATAAATATAGAGACACACTATATTTTTGTTTTGAAAGACTCAATATTGTTAAAATGTCAATTTTTTCCAAACTGATCTAGAGATTTAGTATAATCCTAATTGTAATCCCTGCAGACATTTTTGCAAAAGTGATCATGTGATTCTAAAAGGTTTTGTGGAAATGCAAAGGATCTAGAATAGCCAAGCAGAAATAGAAGCTGGAGGATTTATACTACTTAATTTCAAGACTTAATATAAAGTTATGGTAATCAAGAAGTGTAATATGAACAATAGAATACACATATAAAATGATAGAACCAAATAAAGAGCAGGAATAGTTCAATACCTATATGGTTATTTCATTTTGGACAAAGGTTTCAAAGCAATTCAGTGAGGAAAGGAAAGTCTTCAATAAATTATGCTGGAAAATTGAATATCCACATAGAAACAAAAGAACTATAACCTCTAACTCATTAATTTGAGATAAATCATAGACATAAATGTAAAAGATAAAACTATAGATATTCTAAAGGGAAAACATAAATACAGTGTTAAAACCTGGGGAAGGTAATTTCTTAGGACAGAAAAAGAAACAACCATAGAAGAAAAAACTGGTAACTTAAACTTCCTCAAAATTAAAAACTTCTCATCAAAAAGCACAAGAGAATGAGTAAGAAGCCACAGACTGGGAAATGTATGTAAAATATACTCGTACATCTGACCAAGGACATGTATCCAGAATAAGAAAATAACTGCTACAACCCAATACTAAAAAGACACCAATCCAAGAAAGAAAATGAATAAATAAGATACACGACAAATAAAGTATTATGAATGCCCAATAAGCACACAATAAAGTGCTCAATATTATCAGTAATCAGGGAAATGCAAATTAAAACTATGAGATACCACTCCATATCCAGTTAGAATAGCTAAAATTAAAACTACTGAAAGTGCCAAATATTGGCCAAAATGTAGACGAAGTAGAATTCCTACACGTTGTTGACGGAATGGAAAATGGTACAACTATTTTCTGAAAAGATGTGGCAACTTCTTATAAAGTTAAACATGCAACTATCCTATGACTCACAAATTGTATTTCTAAATATTTCCCAAAAAGGAATTAAAACATACATCCAAAAAGGCATGAACAAGCACATTCGTAGCCACCAAAAACTGAAAACAACCCCAATGCTCAATAATCAGTGAACAGATAAGCAAATTGTGGTATATCCAAAAAATGGAAAACTATCCAGAAGAAAAGAATTACTGATACACCCAAACTCATAGATGAATCTCAGAAGTTATGCTGTGTGAAAGAAAGAAGCTAGACGCAAAGAGTACACACCCTTTGATTCTACTTACATAAATTTCTTGAATAGGTTTAAAAATCTATGCTGAAAATCTGTGATGATAAAATTAATCTAGGATGAACAAAAACTGGAAGACCATTTGTCTCTAGTGGGGAGATAATTAGGAAGAAGCACAAGGGAATTTTATGGAGTGAAGAAAATGTTCTAAGTTTTGATAGAGGTGTGGGTTATACAGGAGTATGCCTTTGTTAAAACATATCAAACTGTATATATTATGGACTGAATGTTTTCCTCCTAAATTCATATGTTGAAATTCTAACCCCCAAGTGATGATATTGGAAGGTGGAGCATTTGGGGAGTCATTAGGTCATGAGACTAGAACTCACGCGAATGAAATCAGTGTCCTTAAAAGAGACCCAGAGAGCTCTCCCACACTCTCTCTATCGTGTTATACAATGAGAAGTCAGCCATCTGCAAGCTGAAGGATGGCCCTTGCCGGAGCCTGACCACGTGAGCACTCAATGATTATAGATTTCCAGTCTCCAGAAATATGAGAAATAAGTTTGTGGTTTATATGCCACCCAGTCTATGGTGTTTTGTTATAGCAGCCTTGACTAAGATGTATATTTATAGTAAGATTTCATGGTATTTAAATTTTACTCTAAGACAAAGAACCCAAAAGAAATATTAACTCTAATAGGTTTGCTTTTCTCAGTGGGCTAGCAATTCCAAAATAACTCTGTATATTCTAGGCTTGAGGAAATGTATAAATATATTGAGAATAACAAGAGCCAGGTTTTTAATTATTGGTGAAGGGAGTTAGAAATATTGAAATATTGTATCCTGTGGTACTGGCTTAGAATTGAAGGTACAAATAGTAACTCATAGCTTTTAATATCTAGGTGTAGATTTACAGATTGCAATGAATGGAATGTTTGTGCCCCACCCCCCCAATCCATACAATGTAACCCTAATCCCAATGTGATGGTATTGGAGGTGGAGATTTTGGAATGTGATTGGGTCATGAGGGTGGACCTGTCATGAACGGGATTAGTGCCTTCATAAGAAGAAGCCAGAGAGCTAGCTTGCCCTCTTTCCACCATGTGAGGTCACTACAAGAAGATGGTTGTCTGTAAACCAAAAAGACTCTGACCGTCGTGATGCTCACCCTCCAGAACTGTGAGAAACAAATGTTTGCTATTTGAGCCACCCAGTGTAAGAGGGTAATTTACTACAGCAGCCCAAACTGATTAAGATGTACATATAGGTAGTTATAGTTACAGATATGGAAATAAATCTCGATATATATGTACATGTTTTATGTAAGCATAAGTGCGTGCATGGTTTTCTAGATTTGTCCCCTCACAAGGCTTAGAAGTGCCTCTAAAACAGAGCACACCTGTTACCCAGCTCATTGTTTCTAAATACTTTTTTTCCACTAAATAGAAACTGAATTCCTTGGAGAAATGCTGGTTCTAAAACTAGGACAATAAAAGTGTAAGATGAGTCAGAAATATGTTACTGGATCTATAAAGATATGCTCAAAATACCATGAGCACAAATCAAAAGAATACAGGAGTTGGTTGTAACTGGCTCTGACTGGCCAAAAAACTGGGACAAATTGAGCATTAATACAATGGTAATAATGGATTATAACCTATCCAATAAAGTTAGACTTGATGCATTCATATTATGAAAGAAGAAGAGAGAAAAGGGAAATACTTTCAACTATGCAAACTAGTAAATATTGAGGGAATGGTGGAATTAGAAATACATCATGCAATGACTGAAAGATTCATGAGAAAAGGGTATTTATAGTCTTCAAGCTTCTGCCTACAATGTCACTTATTTTAGAGGAAAAAAATAGGAACTTTACAGTAGAGAAAATTCCTATACATCACCCTAACCAGATGATCAAATTGATCATCACCAAAGATGAAATTTAGAATAAAACCTGCTTCTTATCAATTTTGCTAAGCTAAATGATACTTAGTAATTCTTTGTAAGAATTATATGTGTAATTCTTCGAAATCAATGAAAAAAATAGCCAAGTAAACTCAAAGTGCTTTATCTGTGCTTAAGTCGTTACTGATAAGATAAAAGGAAATAATTCAAGCAAACACAAATAAGAAATTCTGAAGTTTCATGACCTGCCGAAACAAAATCACTATTTCTTTTCCTATCTCATTGTAAGCCATTTGACCCTCAACATTACACCCCAAAATTCAGTCTTCTAGAATTTCCTGTGTCCAAGTCTCATCGTCATCACCCATCCAGCTGCTCAAACAGAAACTTGGGAGTTGTCCTTGACATCAACCTATTTCAATCAGACAGTAAGTCCTGACCATTTCTTCCCAAAGAATTTCTGAGATTTTATTCTTCCTTCCACCTCCCCTGGCGCTATTGCAATTCAACAGAAGTCTGCTTAGATGTTCTCCCCAAATTTCCCAGATTTCTAGTCCCTGCCAATCAGATCATGCCACTGCCTGGCTTCCTTTCGGTAACTTCTCAATACTCTCTGAGAAGGAGATCACATCTTAAGCATGGGCCATAAGGCCCTGCATAAATGGACCCCTGCCTCCCTCTCTGGCTTCTTGCCCTCACCCTCTTACCTTGTATTCCAGCCACAATGGCCTTTTATCATTTCCATGCATCTTCCCACATGCGATCTCATTGATCCATAAGCCTGAGCTATTCTTACCCCTTTCTTTGGTAATTACTTATTTAACAGTCTGAGATCAGCTTAATAGATCCCTTTCTTTTAGAGAAGTCTGCCCTAATTTCCCAGCCTAGGTCAGGTACTCTGCACTTTTACATTCACCATACTCTGTGAAGAAAAAAAAATGACAGATACAATCACTTGATGACGTTTCATTCTTTTTGTACCACCACAACCACGTAAACAAAGCTCCTGCCAGAAACTACCTTTATTTATAGTGATAAAATAGATGAATAGAATGAAAAAGGAGAGGATGGGAGGCCAAATTACTAGGTGCTCTTTAGGATGAGGGACAGGAAGAACTTTGGGAAAACTCAATTTTTCCCAATGAGTAGCTGCTTATGTTGAGAATGTAAGGGACAGGAAAAAAGATGTTAAAGAATTTTTGTTGTACAACAAGAATGGACTCCCCTTGGGTATTTTTTGGAGAGGCTATAATAAAGGTTTGAGTTGCTTTCATGTAATGTGTTCTGCTATACTAACCAAGAGTGGCTGGTTTATGAGTTACACACATTAAATATTAATTTAATGACTCCCTCCTCCCCTCACCCCCATTTGCATTCCGACTTTAAAAGGTCACTGCCCTTGTCTGTTTTGCTGGTGATCTTAGTGCTGTCTTTTGTACAATTAGTAGCAGATGCTGAATCAATAGTGCCTGAAATACAGGGTCCGGCAGAAATAACGCCCGGACTTGAGTTATGATTTTATTACAAAACCACAACCATACATGCTTATAATTTTGTAATAAAAGATTTGGTATAGATTACCAGTTCAAGCACACTACATGACATTTGAGGTGAAATGTTCAAATTGCTGTCCATCCTGTGTGAGACATTCACATACGTGGTCTGGCATTATTTCTGCTGGACTCTGTAATGTTGATTTGGGGCAATTTACTTAACTTCTCCAGGCCTCAATTAGTGTTATATTCATGCTGCTCGACTGTTTCAATAGAAATATCACCAGCTGCAGAAGAGAAAAAAAAAAAAACATCTACCCGCTAGAAGTCTGGGGTAGCCCGAAGCAGCCAATTATAGTTCTGATATTTCTCTGGAGTTTCTTTGAAGTTTCATGTTTCAACTTAAAAACACGTTTCACGTTTCATCTTAACACTTGTTTAGATTTTAGAATTCATAGCATTATATATCAGCACTTATTTAAAATGAAAGTAATTTTACCTCAAATTTTCTAATAAAAATGAATGGCAACGTACCAATTACAAAC
Source organism: Lyroderma lyra (assembly GCA_004026885.1). Lineage (NCBI taxonomy): Eukaryota > Metazoa > Chordata > Mammalia > Chiroptera > Megadermatidae > Lyroderma > Lyroderma lyra. Next base: position 246,399 of record PVJL010000445.1, on the reverse strand, counting down.
TTCAACCCCTTGGAGAAACCCAGGTATTCATTAAGTAATCTATAAGGCTTCCCTTTTGCTCAAAGTTTTATGATTCTTTGATTCTAACAAGTCTAACAATGCATATTTACTGAGGTCCTGTCCTGTTCAAGCCACAGGGAGAGAATACAAGAACAATCAGATAAACTGTGTTTAAGCTAACCGAACTGTGATGACAAGTCATACACGTGTAGAAAGAAAACAGTAGGAGGTAGTATGGCGTGAGTGCCAAGTGAGTGAAGCAGCTTGCCAATGCGGAAGAGTTCAGAAGAATTAAGGCCTCTAAGCCTCAATTTGCTCATTTGCAACACGGAGTAACAAAACATCTTTTATCTCAGAGGGTGGTTTTAAAGCCCAAAAAGGTAATAAAATATATGCCCACTTACAAATAAGAAGTAGCATTATTAAGAGATCAGGAGCACTTCAGTTGCATGGTGGAAACTTGATATACGGGTAGCAAACCAGATGACAGGTTAGCGTGGAGAATGGCCTTCGTGAAGTCATGGAAAGATAAATATACCACAAAGACACAGGAAACTAAAAAATAACAATCTTCATTGAGCTGAAAACTCAATTATGGAAGAGATCTCTGAAAAAAAAAAAGCAATATGGTTCAGGCCTTGAATTCTACGTTAGGGGATTTAAAATCACTCCTCCAGAATGTTTTTTAAAGATAAGCCCCTTTGTATAATTCAGTTCATATTTTAAGACAGCTGGGAACGTTTTGGCAAAGACCAAAGGACTATTTTAAATGCTTCAACTCCTTTAAAGAATATTAAAAGGAGAATTGAAAAAAACAAATAATTGCTTACAGAGATCAAATGTCAGAATCGCAATATTGCTAAAAGACTAAAGAAGAATATGATCACATTTTTTTATTTAAAAATGAATTGGCACTATGCCATGTGTGTGAGAACAGAATAGAAGTAAATTCAAAACGGAGTTTCAATCTAACTCTTGATAGGAGGCTAAAATCAGGTGGCCTCCAGCATAATTTGGAATAAATTCCAGCATTATTGAATGAATAACACATGGTTCAGATACAAATAGGAAAATAAAATCAGCGATACGTGATTAGATCTTGACATCTGTAGAAGGCTAAGATTTTGGGGCATAATGTAGGTAGGGGACATAGTACCTGGTGGTGATGATGATTCTATGAGGGTTGTTTGGAAAAACTCCAGCCATTGTCAATATAACGTTGTCATGTTACATGGCTGGATACTTTCCAGACACCCCTCGTATATATTTGATCACTTAAACGGAATACTTGAAAATCAAGTTTAAAAAAAGACATTGTTAGTCCAAAGCATTAGAATTTATTTAATGGAAGCAGGTAAATACAAAACCCATTCCCATTTTAAGAAGTTTCTATAAATCATGCCTTCTTTTATAAAACATGAGAAAGACCAAAACCCTTAATGTTGAATCATGACGTTTGAATACTAGTAAAATGGCAGCATTTCACCAGTGCAGAGTATGCTACACTTGCGTAGAAAAGGTGAAGAATGAAGACACCTATTTGCTAGTGTACATAGAAAATAACTCTGAAAGGACATAAAACAAACTGTTAATTTTGGTTTACCTCTAGGACACAGGAGTAAAGGGGAGAAATTTCTTTGTACCCCCTTTTGTATCTTTCTTTATTCCCATTGAAGTTGGTTATGTAGTACAATAAGCACACAGACAAAGAGAATGATGGCAAATAAAACGTTATTTATCATTGACATGATTTCTGGAGATTTGATGTTGATTTTATTAATAAATAAGTCAACATACCTCATATTGTTGGGTGGGTAAGACAGTAATCCTTCAGCACATTCATCCCAAATGTGAGCATGTGTCAGAATCACCTGGGGGCTTGCTCAAATGGTTTTTGGACTTAGTCTAAAGAGTTTCTGAGTCATGAGTCTGGGGCGAAGCCTAAGAATCTTCATTTCAAACAAGTTCTGAAGTGATGCTGTTGCTGGTTTGAGGACCAAATTTTTAGAACCATTGTCCTAGCAGTCACTTCAGTAATGAGTCACCAGTACTGTAAAACTACTCTTCACACCCCAAAGCAGAACTAAAAATGCATGATGAGTTAGAAATCAACTCTAGGAAACATAAGCAAAATTTTATGTGCCTAAAAGGTAACAGGACCTATAGATAACATCTCTAGGCAAATAGCTTTTCTAAGGTCTTCTCAGTGATCCATATACCAACACCACACCCAGCATTTATTTGAATAACACATGATATCTAAGAACATGCTTTGGGTCTAGATTTTAAAAATAAGAGCCCCTTTTTGGATGCAATGAACAATTTATAATTTCTGATGGTCAATCAAAAGCCTATGAAATACAGATGTGGGTTTAAAGACAATTCTTACTGCTAAAGTCATATAAACTTAAATTCTCCCATATTGTTTCTTCACCTAAAACTATCAATACCCCAAATTTAGTGGTCCATGATGGTAACAATTACATCTAATATTTATTGAACACTTACTATGTACTAGACATTTATTGAACACTAAGTGCTTTATATACATTCATTTACTGTCCACAACAGCCCTGTGAGATATGTATTATCATTATCCCCATTTCCAGATGAGTAAACTAAAGCCCAGAGAAATTAAGAAACTTGTCCAAGATTACTGTCAGTAAATGATAGAGCCAGGATTTGAACACCTGTGTTTTTTGGTAACCACCATGTTACTCTGTCTCTCTTAAAAGTTGGAGTTGAAGATAAATCCTTCTTAGCTACACTTAGTAGCACATATAATTGGCTTCTGCTCTTTTATTTTTAACATCTTATAAATGTAAGGAAAACACATACACTTATGTGACTACATATGTTCATGTTTGTGTACATAATGTAGTATGTATCTGAAGACCAGTGTATAGAAGGCTGATAAATCTAGACAACATCTAGTGAATGTTTATTGATTATTATAATCTTCTCTATTTCCTGGTAAATTTTCATATTTTATTATACAAGTATTACAAGGGCTGTCCAGAAAGTACCCAGCCAAGTAATAGGAAAAATAGATGCATTTATGGCTGGATTTTTTCCGGACAACCCTCATATATAAGGAGGAAGAAACATTTTTCATCCAAATAGAAATCCTTGCCAAGTGTAGATATGGAACTAATTACCAAGAATGTTAGACAAAAGCCAAAGGAAGTACTTCATTAGCTCATTTATGTCTCCATAAAAATTGTTATTTTGGAATACAACCACTAAACCATCTATCAAGCACTGTAACTTCAGAATGATAGGATGAGCCTTCATATATTTTGTACATAATCAGAAATTTATCTTCTTAAGAATTTCTTAAACTGGTCATCAAAAAACACTGATAATTTGGTCTTGTTAAAATTAAGAACGATTCATCAAAAAATATCATTAATATTTAGAGGGTAAGTCACACACTAGGAGAAAATATTTTCAGAACTTATATACAGCAAAAATCTTATATTTAGAATAGATAAAGAAATCTTTAGAAAAAGAGAAACATCTGAATTGAAAAATGGACAAACGACTTCAATAGATACTTCCTAAAAAACAATATCTAACTGATTATAATGGTACAAGTACATGAAAAGGTGATCAGCCTCTTGGTCATCAGGAAAACAGCTATAAAACCACACAGAGTTACCCTACATACCCATCAGAATGGCCAAAGGTAAAAATAAACAAGCAAAAACATCTAACAGTGCCAACAGTTGGTGATGATGTGAAGCAACTAGAACTTTCATACGTGGCTTATGGAGGTTTAAATTGGAACACCACTTTAAAAACCTTCTTGGCAAAATTTACTACAGAGAAACATGCCTACCCTATAAATCAAGTACATACACCAGAAAAATTAATGTTTTGTTCCCAAAAAGGTATATTTAACAACGTCCCGAGAATGTTTATAGCAGCTAAATTCATGACTAAACCTAACTAAAAGCAAACAACCCAGGTGTTCATCAGCAGTAGAATAGGTAAGTTGTGGTATATTCATACAGTGGAATATACTACAAGCAATAAAAAGGAATGAACTAGCTAGCATTGCATGAAACACAACAGGTGAATCTTTCTGACAGAATGTTTAGTAAAAGAAGCCAGGCACAAAAGTCCCCACTCTGCTGGTTTCTCTCTTTATACCTATGTATATGTTTTTCTATATGCATATATATGCAAATATATATATATATAAAGTTCGTATACATAAACTTCAACAACAGGTGAAACTACGGTGATAGAAGTTTGAATAGTAATTGTGCTTGAATGTTGGAGGGTAGGAAGTGGTAATTGACTGGAAGAGGTGTGACAAAGCCTTTGGGGTGCTGGAATGTTCTGTATCTTGATTTAGGTAATTGTTATACAGGTGACTAGGTATGAAAATTTATCATGCTCTACAGTTAAGATTTATGCTGTTTACTGTATATATGACAGCCATCCAGAAAGTATCCAGCCACGTAATGTGAAAAACAGAGGCATTATGGCTGGATTTTTTCTGGACAGCCCTCCAATGTTCCACCTCAATAAAAAGAAAAAGCCAATCTCTCTGATTAATGTTATGAAATATATATTTCGGTGCTAAATAATTTCCAGCTCTAGAAAGATGAAAAGACTGAAAAAGTATTAAATATTAATTTAGTCAGGAGGATCCACAGCTGAGTTTGCTAAATATGGAACTGACTTGGTAAAATTATACTTGCCCTGTGGCATTACATGCCATGCACCAGGGGAACATTTGGGGGAGACACTGATTAACTAATACGCAGAGAATATGCTTTCTGTTGCGCAATGCTTGCCTCTGATTACTTTGAATGTGTGAGTCAGAATCTGGAGGAGCAGGGAGGGGAACCACTCCCCCCTCATCTCCCATATGGCGCCCCTACTGACCACACATTCTTGGTTTTGATTCTTATTAGGGGTTTTCTGTCAGATTTTATGGTTTTCCACTTTCTAAAATACATGTTGTATAAATAAATGGCACATGCTTAAAGTCCATAGATGCCTTTAGAAGGGTCCTGGTATCTCTGGGGGCCAGTTCTCTGATTCCTCCCACCCATTTCCCCCCACCACCCTAAGCCCCCTTCACTCATAATCTAACACAGATTGAGTATTAGGGCCTGAATGAGCAGGAAACCATTGTGTTTTTACTTTGCACTTCCATTTGCAGTGGTTCTAGGTGAGGTTTTATTAGGGAACAGCTCGTAGAATTTCATTTAACAAAACTTTAAGCAATTGCTTGAAAGGTCACATCTTCCAGAGTAAAATTTTTTGGATGTCACCATGAATGTTAACACCATGTTGGTGTATTAGGTGCTACATTCTATAAAACTAATTTTGGACATACCAAATGCAACTAATAAAGGGAGAATTCAGTCAGCTCCTACTCTGAGTGGTAAACACACAATGCAACACATAGACGATGTACTGTAGAACCTATGTAATTTTACTAACAAATGTCACCCCAGTATATTTAATTTAAAAAAAAAAAAAAGCAAAGAAGGCACTTGGTTCCTACCCTCAGTGGCAAGGATGTATATTGCTGGGTAGGCAGAAGGGACAAGTTGGAATTTCTGCATGGCAGTATGGCTTAGTGGTTCTGCAAGCCCAGCACATTAGAAATAGTAAAGAATACTTGTGAGTTCTTCCCCCGCCCAACACTGACTATACTAAGGGGCAGAGAAATATCTAGCAACCAGAGAAAGGACTCAGCATTATATTTTCTTGGATACTTACATGGCAAAACATCATTCTGAGATTGATGAACCAGCTACATGAACAACATAATCTTTTCTAATTGCTCTGAGTCTGAGTGTGCCTGAATCCTCATTCATGCTGACCGAGTTAGGGCTTTAATACAGAGACAAGGATTGAGAAAGATACTTTTTTAACCTTTGTCCCTGCAGGTGGTTGCAAAAAGAATCCTTATCATTGGGTTGTGAGGTCAGATCCACAAGGCACAAACACCAAGTGGCTAAAAGACACCCAAAGGTGAATTTGTTTAAATTGTTCTAACAGAGAGGAATTAGAATTTTATTAAGAACACTGAATTATGATTTTTTTAAAAAAACCACTCATGTTTAATGGTTATTTATCTTTCTTCTTAAAGTGGAATTTAGAGAATTGAAATAGCTATTTCACATTTCCTTCTTTACTTCTTCGCAGCTTAGGGACACTTTACATTAAGTGTTAAGTGTGTGAATTCTAGAGCCATGATACTTAGGTTCAAATGCCAGCTCATTGGCTGTATGGCCCTAGGCATTATTACTTAACTCCTCTGTGCCTATGTTTCTTCATTCATCAAAAGGGGATGATTATTATAAAACCTGGCTCAGATAGTTACTGGGAGGATCGATAAGTAATCAGAGACAAGGGCCAAGAATAGCACCAGGTACTTGGTAAACACCATGTTAAATGTTAGCTGTATTCTTGTTTTCGCTAAGGGATTTTCTTGTACCTTTCAGCCCACAATTTGCCTCTTTCTGCTGTTTTTCTCTGTAATATCTCTAGCCTTCCCTCTGCATCAGGGCAAGATGTTGGTCCACCGGTAGACCACCAAGTAATTTTGGGGTGACTGCCTGAACAATAAAATAAGTAGCTAGTAGACCACGGCACTTGGAGAAGTAGGTCTTGCCCTGAAAATGTATGCCCGGGCCTGCTCTACATCAACATGCTGATTTCATTGTTTGTTTTTTGGAGTACATTTTCCCCAACAATTTTGAATCATAAGAGTCTCTGGTGGTAGAGAATGACCTTTATTAACTACCAAGATGTTGGTAAAATATCTTAAGACTGGTATTTGCTAAGTGATTCATTTATTACCCACAGCTGTCATGCATTGGTTGGTCATAAGACAATCAAAGGCACAGATTAAAAGAATACTCAACTACTTTGTTATGGTTTGGAAATAATGTATAATATGAAAACCACAACTCCAAGACATAAAATCCAAGATTTGAGAAAGACCAAAAAAATCACTTAGTTTAATTACCTAGTATGTATATGCAATATTCTCTACAAAAAGTCCAACCTCAATTATGTAAAACCCGTGATGATAATCTTATCAACACAAGAGGAGCTTATTTTATCTTTTAGGTAGGTGTGATTCTTGGGAAATTCTTTCTAACTTTAGTCAAAATTAGCATATATGCAGTTTCTATCCATCATGTACTTTAACTGATTTATTAATTTTATTCTTAAGGTCTTGTGGAGTAAATATAAATACATCTTCCCACAAAATCCTTTAGATATTTGCTGACTACTAACAGGTTTCTCCTGGAGTTCTCTCTGGCTATCCCAATTGAGCTAAAGATTACTCATCTGTGTATGGTCTCTTCTGAATAGGCTGACTAGACATCCCATTTTAAACATGACAGAAAACAATGCTACTGTCCCGTTTCAAACGGTACATATGGTCAGCTTACTGACACCTTGAATTTAGCCTACTGAGACTAGGCTGACCCATAAGTACCATTTGAAATGGAAAAGTACCATTGTTTTCTGTCCCATTTAAAACAGATGTCTGATCAGCCTGCTTTGAATGAGCTTATAGTTTATTAATATCCTTTTAATTTTGGTTTGAAATTGAACCTAATTTTCCATATATAGTTTGATAAATCTAAAGTAGTTAACTACCTATAAGTTTATTTACTATTCTACATTCTAGACATTATGCTTATATTAATGTACTTCAAGATCTTATTTTTTGGTAGCTACATCATCTTTGTGAATAATATTGTATTAATTCTGACAAAATGACTGTCCTAATTCAGATCTATTAATAAGCTATTCTTTGGCAGTTCCATAGCATTTTGTACAGATGGCTATTGTATGACAAAGTGCAAAGGCATTGCAATTATTTTATTGTTTTGATTCTAATTTATTCTAATTATTTTATTCTGTTCTTGCACCTGCATAGGTGAATTTTTCATTACTTTATTTAAGTGAATAATAACTTATCTGTTACTCAAAATAAATTTGTCAAATAATGTTGAATTAATTCCTTTATAGTGCTCTTAAAGCACTATATTTGTAACTCATTAACAAATATCACTGTACCATAATGGCACATGAACATATTGCTAGAAGAGGCCCACAGACAGGAGCCCGTCTCCTTTCTTAGAGGCCCGCGTATGCCAAACCATCTAGCTAAAGAATTGCATAACTTGAGTCTTATGAACATCAGAAAAAGGGATTATGAAATCCAATAGCTCAGTCAAGTATATGCCCTATGTGTGCCTCCATCTATACAACCACTGGAAACATTATGTAACTGTGTGGATTACTGTGCAGATACAGCACCCACCATGGCAAAGTAATCAACTTTAGAAGATTGAAGCCATACCCAAACCTGTTCCAAGGAAACCCGACACTGGAAACTTTCAGGGAATTCTGCTGCCTCGCAGTTACATGTCCTCCAATAGCCTGAACCGAGAAAACTTATTTAGAGAACAAGTATGCCTTTCAGGAGGTTGCAGTAAATCTGACCTTAAACTAAGCACTAGGGGAAGAGTATGCTTCCATTTATGTTGTTTGTGTTTGTATATGTATCCATTCTTAGTTGCCTCTTCTTAATAAACACTCTTTGGTAACAGAATATTAACAAAGAGTACAGTATCTCTGCTAAGAATCCCACATTAGGAACCTACCGTTCGAGTAGGCCACTACCTCCTTCCCCCACTCATCCTGTTTACACAAGAAGTCACATGGGCTGCCTTGGAATGTCTTTGTCTCCATAACTCTCTTATAACTTTCCCTCTCATAATATATCATAAAATATGAAATAGCCAATTGGGTAAGGATAAGATTGTGCAGTCGAAACCCTAGCCAACAGGGCGAGGCCCAGCTTTAATTAAGTCTGCGTAGGGATAAAAGCGCACATGATTCTCTCCCTGGGGTGCTTGCAGTCTCCACCTTGGCATGCAACTGTGCACCCTTCTGCAGAAGTACAAATTGCCTTGCTGAAATATTCGAATCTCTGAGTTTTTGTGACACCCGGAGTTTTATTTCCAACAGCCGCTGTGTTGAACACAGAGGAACAGCTACCTCAAGACCCTAAATTCTAAATTCTATTGGATTTCGCAAATTTGATATTCAATTTCTGAATTAGCTTTGATAACAATACTTTAAAGTCATAATAATTTTTTTTTTTAAATGTTGAAACTAGGGAGTTCCCTGATGGTGTAGTGGCTTAAGGCTTCGGCGCTGGCGCTGTCAGCGCTGCGGTCTGGGTTCGATTCCCAGCCAGGGAGCTACACCCCCCCACAAAAAAATGTTGAAACTAGTTCTCTTAACAATGAGGTCCTGTGTGCATTGAGGAGTTTTGGAACACTGAAAAAGTAGCTGTCCATGTGTTTAATGTGGTTTACAGGGTGCGTGCAGTCACAACTCCCGTCCTTTCTATTCAGAAATTTCCATCAGGAAAGTTAGAATAAAAACAAGTAGAGCTTATTGCTTGATTACTGAAGGACATTTCCATAACATAAGAAGAAAAGGAAGACATTCTAGGCATTGGTGAATGAACTCCTGAGAAGGTACAAGAACCTACCTAAGTCCCTGGCAATCAGTTCCCAGTGACCAAACTTGTCCCCAAGCCCTGACCTGGAGTTTCTGAGCACCCTGAGGCAGAGAAAACCAAGCAGTGGTGAGGCATGAAGGCCCCGGGCCAATGTCTAGGAAGTTCACTGGACTGGCACCTTAGGATGGAAGAACTAAAGACAGGAAAGGAAAAAGCCCAGATTGACCTGGTATTGGCCTGTGAGGAAACTTATGTATGGGTGGCATCCTTTGCTCCTGTGACTTTGCAAGGAAGCAAAGCCGTGTTATGAATTCACAGTACAATCCCACCTGGGAAGCAGCAGGGGCAGCGCACAGAGCTGCCTGTGAGTAACGGGACAGAGGCAGCTCCTCTTTTAGAACCCACACTGTGCAGGCAGATGAGGCCTGGACTGCAGCCGATTCTGCAAACAGTGGTCACCGTGTCTCACCGAGGTGGCAGAACTCAGGTCACACCCATCCTATGAAGGGCCTCGGGTCTGGTTCCCACTTTCCTGCTAAACTCATAAACACCAGGGCTACGAAAAACGAACAAGGGTGTCTTGGTATCCCACCACTGCTGGAACTTTTTTCCATCAACCACAAAATCTCCTCCTACGCAGAAGTCTTTTCATGTTTTGTTTTGTTTTGACTTTAGGAAATTTGAACAAAATATATTTCAGGTAAAATATACAAATATTTATTTTAAAGCATTTTAATATTTCTATTTGAAAGCACTCTCTAGCACAGAAAATAGTCTTTATTGATGATTAGAGGGGAAGACTGTTTTGGCAGGTTTTATTTACAGTGACAGAAAAAAGAAAAACGGAAAGTGGCCGAGTAGGCTGCCTCATGTATTACCAAAAAAAAAATTTTTTTTTTTTTTTTTTGCTCTGGGCCCACTTCCAGCATGGAAAAGTTTTAGTCTCTAAATAGACTCAGGAAGTTTTAGATAATGGTGAAGAGTATTAGTCACCCTCATTTCAGCTCCAACAAATATTGTCCTAGGAAGATGTAAAGTGATTAGTGAGCTCCAGAAACTAGTCTTTTACTAAATTATGAAACAAGCAGAAGGACAGCTGGCATTCATGCCCAGTTGGCAGGTAGTCTGATCCAGGCTTGCAGACTGAAGGTATGAGTCTGGAGAGCTCACCAGCTGTCTAAGTATCCTGGCCCGGGCATCTGATCCTCAAGGGGTTGCTGAAGAATTTGGGGAGCACACCTGATAGCCATCTGTGTGCTGTAATCATCACTGAATTGCTTGTTTCTTGCTGATTCAGAGAACTGTATGAGAATGTACATCTGAACTTACCACGTAGACTTTTATCACATTTCGGTTCATCCTGGAAGATTGTCCTTGAACTAAAATCAGTATGTCAAACTGCCCAGCTTCCCTAAATGAAAAGAGTGTTGAGGAATGACACCAAGGATCTTTATACTTGGGGGTGAATCAGCTATATTCATGGAATTTATTAAAACTGAAGTGGCCCAAGCCCACAACTTGATGTTAAAAACAGCCCTGAAAGTAAAACACGTCCTTCCAAACTCCCCAGTTCTCTGAGTTACACATCCTACTACATGCTGACTCACATAAAAATAATATGCAGATGTTCTTTGAACCAAGATTTCAAAGATCCCTATTTAGAAGAAGTTCTTAATCATATTCCCCAAATTCCTCACATGTTTTGAAAGTTTTCAAAATTATTCTTTCTCTGGCGTACCACTCTCTGAGTCAACGTGGAACTCTTGTTAAGATTTTAATTTGACATTGCTTTATTTTGCATAATTATTGTGTATGTAAAAGTATGCAAATCACAACTATTAGTACTGGACTAAAGTTGCAGGGGAAATAGTAATTTTCCATCAATGAGCTACTTAGTGTTATTTCAAATTTAAGTTTCTTATAACTAGGGAAACATGGGCTATTATTAATCTTTTTTTAAAAACTGGTGGTTTAAAAGCTAGTATTAATATTATCTCTAAAGGTCCTTCTTTGAGGAGGATGTGATTCCTAAGAATCTTAATTAGCTAGTTGGTCAGCAGAAAAGGACAGAGAAGCCTTTATAACTAGCTGACTTTCCTGAGGTTTCAGTTTACATTTCAAGAGCTCTGTGTTCTAATATCACTAACTGAAAAGAGACACTGTAGGTGTACTAAAGGAGAGTAAAAGAGATGAAACAGCTGGCATACGTTAGTCACCTTTAAGAGTTCCAAAACTACCTGGTATTCCAAAGAATTATGGCATGTGTGATAAATTCCAAAGGGTGTAATCATTCCTTCAGGGAGAGAAGCCACAGAAGAAACTAAAGACTCAGCTACTGCACAACAAAGGGGTATCTGTTTAGCACCCTGAAGAAAAAAAATCAAATAACCTCTAAATCAAAACTGTGTAAGGTCGTCATCTTCTAACGAGCTTAAAAATCTAGTCCTTCTAAGATATACTCTTGGTCCCATTCCAATTGCTATATGACCTTGGAGAAAACTCTTTTAAAGTTTTCTGTGTCTATAAAACCTGGATAATAATACTATCTGTCCCACATGGTTGGAATTGTATGAATTAATTAGTTCAAGCTGGAAAGGTCTTTGATAATGTTAAGTGCTGAATATTGTTATTGTTATAGGTGCAGATGGAGGCAATGTTAACACAGCACATCTATAATTAGAAAGGCCTAGAAACTGCAAATGGTGCCAACACCCCAAGAGTTAAGTTAAGGAGACAATATCCTGTGTCATTTTCTCTCTGAGAAGTCGGCTTGTTATGACTGAATAGATAATTCCCTATTTTATTCTCCTTGAAAGGTTGAAGCTTGCCTTGGACTTGCCCACCATGGAGCATAGTTTTTACTAAGTGTATATGCTTTTCAAGGCAGTATCCTAAATGAAGTGCTGACATTCATTAGAAAACAGGGCACAGTCTTGGGTTTATGATGCTTGTTAATTCATCTGAGTCAAGAAGTTAGTCCTTTTCTAGAAATACCTGTTATCTAAAAAATGCAGAAAATTTCTTGATCTACAAAATGGACAGGTCTAAATCTTCCTTTAGAAAAGAAACACCTCCCCCAAATAAACAAATAAAAAAATTACAAAGTTTTATGTGGACTCTAAATACATAAAATAAATAAAAACCAAGCTACGTAGTTTACCCAGAGTTACAATTCATTTTATGTGCTCTCTGGTCTGGAAAACCCTCTCTGAACATCTCCTCTCTTCTCACCTCCAACTCTCAGTGAAGGTCACACAGCACTGCAATTCATTGTTACGACATTCCTTTTTTTATCTTCCTCTTCATCAACATCATCGTTTCTATCATCTTCATCATCATCGTAGCAAATATTTATGGAGCACTTAGCATGGGCCAAGCACCATATTCTCTCATTTAGTCCTCACAACGCTACTGTGGAATAGAATAGCTATATTATTATTCATATTTTCGAGATGAGAACACTCAGCCCAGAGATATAATTTGCCACCTTAAAAAAATGACAAGAATAAAATTTAAACCCCAAACAGTGTGACTGTAATTTTGAATGATAGCTAAACATGAACACATCTTGTTTATCATGCAGGATAGAGTAACTGCCTGTACATTGACTAATGTTTTTTTATTTTATTATTATTATTTTTTTTTGTAGCTCCCTGGCTGGGAATTGAGCCCAGGCCGCAGCATTGAGAGTGCTGAAGGCTTAGCCACTACACCACCAGGGAACTCCCACGTTGACTAATTTTGTGTTGGCCGAACAATAGAATATGGGCTGTATGGAACTGATCTTGATTTTATGATTCACAGCCTTTCTGAAACCGTACATCTTGGACACATTGGTGAAGTTGGCACTTTTAGGAACACGTCTCCTTTGCTTAAAGATACCTTTTGTTTCCCTCTGGAACCCTCCTTCTGTCCATCTCAGGCAATAAGCATTCTTACATTTCGTCTCTACTTTGCTCAATCAAAAAATGAAAACAAAACAAAACATCATGAGTTTGTTGGTCCTAATGTGTAATCAGCTGATACAAATGAAAAGCATATTTGCATTTTAAAAAGTGATAAAGCCTCATAAGTAACTCTCTAATGAGGAAATTTCAGAGGAATTTATTTTAGACTGGGGTCTTCCTGATATTTTGACTTCAGGTAAAACAGTCGATTTCTCTCCTTTACACGTAAAGTCCTCAAATGAACTGTCTATTTTTTCTAACCGCTTTTATTTCCTGGCCTCTGATATTCTCCCTATTAGTCCATTAAAATGGACTTAAGAACCATTTTCATTAAATCCAGTGATCTTTTATTAGAACTCTTTCCCTTCCATCTTGTTATGGCATTTGCATTTTTTTTTATCATTACTTCTGCATTGAAAAACTATTACACTGAGATTTATGTTACACCATACTTGTGTGGCTCCCCTCCTATTTCTCTGTGGAATCCCATTTTTTTCACCTTTTAAAGCTTTTTTCTTTTGATGTCCTAATTGTATAGTTATTCAAGCTAGAACTTGAGCAAATAATACCTGTATTTAAAATTGTGACTGGTGCCCTGTTATTTATACCTTTCCAAAGTGTGATCTCTGAAACACTATTCCAAGACTGCATTAAAAAAAAATGTTAAGGAATCATGGCAAACACTTCTCTTGTCTTGCACATTCTAGAGACTGTAAACTAAATAATCTCTTTCATGATCTTACTTCCAGATGGGGTGACCAGATGACACAATTCTGACCAATAAAGGAGAAACTGAAGTCTGTTGACCCTCCACTCTTTTTCCTGCTTTTAACATGGACTGGAAGCAGGAACTGCAGTAGACAGCTTGTGATTTTAAAGGAAGGGCAAAGTGAATTGTAGAGATATCAGCTTCCACACTGCAGTGCACTGAGCCTGGGCCGGCAACCTTCTACCTCCTGAGTTCTTATTACATAAGACAAACAAATCCCCATTTGTTTGGACTTCCAAATCAGGTGACCTTGCAGCAGAACATACTTCTAACTAGATAGAAAAACGCTACATACTATATATACTACATACTATATGTTGGAACTTTAGGACATACATTATAATATTAAAGGAACTGAGAAATACTCAAGAGAAGAAATCTATGAAATTTTATTTACTATCTCATCTCCTAAACTCGTTTGATCAAGGAGCCCTTTTCTTCTCATGTTAACCATTACTATCCCATAGAATGACAGTTCCCTAGAGCAGCAACATCTGGAAACTTGTTAAAAAAACCAACATCTTAGTCCCCAGCCCAGAATCAGAATCTACATTTTAACAAGATACCCTGGTGATCTGTCTGACATTAAAGGCCAAGAAGTACTGCTTTGGGAAACATTGGTTAGACTAAAGGGTAAAGTTCAACTAATCCTAATATCTTTATGTGACCCATTATTTCAAGACAGTTGTTATTATTGTCCTGTAATGCCTACTTCCCTGATAATCACAGCTAGTTCTTATTGTCTGCTAACTTTGTGCAAGGCATGACTCTAAGTATATTACTTGTGTAATTCTCACTCAACCCTATGAGGCAAGTATGATTATAATCTTCATCTGACAGATGAGATAGCTGAGGTTGAGAGAAGTTATGTTGCCTACTCAAGGTCACACAGCTAATTAAGTGGCCGAATCCTTGGTTTAAGGACATAAGGATCACTAAGTGATACTGCCGCTCAAAACCTTTTGTGTTTCATGTGCTTTCATGCTTTGTGTACTTTATACAAGGGTTCCCCCTTGGCTGCAGTAATTTCCCACATACACCTAATCGAAAGATCTCAGCTCAAAAAGTTGGTTTTCTTCAAGGAAATTTTTCTGATCCTCTCCCTGCCCCTCAAGCCATGTCAGGTCCTCTGCTACATAGTCCCCAGGCACATAGTTTTCCTTCATATTTACCAGCTTTTTAAATTATTTATATGTTTGTAATTATATAGTTTGTGTATGCTTTATTCAAGAAAAAACCCCTGAACTTTATGTGAGTTTGGACTGTGGCCTCTGTGCCTGACACTTTTTGGCACTCACATATTTTGGGGAAATACCTTGCCTTTAGTCACGCTTTTATTCTCACTTTAAAGGTTCTTTCTCTACCTCACCTACCCAAGTTCTATCCAGAATAATGTGTAGCATGCGTGGTGGCAAATCATTTCATTTAGCATCAGAAGACTTGAATTGGAGTTCTTGGTCCCTTACTTATTAACTTTGTAACTTTGAGCAATCACAAACCCTTCCATTCTTAAATTCTCAGCTCTGTTACATGGGGATAATAGTACTTCTCAGGACTGGTGTAAGTTAGGCTTCTGAAAGAAAAGTATAACCTACATAAACATCCTAAAAATATAAGAGAATATTTTACAGTGCTTAAGATCCTGGGTTGTGTTTATAAGTGTTCCAACTCTATAGTCAGAGGTCTGAGTTCAAATCCCCATTCATAAAATTTATTGTCCATGCAGTTGATTTGGCAATCCATTGTGTTTTCTTCATGTGTTTTTTTTTCAACTGCATTCATACTTAATTTATTGTGCATTTACACCCATGTTATCTCCCAAGTTGTGGGAGTTTAATATTCTATGCTTTTTATTTTTTGCTCAATATAAGCTCTTATTATAGCCCTCTGTACATAGGAATTCAATCAATATTAAAATAATATACATTTATTTGGTAAATATCACATATTTGCTATACTAAAACTACATTAAGTAATAAAGACAAGTTAAGAATGAAAAGTAGTACACAACGATTACCATCATTATTTATGCATATGTTGAGAATTGCTATTTTTCAAATCGCTTGCAACCAAGATGAATTGCACAAATAAAAGCCCACGGGGAACAATTAAACAATATTTGGAATAAAATCATTTGGCCTAATTTTCATAACCACGGATTTCAAAGAATACCACCATCCATGCCAAGTGTGCCAGACAATCCCATTGTCAGTTTTAGCACTGTAGGGGCCGGGATAGTATAAACCATTCAGGTTTGCAGAGTGACACCTAGTGGGAGAAAAAAATAAGCACAGAACAATCAGACCAAAAAAATACCCTTCTATAATAATAATACCCTTTTATTAATATTTTGCTAGTAAATGATAAAAAACATTTAAACTATGAATTCTGCCATTTTTCAGACAAGAAAATATTTTTCAGTTTTCAGAATCCAAGACATTTCTACAAAAGATGGTTTTTGTTTTTTTTTAAACTGGTGGATTTTAGTGCCATAGTAAATCTGTGAATACAAGGCAGGATACTTGTAGCATATTGATAAAGAAGCTTCTCTGTATTTATAGCCTTTAAAGAAATAAACAAAAAAACCAACCAAATAACAACTTAACCCTGTAGCACTCAGCCTTAGCAAGAATGGTATGCATTAACAAAGCACAGTGCTCTACTGCAGCTTCCCTGAAAAGTTTGCATTTACGCATTTCTTCAATCTGCTGCCAAAACTTAGGTTTCATAATTCAAACTTTCTTCTTTCTCTTTTAAAAAATTACTAGCATATCAATTATTATAACCTCAAGGGTAAGAAAACAAAGCCTAAGTCCGTCATTGAAAGTTTCACCGGCCATCAACCAATAATCATTTGTCTGAATTGTTAAATTAATTTGTTACTCTAATATTAATATATTGCTCCATTCTAGATAAGTTGGTTAGGTTATCTATTATCACAAATTTCAAAATGTTTCTCTTCCTCCTTAAAAATATGTAAAATTTATCTCTGATATGGATAAACTAAAAGTATGTGATCATCTTCTGTATACTGTTAAGAAATAAATTGCTACGTATTTCTTTATTAATACAACCAATGAAAAGATGTCAGACATTAGGATATAAGGAGAATATTCATACAAAATAGTTCTAAAAAGATCTATGGAAAGCACCCAAATTATTGAATAAAAAAACATACAATTTACCCATAAATTAGGAGTGATTGGGTTGGATCACTTATCAGCTTAGTGATTCAGTCTTGCAGACCAGCCTAACAGTCATGCTAATTTAAATAGATGTAACTAACCAAAATGATGTATACTAAATGTACAAGTGTCAAGAGTATACTGTGTTTTTAAAACTGCATGGAAAGTAATGTAAAAAAAGAAAATACTCTAAATTGAGCCTCCAGAATATATATTTTGGTGATCTCCATTTTTCTAGACACATCTACCACATATACTTTTTTACTTGGTCTGTGATTTGAATCTCATTAGGAATTGATGCTATGGTCAACATAGGAATCCTTAGGTATTTTGAGACCAATTCTCCAGCATCTTTATAGAACAGCCTGGACTTGAAACTAGATTAGATGATGGGGGCTTTTTTGGCAAAGAAGTAGCTGTGAGCACCCACATGAGATGTTATGCTACACAGCAAATGAGAGAAGACATCAACACTCAGTGATTGGTTGCTATGTGGAGAAAGAGCATCTTGTAGGTGGGTAATAATTATGAAATGCCAACGTTTCATGTAAATTAGAAAAACTATGGGATGGAAAATAATAAGAACAAAGAAGATGATAAAGTTAAACTACAGTAGTAGCAGGCATAGTAGAACTTACACCAAGTTTCTAGAACAAATTACTTTTTTTCCAGCTTTTCTGATTTTCCCTCTGCATAGCCTTATCATCATCTCCTTTGACTCCAAGGATAATGCAGGCTCCTTGAGTGGCACCAGCTACCAAACTGCCTTTGTCCTCCCTGAACCCCTAAAGTCAAGTAAATAATTTATTTTCCCAGGTTAATACGTGTGCCAGTTGTCATTCAGGCATGATACAAGCCAATCAACTGAAAGGTACATGGTTTTGATCTTATGGTAATATTAACTAATGTAATTGTTATTAATATTTCTCCATATGGAATTCTGTTCAAAATCAAACATTAAGGGATGCTTAGGATTTTGTGGATTATAGAAAGTTTTACTAATAATTTTTACATAATGCTAACTTAGAAGGACAGGGGGAGAAAAATGAGGAGGAGAGGGTGACAAAGACGGTTTCTAAAAAACAAGAAAACCACTGGAGAGAAGACTGTCATTGCCTTTGATTTGCTAAGTAGGAAAGACTTTGTTTCTCTGTCCCCTCTCACTATTGTATGTGCTCCAGTTTCCTTTCAAATGACCAAAAATTAAATGGACTCAAACTCTTAGAAAAGCAAAATCCAGAGAAAATAATGTTTATACAACTACTTAGATTCAGCTTGTCACTATCTACAACTGGCTGTATCTCCATAGAATCTACAAGTCTAAATCAGCACCTCACAATAACTGATGTTCATAATGAGGACTCTCAAGATTTTAGGGAAAATTAACATATGTTTGGTATACCTCCACTTAATAAGATAGAGACTCTTAAAGGTGCTTACATAACAAAAACAAAATGTTAAAATCTGGATTGGGGAACTTAAATGGATAGTCCTTGATTACATGGAAAACCTGACATTTCAGAAATATTCACCTACTAAAAATTCTGTAATGGAAAGTTTAAATGTCTAGCTATTTTGAGGTGGCCCCTGTCTTCTAAAGAGAAAAGAAGATATTCAAAACTCATGCACTGCCTAACAGTTTGAGCACATCTGCTTTGCAGACAGAGCAGGCCCATCAGGTGATTTTTGAGGAGGATTGTAAGAAGCTTCCATTCCGCCCTTAAATTTGTGATTACAACAGAGGGAGCTATCTGTAAACCATCTTGGATGAAGATAACTTAAAGGAATCAGAAATATCTGCCCCAGAGAGGAGAAAATATTAAGAAATACAATGAATTATCTTCTCATCCAATGCCCGAAGACTTATCTTGAAAAGGAATTACAATTACCCTGAAGCTACTGAAGAAAAAACTGGCAAAGTATAAGGTGGCTGAGTTCAGGTTAATAAAAGAAAAGATTTAGTACAGTCAACAATGGAATGAGCTTGCTGATAAAGTTAACACTAAAGTACTCAATCAAAGGGTGGAATTAGGTTACAGGAATATTATAGGGGAACTTTCTGCACTGGGAGAAGCTTAGATTCAATGATTTAATGCAAGTCATAGTAATTGAAAAGCAGTATTACATAGAAAAATCTACAATAGTAACAATGGCCATTTCGCGCCATAGGTGAAGGTGAAGAGCTACTTGAGAATTAGAATGCCGAAAATATTTTTCTTATATGTAAATGCTCTTTACTTCTTCATGTCTGTTTGTGACCTACTCTTTATGATAACTTACCATAATTCAGTTTGCAAACACTTTTTGTAAAAGTAGTAATTTGATTTAATTCTGTGACATATACCTTTCAGCTTTACTAATATACACAATGAACAAATGTTCAAAAAATATTTCATCACTGAAGAATTCTAATAAAGATAATTACTTAATAATACCAGTGTTACAGAAAAGACCAACATGACCTCATACAGGTATTATAGTTATTACCCACCAGTGAGATGTCATCAATGCCATTACAACTATTACTTGTGAAACATCAAACCTGTTAAACCACCAGCCAGACTGATCTTCTTCTGCACAGTTCCCTTCATAGTTGTCATTATCTCTGTCCCATGTGCTGAATTTCATTCCTTGGTGACTACCCCACCATTGCACCTCAGGATGAAAATTCACAGCAAGCGCATCTCCAGCTGTTCCAGAATATTCCCCAATATTCAACTCAAAGGAATTCTAAAGAAATAGAGGCAACTTCTACTGTCATTTGTCACTATTTTAAAAATAGCTTATTTAATATACAAAAGAATAGGTTCTACCGTATATTTTTATTTCTTGTGAATTCAGGGCTTTTTTGTATGTTTTATGAATAATTTGTGGTACTTATTGGAAAATTTTAGTACCTTTTCATCTCCAACTTTGAAATTTTTATATTGGGCATAACGGCTATTTTTTTCAAAATCTGCAAGGTCAATTTTTAAAGTGTAGTCTCCTAGAAAAGAAAAGAACAACAAGATATTGCAGTGCTTTTTTGTTTGTTTTCTTTTTAATGTGTGAGGTGAAACTGACTTATTGAAGCTTAAAAACAATTCATGGTTACTTTACTCAGACCATTTCCTTCTTCCATGAGTCAGTTTCTCAAAGAATAAACAGTGAGTCCATTGTACTTACAACATGAAAGTTTTATTGTGTATTTTACTTGAAAAAAATTAGGGATACAATATTAAAGGCAGAAAATTTCTGCTAGAGCTATCATAGGTAAAAGCTAGTGCAATTTACTTGGCAAAGAACAATAATCATCATCTAACAATGACAGAAGTTTTAAGAAGTTTAAGTGTTTATCCTCTTTTTAATTTCAGTAAGAATGTATATCTTAAATATAAATACTGAATAATTGGTATTTGCAAGTAATCATCTTTTCTTCATTCTCCCATCATTTGCAAGTAACAAAGAGAACTACTTTTTTAGAAACAGAACTACTATCTGAAACATAAACAGTTATAAATCAAACCAAATGTTAAATAATGTATGTTTTATTTTCCTACTTTGATAAATAAAATTTCACAATGACCTGTAAGACCAAGTTTGAATTTAGTCTTAGACTCTTCAGGGTTCCAAACCAGAACATGGAGGCCCAGGGCAGACAGCCCCTGGGCCCCATCACTCAGGCCTGTTCTCTTCCCATCACTGTCTCTGTCATGCACATTTGGGGCCCTGTCCACACTGTGGACTTCCCAGACTGAATGAACATCCAAGCTCTGTTTGCACCCATAATAAAAGCTGTTCCTTCACCTCCCCTCAGGCTTGGGGGTGCACCCACCAGCAGCACAACATTCCCAAAGGAGGACAGATGTAGAGGCATAAACGAGACCTAGAGATGAGCCCATGGGTATTTGGAATGCTGGATTCTCTATACTGGAGTGAGTCTAGAAGCAGGGTGGGCTTCTGTTGGTCTTGGCACTTTGGCCCCACAAGTTTCTTATTCTATGGAACTTTCTAAAATGAGGTTCCAGGGAAGAGCACCCCCTAACCTGATCAAAAGCCAGTAAAGTTTATATGAACCAAGACTATGAAGTGGATAGGAGCAGAAAAGCAGGCTGTTAACTTACCTGAAAAATACTTTGTATTATAAAAGAAATACAATGTCAGTCTCAGTTCTTTAGGTAGCCATCTAAATATCTCTTTGCTCATTAAATAAATAAGAATGTGATTACAGAACTGTACACCTGAACCTATGCAATTTTGCTGACCAATGTCACCCCAATAAATTTAATAAAAGAATATAGCTCGACACAGTATGAGTACAAGTATTAAAATTAAAGAAAGGAAATGTAGACCAAAAAAGAATACAATTACAGAACATTTCTTTTCTTTTTTTTTTTTTTTTTTGGTGGTTCCCTGGCTGGGATCGAACCCAGGCTGCAACATTGAGAGCACTGAAGCCTAGCCACTACACCACCAGGGAACCCCAGAATATTTCTAAATTAAATTTATTACAAACACTTTCAGTCAAAATTTGTACAATGGGGATAAAGCTATTTTCAGAGGCAACTGCTTAGCCTTGAGTGCTCTCTAATTAAAGAATGCAGGGACAAAGGCCCTGATTTTCCTTAGAATTACATAGTATGTGGCTGTGAAGCCTTGAACTGATACATTTTTGCTACCATGAGAGTAGCCAGACTGAACTCTAATCAAAACATGAAAGGGAAGCAGTTGTACTGGCAAAGTGCATCTGGCTGAATAAGCACTTAATAAAATCTGAAAAACAGTAAGTATGAATTTTGTGTATTTAGGAGTCAAAGTGATTTTTTTTGAGGTTTTCATAATTTCAATAAAAAAAACCAGATACATACTACTATGTGAAAGAAACAGAAGCTGGTATGATAAATGTTCTATATCTATCATAAAACATTTAAAAGTAGGATAATAAGTATGTTGAAGTTTAGAGGGCATTGGACACAAGGACAAAGAAAGTATTATGCTTCTAGGATTATCCCTACTCTAAGATATGAGTATTATTCTGGTGTTTCAAAATTTCCTATAATTATAATCCTACTGACACTTATGAATATAGAAACACCAACCATTTTCCTTAACTTGGATTGAACAAGTAAACTCGTGCTCTTGTATTTAATGCATTGCCAGTATGATTTAGCATGCTTTCTTGAGCAATACAATTGTCTTTTATGAAACATTCAGAATCAGACCTGAGAAGAATTGACTACAATCTCAGACTGCAAATGAGGTAAGGAAGTCAACGGATTACAGCAAAAGAACATGGGAAAGAGAAGTGTGATAAATTTATTATCAAACTAATTTTATTTTAGAGAAAAATTGAACTCTAGTTAAAGGTATCCATGCAAAAGTATACAGGGGGAATTTTACAGATGTCTTCAATTTACTTTGAAGTGTGTCAAAAAATAAAAAGAATTGATGAAAAGATGGATAGACACTGGATAAAATAAGCATCATAAAATGTTAATATAAAATCTAAGGTTGAAATGTCTTTCAGTTTTGCCATATCTTTGAAATTTTCAAAATAAGATTTGGAAGGGGAATGAAAACAAGGACATTTAGCATATCATGACTTTGCTTGCAAAAACAGCCTTAATTCCCCCAATTCTTCACATCCTCCTTAGCAATTCCACTTTGTAATGCTTCCCATTATGTCTGTTTTCTTTTCCCTTACATATGAGCAGGTCCTCTGACTTGCTATCACCAACACAAAGCCTTGAACATGACTGTGTGCAAGTTCTAGGACTCAAGAGACTTACGTGCTTCCACTGTCTCTTGGAACTCTGCCTGTGCTACAAGAACAAGTCCAGGCTAGCTAGCTGGAAGATGAAAGACCATGTGGAGCAGAGCTGAATTATTCCATCCGAGGCCAACCTAGAAGAGCCAGCCTCCGACCAGAAAGTTGATTACAGACCCATGAGCAAGCCCAGCCAAGATCAGCAGAGCACAGCCCTGATCAGAAAAACCACCCAGCCAACTTGCAGATCTGTGAGAAATAATAAATAGTTGTGGCTTATTGCATAGTATTATTGTGGCAATAGATAACTGTACAGTATATATATTTTGAGGCACTCAAAAAATGATTATGACATTACATTTCTTTCCTAGAAATAGAAAATACATATATGAGAAATTTTCCACCGCCAGCCCAGGTCTATTTTTTTTTCCTCTATTCTTTGTTTTTAGAGGTCACATTTTAAGAACGGGGTTATTGCCCAAAAAGGGATCATTGTCATCTGCAAATCACAGCAGTTATTGAATTATTTCTATTTTCTGTGATTTAGTGGAAAACATTTTAATGTTGTTTTATTGTATTTCAAATGAATTTGATATTGGGCAAATCTTTAGTGTTATTCTATAGTATTCCAAATGAGTTTGGTATTAGGCAAATCTTACCTTGTGTGGTTAGTAAGTGAAGATTTTTATTACCCAGCCAATACTCGCCATTTTTTTGGACAAAATTTCCAAAGCCATTTTCATAGTCATTCCAGCCTCTAAAAAATTTAAAGTGAAAGCTGATTTTAGCAAAATTCAAATAGACCCATGAAGTACCCAGCAAGTCCACAGACCCCCACTGCGGCTCCCAGCTCCCACTCCTAATATTTTCTTGATTCATTAGTATACTTTCAGTATTCTTCTTTAGAGAGAGTGAAATTCTGTCTAATAGAATTCAGGATAAAGCAAAAATATTTACTTATTAGAAATCTCACATTTGCTACTCCAAATAAACCCTTATGTCATAATCAGCACACCTTCTAAAGTTCTCACTGCCATCAGATCGTCTCTGAATTACAGTCCATCCTCCTCCATCAGACATGTCACAATAAACAGACAATTCTGCTGGGCTCTGTAGAGGTTTTATTTTGTAAAATCCACTGTGCTTATATCCATCATTGAAAATCTCTGAACAATCTGTTTGCAAAACAAGGTAATGTAACATTTGTTATGTCTTTTTTTTTAATAAAGAAAGCCTGTGATTAAGATTAGTGAATACTAATGGAGACAGATAAACACATGTAGATAATCAGCTTTTTAAAACTACATCTTGTACATCTTCCAGGGAACATTAGGGAAATCTTATTTCTTTTCCCAGTGTTTAATTATCATTTGACTCCTTAATATGATCATGGAAAAAAGGAATGAAATAGGGGTCTGGTTTTTCATTTATCACTTTTGTAGAAAACAATTTGAAAAATTCTATGTGTTCAGTTAAATACTGTATACCTAAGTGGAATTTACAGCTTTATCAGACGGAATAGTAGAAAATTATCTCTCCTATGAAGTAAAATGAAAGTAGAAATATAACACCAAATAAACAATATGGGTTATCTTGATTTAGAGCATTATAAATCATGTAGAACATTTGGAAATAAGCTCAAAGTAGTAATCTTGTTAGGTTCTTGCAACCTCCCAGGCTCACCAGATCTTTTTTATTAACCCACTGAAATTTCTAACAGTCCATGTATTCTTAGATATTTTTGCTAAAATTGCAAGTTTCTGCTATTCCTGTTACCCAAGCATTCTTGTTTGCCATGGGATTTCTTATCATTGAAGCAAACATAGCTACCAATTCATCACCAAAAAGTAACATCTTTTCCTTAAATAACTTGATGGTGAAATAAATTAATATCATCTAGGCTGATCTTTACAGATTTAGAGAATATGTGAAGCAGGGACTTCACTATCATTTAGCCCAGGAAGCTGTGTTTTATGATACTTGGAAGTAGTGGCCAGTTATATAGAGATATTTTTTCAAGGCTACCCAGTCACAGACTTTTGAATAAAAATACTATAATATGCCATTACTATTATAACTTTCAAATTTTATCCTTATTATTTTCTTAACTTCCTATCTTTTTAAAATAAGTTTTCTCTTCCTGATTGGATAACTCCATTCCCTTGGCATATTATTAAGTTCTTTCTTTATTTTTTCTTTGATGACAATTTGTCTATAACTCTGTTTTGTTACAAATAAAATATATTCCACATTAAACAGATTGAATAGGCAAGAGGCATCAGAAGAGAAAAAAAAGACAAAACTAAAGAACTTTAGTCACGTTCTAAAGCCCTCCCCAACATCAGACCAATCATATACTACTGCTTTGGAGAGATGTTCATCTTTGTAATAATTTAAGCTTTGTTCATATATTTATTTTTGAGATTCAAAAGCCCAAGTGTTCTTTACTCATACTGAATTATTAAAAAAAATCCTGGGAGTTCCCTGGTGGTGTAGCGGCTAGGCTTCTGTGCTCCCAACGTGGCGACCTGGGTTCAATTCTCAGCCAGGGAACTACCCCCTCGCCCCCCAAAAAAACCCTGTTTTGGCAATTAAACATGAAGAAAAACAAAGAGAAAATGGTTATCTAAAATTAGTTCAATGTTATTCAAAAGCTTACATCTTGTGGTCAAGCACGTTGTACACCACTTTTCATTAACGTAGGCATTATTTTAGCTTTCCTGGTTAGGGAAGGAGCTCTCCACTTACATTTAACCTCCTACCAAAATGCTGAGTAGTAAAGGCTCATCAGGTTCAGTTTTGCAGGCAAATACGGAAATGATTAGCTATAATGTTTGACTCTGGAAAACTTGGTGAATATGGAGTTTTCAGTCAACATTTTATATTTGTTTATATTTAATGCCATATGTGACATTGTTTGTGCTTTATAAAATTTTTCCTTCTTCCCAGGGGAAAATGTCAAACACCTTAGGATCCAGAGGAAATCTTTCAAATGGGGGTGGGGGGTGCAGTGGGGAGAACAACGAACAAATGAATAAAAATCAAGTATGTGCCTGTAGCAAAACTGCTTATAGCAGATAATTGAAGGAGCCTGTCTTGGGAAAATGTGACTTACACTGTGACAGTAAAAAGTTGAAACAATGTAGAGTTTTAAATATTAACTAGATATTTGAAATAATCATTTTTTTTAAATTTTATTACATTTATTGGGGTGACATTGGTGTATAAAATGATATAGGTTTCAAGTGTACAATTCTATAATACATATCTCTATATTGCATTATGTGCTCACCACCTAAAGTCAAATCTCCTTCAGTCATCATATAGTTGACCCTGTTTACCTTTTTCTACCTTCCTCCCACCCCCCCTTTCCCTCTGAGAATCACCACACTGTTAACCTGTGTCTATGATTTTTTGTTTGTCTTGTTTGTTCATTCGTTGTTTTCTTTAAAACTTTTTATTAAATTTATTGGGGTGACATTGGTTAGTAAAATTACATAGGTTTCAAGTGTACAATTCTATAAGACTTACATCATCTATATATACATCTCTATATATATTGCATTGTGTGTTCACCAACCAGGGTCAGTTCTTTTACCACCATGTATGTGACCCCCTTTATTCTCTTCTACCACCACCCGCCTTACCCTCTGCTAACCACTACACTGTGGTCTGTGTCTACAAGCTTTTGTTTGTTTGTTTGTCTTGTTCGTCTGTTGCTTTCCGTTTTCTATCCCACATATGAGTGAAATTATATGGTTTTGACTCTGTGCGGCATTGGTGGTACAGTGGTGAGCATAGCTGCCTTCTAAAACAATAATTTTCAAAATGTTTTGACCTACTCAACCCTCTTGAAATAGGCAGGAGAGGAGCAGGGTTAAAGAGTTCTGTGTTCATGGGAGTTAAAAAAAAAAAAAGGATTTTTGGATACTTATATAAAGAGTGAGTCCAGGGCTTCCTGCTGGGTTTGACAAACATTGTGTAAAACTGGATGAGGTGAATACTTTCTCTGATCAAGCAGAAAACAAACCACATTGGAAGGCTGAATGTTTAAGCTTCTTAAAAGTGACAGCATAACCTGCCAAATGGGCTTTTCCCTCCTGTCCCAGGGTGGTGGCTGAGCACAAAGCTGAGAACTAAAGGCGCTAAACACCCCTCATTCTAAACTCACAGAAAGGCCAGCAGTGGTCAGCTTCCCCTCCATAGGGCATGCTGGGAAATGCCAGAACTGACCCCACCACCACCATTCTCAACTCCCAGAGACATAAGAAGGAAACATAATGAGAGAAAGGAAGTTGGTTCCTTGGAGAGTGCAGTATTCTTGTAGGGTAGGGTAAGTGGGTTCCCTCCTCTGAAAACCAGGGAGAAAAGAATATACACAGTAGTTCCGCCCCCTGCTACTTATCCATAGTTTTGCTTTACACTGTTTTAGTTACCTATGGTTGGTTACCTGTGGTTTGAAAATATTAAATGGACAATTTCAGAAATAATTCCTAAGTTTTAAATTGTCTGACAAGGGGAAGAAATCTCTCGAGTCCCACCCCATCCTGCCCAGATGTGAATAATCCCCATGTCCGGCATCTCCACTCTGCAGGTGCTCCTCACTCGCTCCTCACTTAGCTTTCTCAGTGATCAGATTGACTGTCCCAATGCCGCAGTGCTTGTATTCAAGTCACCCTTATTTTACTTACTAATGACCCCAAGGCTCAAATTATGTTGCTGCCAATTCAGATATGCCAAAGAGAAGCCAAAAATTGCTTCCTTAAAGTGAAAAGGTATGTATGTATTGGAAAAAACATAACATATATAAGATTTGGTACTAGTCTGCAGTTTCAGGCACCTGCAGGGTGTCTTAGAATGTAGTTCCTGCAGATAAGGGGGGACTACTGCAGGAACACAGATAACTGACATTTACTGAGCTAAATGCTACATGCTTTTGTAATGTACGTGTACATGAACTTGTTAGATCTTTACAACAAAGAAACAGGCATTCTTATCATTCCTATTACACAAATGAGGACTGAGGCACATAGAGGTAAAGTAACTTTCCAAAGGCCACAGCCAGCAAGATGGGCCACTGGACTTTGAAACCAGGCTTCAGAGTCTACACAGACTGCCCCTAGAGACTGTTTCATGAAGATTGGCACTGCTGCAGAAGGGGACATGGCTAAGCCAGTGGTCCTGTTGGCTGAGCAGATGCCATGATGCCACAGGCTGCTGTGATTGTCACCAATTAATGCAAATTTGCTACTATAATCTTTTAATTTAGGTGCATAACTCAGGGGCCCTCGAAAGCTTTAACAAAAAATGCATTTAATTATGCTATATAAAAATCATGCAATTTGTGATTGTTTGCATAAATTGCTAGGTTGTATGTAATTAGAAGTTTTCTACCATGAGATGAATTAGAATTCAGAAAATGATGAATTCAGTAATAATACAGTAATTTGTACATTAAAACAAAGAAATTTATATTTCTATAGATCATACTCATATGACTATTTAATTTTTTTTTTTTTTTTAGTTTAAGGACACCAAAACCATAAATTTTGGTGTGAGCAAGTTCTTACATATTTTATATAATATATATCATTAATATATATAATTATAACTTATATGCTATAATATATCCTATATTTTATTAGAACATATGTTATATATTTTATTTATCAAGTGCTTGCCCTTGGTAGTCTCTGTAGTACTATTGCCTATATGCTGAAAAATAAAGTACGATTGAACTGTATCTCATAGTTTATTCTTCCTTCTCCTCCTTCGTGCTTATACCAAATATGAAGAATATTAAACATGGATCTATCTACTTCTGGATATTTTTTAGCTGTTATATCCAGAAACAGTCATCTAGAAGAATAATCTTTTATTATTATATGTGTTATAATGTTATAAGAAACACATACACATAATATGATTATAATAGTTTGTCTGGATCCTGTCTATATGACTCTTCTACCCAATTCCGGCTTATGCAGTCAGGCCTGCTCTGACCTTGAGAGATTAGTTTCTTA
Organism: Lyroderma lyra; assembly: GCA_004026885.1. Lineage (NCBI taxonomy): Eukaryota > Metazoa > Chordata > Mammalia > Chiroptera > Megadermatidae > Lyroderma > Lyroderma lyra. Next base: position 217,203 of record PVJL010000445.1, on the reverse strand, counting down.
GTAACTGATTTCTTGCCTCTTTCCTTGGTAACCTCTTGTTTCCTAAGGTCTGCTCTCAGCACTCTCAACACAGGGATCAGATATTTAGCTCTTAAACTTCAGTCTTCTTATGACTGATGGCATTATCCCAGTAACAGACATCCAATTGCCTGCTTCTTGCCATTATCAGACACTAGAATCTTTGTTGACAATCTGCTCTAAATAGATGTCCTGAATCATGAGCTCGGTTTGGAATTAGACATAACTGTACTTTTCCTGCATCCATCAGTTCTTTGCCATTGGGGTCAGTTTTGTACCTATCTTTGGATTCACGTATCTGTATGCTTATCCCTTGAATAATCAACCTGTTGCCTTCCTCTCAACTGTTATTCAAATATCTTGTTCTACCCTCGGGGTCTGTTGAAGTGTTTGCCCTGACTTTCTTTCACCTGATCTATTCCACCAATTAAAAATTTAAAATATGCATTGAACATTTACTGTATACCAGTCACCATGTTAGATGCTGAAAATATTTAGCATGCAGTGACAATACTCTAGCATAAGTACTATTACAGAAAAATAGAAGCTGCTTTTGGAGTGTGTAAAAGAGGTGCCTAATCCAGACTTCACTATCAGGAAAAGTTTCTTGGAGAGCAAAACTTCAAGGATCGGAAGGATGAATAGTGAGAGTTAGCCCAGGGGAAGGGATTGGGTTCTAGACAGAGGGGCTAATGCAAAGTTCTGAAGGCTCAAGAGAGCAGGGTGCTGTTGAGAAATTGAAATAAGTTTGGTGTACCTGGAATGTAACATGTGAAAGAGACATATGATGACAGATAATGTCCAACTCTGGTTCTGCCATAGAGTTCTGACGCTGTACCTATGGCTGCTTCTGCAAAGCCAACACACCCATAATACCAGCAATTTGTCTGCCAGAGTATTGCCTCCATCACCAAACACACTGTCAACTCCTTAAGGTTCCACTTCGAGTCCCTGTCGTCCAGAAAAGGTCCATCCTTGGAATCAAAAATCCCCATGTGATTTTTATATTCTCTTCTCTTTCTTTTTCTTAGACCACTCCCACCATCCTCTTTTCTCTACCTTTGATCATGCATTTGGGGGTTTTTGTCTTTGATTTCTCTGATGTCTCCTGCCCCAAACCTGACCCCCCTTTCTGACCTAGGGCCTAGAGACAGAGCACCAGGGATGAGGGTGACAGCAACAAATTCAAGGTCATGTGGGAGGCTGTCAAATTTAAATGGCAAAAATTTTATATCCATTCTCCCCAAAGAAATTGGAGTGGGAGAGAAATAGATATGACAGATAAATCTGTTGATTTTTGTTAGGATCCTTTCCAGTTTCATGTCTAACTTCTTGTGTAAGACAATTTATCTTTGAAATATTAAAAAAAATGAAATGAGCACATACTGGGTGCTAAGTACAGTTCTAAATGCTTTACATGTATTCATTCATTTAATCCTCACAAGAACCCTGCAAACTAGATGCCATTATTATCTGCATTTTACAACTGAAAAAATTGAGGCATAAAGAAGATAACTGGCCTGAAGAAACACTGTTAATAGTACCGCAATCTATTCTCCACACAATAGGCAAGAACCTTGTTTTGAAAATAGATTGTTAATATGTTTTTGGGCGGCTAAGAGCAGGGACATCCAGAGAGGGTGGATCGAGGCCACTGTGATGGCACCCAGAGTTGGTGTGTATACTCCTCATGGTCACTATCACAGCCTGTGCTGTTCCTCTAGGAAAATTCACTGGCAGCAAAGATCCTTCCACACTTTCTTCACTAGAGTCAGTTATGCCAAAAAATGCCAGTTTTATGGGTTGCATGTCTGGTTTCACACTCCCTGAGCCCTGGAAAGCCCTCACTCACTAAAGGGCACATCTAGCGAACATTCTTTATGAAAGTACGACCTTCCTGGGTCAGAAGCTGATAGCTAAGGCAATGCAAAGTGTATTAGCTTGCTAGAGCCGCCATAATATAATACCATAGATTGGGTTGCTTAAACAATAGAAATTTATTTTCTCACAGTTCTGGAGCATGGAAATCCAAACTTAAGGTGTTAGGAGGTTTGGTAGGATTTCAATGTATGAACTGGGGGGTGGAGGACAGATTTCAGCCCACAAGTCAGGGTCAGCAATGAAATGGCCTCTGACCATCTGATTACCCCCTGCTCTGTGAATCATTTCTGTCATCCACAATGATTGATCCAATTAACTCAGTGAGATGTGACCCTCCAACTTGCATCTTTTTGCAATTTACCACAGTTTTGAATAGGTGCTGAAGTCTGCTGGGTGGACAGCTGATTATATCACAACCAGGTCCCAAACTTTGTCCAATGAAAAGGGTACAGAACTGCCACATGACTCCATCTCTTTCCTGAAAGGAAGTGAAGCTTTCTACTAGGTGACCCCAGGAAACCTTGGCCCTTCTCAGCCAAGAAGAAATGTGGTGGGAAGTCTGAACTGGTTCTTGTCTTGAACAATCTCATCCATAGTCAACAGTGAAAACACAAATCCTTTTCAACCCTGTAGAGATTCTCATTGAATTGGTTTGGAGAGGAAACTGGGCACTACTCCTGGACAGTTTCCCCTGGTCACTTGCATTTCTGCACATTTTTGCAAGTAGAGCTTATGTTCTACGACATTTTTTTTTTTTTTGGTAGTTCCCTGGCTGGGAATTGAACCCAGGCCGCAGCATTGACAGTGCTGAAGCCTAGCCACTACACCGTGAGGGAACTCCCTTCTACGACATTTTTTTCAGGGATGTTTGTGTAAGTGGACAGCATTGGAAGAAAAAGATACTATGGCCCTCTAGAGGAGATGATGGCAGATCTGTTTGCTGTCCACTATCTTAAAGATAACATCTCCCTCTGGGGCAAAGGGTGGGCAGATTTGCTTATCAACCATTACAAAAGATTGAGGTTTCCTAAACTCAGGATACCTCAGCTGTGACATAACCCACACTGACTGTACATTTTCCACCTAGATTATTCCACACTGCTTCCTTAGTATTTGCAGACAAGGGATATTGGTGCAAGCATGAAGGTCATGTCTCTGATCTAGGAGTATATTTGTCCCTGAAACCGTAGCAGGTTAACCTGTTAGTTCGTAGATATAGTAAAATCTTAGAGTCCTCACAGTCCATTGTGAGCATCAGCACTTTAAAATGGCTGAAAATCATTGTCCTCGAGGAATTGCTATTGATTTTGCTTCTGCTTTAATTGCTTTCCTGAGTCTTTTTTCACAGTCTTGCCTAATTGCACTAGTTCTCTTCTTAGGTTCCAGTTCCTGATTCTTTGCCCTGTGACTGATGCAGCCAGTCCCTTTGTTTTCCAAGTCTGTGTTTTTACTGGAACTGTCTTTGGTTCCTCTTTGTTCCATGCTCCAGAGCCACATGCCATCCTCACCTCATATTCCTTCCCAGTGGCTCGGGCTCCTTCTGATCCCTAATGGGAGAAGGGAAGTTTTGTTCAGACCCTCTGTTGTTTATTTAGCAGCTTGGATCAAGCTGCTAAACAACAGAGGATCTGAGCAAAAAGAGATCAGGACCTTGGTAAAGAGAGAAAAAGGGAACATTTTATTGAAGCGTAGGTTCTAAGATGCTCATATCAAAAACTGGTGAGTATATTTGGAAACACAAAATAAAGTTGGTTATTCTCATCAGCTTGGCATCTCTTTAGCCACCAGAATTTTTCAATTGCAGTCAGAAATACTTCCCAATTTGTATTTGCTTATCTTGCTATTCCTATCTCTATGTATTACCTTGCTTTCATTCATCAATATGAGGCTCTACTATGTTCCAGGCACTCAGATAGGCTATAAGGAGGGAAGGGCATTAAACAGCATCCCAGTTAATTGACCAAGATGAACTCATAAGCAGAGAAATTTTAATAGATCATGGCAGTAGCTGGAGTAGACACATCAACAAAGTGCTTTAGATGGCATTCTTGTTGTTTCTGACAGCTATTGTTTGTCTACTTTAAAAGATACCTGGAGCAAGTCAGGTAGATATTTTTCTTTAGGGAATAATGATAATTGCAGTGATGAGTGCATGTGTTGACTGTGGAGGATCATTTTGCTTATGGAGTGGATGGGGGTGGAATACTATTCTCATCAAAAGGAGAATTACCAAAACATAAAAACAAACACTTAAAAATAACTCTTTTATTTCCTAAATAATTTTCATTCTTTTTCTTTCTCTAGTCTTTTATTCAACTCCCTTATTTATTACCCTAAGGTACATCAGAGTTTCAGAAGGAAAAATTGCATAAATGTAACAAGAAATGATACACAAATAAAAACAAAGCTCAGCTGTGAAATTTCACAAATATAATCTGCCATTTGTACACTGATATTCAAACAATCTATTGTCTTGATCTCTTATTAAACTATAAGAAATTCTCAGATATTGAGCATTGATATTAAATGTTCCCTGCGGAGATAACAGACCAAAAAAAAAAGGATAAAATATGGTTAAGACATTTAAATTCGGTATAATGCTTCATGTTGCTTGTTACTATAATAGGAAAAGCTCTTTAGCAAAGTGATTAAATAATTGCCACCATCATTGCACCTGCATATATGATGTAAGTTATTGAAACACTTAAGAAAAATTGATTCTGACCTGCATATTGCCTCTTGCCTCCAAGGTCAATGACACTATTCTCCTCTCCTTTTTCTAGGAGCTGGATTTCCTTCTCATGCAAAAGCTGTGCGATCTTGAGCTGTTGCTGTTTGACCCGAGTCTGAAGCAGGTGCACCTGGGCTCTGAGACGTGTCTGCTCCTGGAGACAGTTTTTGAGAGCCTGCAAAGAAACATGCATCTTGTTCCCATGGAAAATAAATTAATGATTCCATTTTGTTCCCAACTCCCATTTCAGAATATTTTTTTCCAATCAGAAAGTAGTTTGAAAGTTCTAATACTATTGGTTATTAATATCTGAAATTAAGGCTGATGCTAACATGTTTGAACTAAAAAAAAAGACCTAATAAAAAGCAATATAAATGACTGTGCTAAAAACATTAGAATCGTTGTCTCATTTATTCTCATAATGATTCCATGAGGTAGAAATGGGCTCAATTCTGATGAAGAAACTTGCTCAAAAATTTGCAGTGGGCAAGATGAGTCAGAATTTATACCCAGGTCAAGGTTTCTGTTCTCAATCTCTACATGACATTGTGTAAATACTTTCTTAACAGTAAAATAAATGAGGCTTTTGAATGACCTTTTGGTATTAATGTTTTTAAAATATAATTGAATGCTTATAATCTGATAACATATGGCCACCTTTATCAGGGATGCTAGTTTCGGCCCTCATATCCCCGACTATATCATCCATTTACCTGTTGCTGAAAATTGTACTGGAGTCACTTTTTGCTTATTTATTGTTTTTTTGCCCTCAGTCACTTTAAAAAGGGGTGGGAGGAGCTGAGTGTTCCAGTTAACTCATTTATCTTCCCTATAAAGGCAAATAACCCAAGCATATTGCATGTGAGAGTTTATCAGCTCCTTTTGAAAGTGGCATCTGATTGAGCAGAGCCCTCCAAAGATAAAGCAAATGGGGTAGGTGAATTGGGAAGGAGAGTTGCAGAGGTTGGTCTCCTGGGAAGAGGCATGGAGGCCAAGAAGCTTTAATAAAGGCTCCTAATGCTCAATGCTGGGAAAGTTAAGAAGGGTAGTGAAAAAGAAAAAGGACAAAGACACATTTTTGCCATTTTTTCATTTTTACCTTGACTTCTCTATTTGCAGCCCATGTCACGAGCTCTTGAGATAAGTGTAAATGTTTACTTCTGTGAAATTATGAATTTTAACGTGTAAGTGCATCACACTACTTTTATACACATTATTTCCTAAAAACAGGCATTTAGTTAGAGTTAAATATATTTCCCAATTTATATTTGCATAACGTCCTGTTCCCAGCTTTAGGTCCGACCTCGTACTCATTCCATAAATACAAGGGCTTAGTGTGTTCCGGGCACCCCCTAGGCAGTCACAACAGCACAATTACCAGGTATTTGTTCTTGGTATTCTCTCCTCATCACTCTTTGATTTATCCTCTCTGAATGCGTTATTTGCTTAGGCCCTTGAATCATAACTGTCTAAAAAATGAACAGCTAATACATTTTATGGTGTCTGGATTCCTGTGTTGCTTTCTAATAGTGGGAAACTGGTTTTGATATGGTTAAATATAGTGGGTTATGCAATTTACAAATAACTGAAGGGACTACAGGGCAAGTATATTTAGTCTTTATGGGACTGGATATACAGTGTTAATTAGCTTATTTTAAACTTATGCATTCTCTTCCTCCCAGAACTTTAGCCAAATCTTTTTTGCCTTTTGCCTCATAAATGGAGGAAGGCACAAGTTCATTGTAATTACTTTCAAACAACCTGTTTAGTTTACACTAATAGTCTCCAATATTGGAAAGCCCAAAGTCAATTTTAATGGACAGATTTAAATTCCTAATATTCTATAACTATCCAAATAACCCCAGTAAATTTAAAAACATTTTTCTTATTTATTGAGAATACTGATTTTTACTTTTAAAACAATTTAAGGGAGTTCCCGGGTGGTGTAGTGGCTAGGCTTTGGCACTCTCAATGCTGCGGCCTGGGTTCGATTTCCAGCCAGGGAACTACCCCTCCCCCACCAAAAAAAGAAATTTAAAGCACTTAGTAAGTGCCCACTATGTGTCAGGTGCTTCCACCAATGTTTTCCTCCCCTCCGCTTTAGTTATTTAAAATTTTTTTCAGTGAGAACTTACTATAGTAAGGTTTTCTGAGAAAGAAATGAAAATTCAGAACAAAGCAGGCATTATGTTACAAATTCAACAGTTTTTGTAGTGAGCTTACCCAGCTTTCCCTGCCCATTACCAGGGCAGTGATGACAAGGATGAAACTAAACATCTTCGCCATTTTTCCCACTGAAGAACTGCAAGGACAAAAATAATTTCATACTCTTATTTACTGGGAATTTTTCATGAGGCCCATTAGGTTCAGGCTCAAGGCAATCCAGGAGGAACAATGCTATTCCAGGTCATCTGAGAGTCCCCAAGGAAATTCTCCTGGACTTTCCCAGGTTTCCTCCACACATAATGATGCCAACTGTTGCCTTCAATAAAACTGAACGTGTTCAATTGCAAACATGAGGGAGCGACTCTAGATCCTTGGGTGCTCCTAATGTGCTCCTTGTATGAAGGTGTAGTCAAGGCACAAGCTCTGTAAACCCACAGGATGTGGGTTTCTATTTTGCCTGAGCCTCTTTCTAGTTGTGTGGTCATGGGCAACTTATTAAAATTCTCCCAATCTGTAAAATGAAAATTTTAATTCTTACTTATAGGACTGTGGCAATTCAATGTAACATTTTTACATTGCTGGCATATAGGTAAGTGCTAAATGAATTAATTTTGTATATTAAAGACAATTTTTACTTTCTAAAAAAAGAAGAAAGGAGAAAGGTTACAATAAGTAGAAGATTATATACTCATTCATTGGTTTTCTTAATGTCTCTCTAGGGAAGCTATCAAGATATTATAAAAACTTTAAGCCCTATTTAAAGTTGTGGCTGAAAATTCACTTTCCCACTTCTCAAGACAATTTTAAAATCAACCTTGAAGCCATTAGTCTTGATAGAAATTTTGCTCCTCCTCGAAGTAACTTCTGGATGCTGCCAGTAGTGAATTTTCATAAATTTTAGAAGCTAAGGAGCCTGGAAGGACAGAAATATCTGTGTAATCTTTAAATACATTTTATATCTATGATTTCTGCTAAAAAAACAAAACAAACAAATTAGAATCAACTGAATTATTTGTTAGCCTATTTTTATTCTTAGAGAACCTATGATCAGTATGTCCTTTTAATGTGTCTCTTTTTTAATTTTTATGTGATTAGAGAAATGGTTCCCAAACTTGGCTGTCTATGAGGATCTCTTGGGAAGCTTTTAAAAAATCTTTATGCCCAGGAATTGAATCAAATGTTTAAAGGTGGCAATTGGGACTTCGAATTTGTTAAAGTCTCCCAGCTGATTTCCATAATCATTCAGCAAAGACTGCAAAGCAGTGATTTATTTAAGGACTTAACAGACAAAAAGTTTTCAGTCTATATTAATAAAGTAGACAGTTCTCAGTCTTTCTGGGATCAACAAAAATAGTTACACAGCGGGAGATGCCTTACTTGAATTCAGTGACAAACAGCATGCATAGCCACATTGGGAAGCATTATAAAATATAATGTGAATTCATAGAATATGTTAAATTCATGCATTACACAGCAAAATTGTCTGCTTGATATAACTGTATAATTTTTACCTACCATATTTTTACTTCTGACATTTTTATATAACTATGTACGTAGGACTGTTTTGCATTTTATAAGCATCTTATTTAATCCTAACATATCTGTATAAAGCAAGTACTACCATCTTCATTTTACAAATAAATAATAGATCAGAGAAGGTAAGTCACTTGCCTAAGATCACACAAATGGTATATAGAGGACCAAGCCACTGAGCTTTGCATCTTGAAGGCTCACGCCTCCAACTTGTACTCTACATGGTCTTCTCTGTATACATACAAGGGCTGTCCAGAAAAACTCCAGCCATAAATTCCTCTATTTTTCATTTTTCATGGCTAGATACTTTCTGGACGGCCCTCATATATCCCTACTATCTAGGGGAAAACAGGCTACAGAGAGGTATAGGCCCTCCTATTAGGGTTTCTCCACTGAGCATCACTCTCACTCCTGAACACGGCTGACTTAGTCCTTCTCGAGTCACGTGCTTGTGCAAAGACCATTAGGTTAACTTGGCAGGAGAGGAGACAGCTGCACTAACGCGGGAGCCATCCCGGGGAATGGTAGCATCGGCACCTGTTTATTGATCATCAGCTACCTGCTCAGCACTACACTAAATGCTGAGAGAAAATAAAGCATAGCTGCCTCAGCAAGGCAATGTTTTGAGGAAGAAATAAAAATAAAAAAATGAAAACGAAAGATAATATAAACTAAGTACACATAAAATCCTGTGTAATTAAATGTAGAAACTAAGCTTTCCCAGACCAACCCACAAGATAAAATTAATTACTTCCTCCACTGTGATCCCACACTATCTTTATAGACCACTATAGCATTTACTCACTCGATACACATTGCATGCATCCCTGCTGTTCTAGGCACTGTGCCAGGTGATAGAACGATCATTTAGTCAGCTTTTTACATGTCTTTCTTCAACTGCTTCCCTTTATCCATGCTATTTTGCTTACAATAACATTTTTGAAGGCAAAAGCCACACTTTACTAATTGTATCCCCAGCACCGAACTTGCTGTGGCAACACTGATAAAAGTTGAGTTGTTACCTCTGCAAAAAATATTCCCCAGGAGGGAAAATCTTTCTCAGAAGGGAAAATGTGATTTCCTTCCCACAGAACTACAGTCTGTTTATAGTGACATACTTCCTCCTCTATACTTACTCTGGTCAATGGACAAAGCATATTTTTGTAACTGTTAAGAAGAAGGTAAGGAAGTTTGGTTGGATTAAACACATGAATTTATTCTTTCTTTCTCACAAAACCATACTCCAGGGCCTCCTTAAGTATCCTGAGCTTCTTTCCTTAGTGTCTAGTTGTTCCTTTCTTAATATATTATGTTAAACTATAAGAAATTGCATATAATGTTTGAAGATTTTTGACCTACAAAACTGGCAGTTTCATGTGATTCAAATTAATACATATTAGTTAGATGAAAAGTACACACTTGAAATGATTGTAGTCTTTTATATTAAAATGAGTGTCAAAAGACATAGGTTAAAAATAAAATATTTGTAACTAATTTAATAAGAGATAAAATAATTTAGTAACAACCTATTTTTATATAAATGCTGTCTTCATGTTAATACATTAATATACACCAATTGAAATATGTAAACAAAAATTGCTAACACATAGTCAACTTGTGGAATCTCATGGTTCTGCCATAAGGCAATCCGCAGGATGTCTTTTGAAGAGAAATTACAATATTCACTTTTAACTAAAGGAAGTTAAAATAAAAACGCAAAGTACCTTTTCTATGGAAAAGCTCTGTATTCAAAATTTATACAACATTCAACCACCTCTTAACTACCTCTGTGCTACCATCTGGTCCAAGCCACCATTAGAAGATTCCAGTGTTCCAAACCAGAACATTTTTTAGGATGACATTGGGACAACAGTCCAAACTGAACCTCACTGGGCAAATCGGGATATATGCATATGTTCACCTACCTATAAGGCTTTACAGAATCTGCAAAACCCCACTGCCTTATACCTCCTGTCCTTCCACTATCCCCAGGTCCCTTTTCTCTGGGCATCTTGGCCTCTTCAATATTCCATGAATACAACAAAATACATTTACTTCTCAGAGCAATTGCACTTGCTGCTCCTCCTACCTGTAATGCTCTTCTTTTGAAAATCCCCATGGTTTGCTCCCTTATATCCTTCAGGTTGTTCAAATATCACTGTCCATAAATAAAATAGCAACCATCTTCCCCACCCTCATACATTTCATATCTCTATTACAATGGATTAATTATGAATGTGTTATATAGGCATAAAATATATACAAATATAATGAAATATTATTTATGTGTTTATTGTCTGCTATTGATCCAACTCTTCAGTTATTTATTTTCTTTTTGGATTTTATAAATCCAAACATCTCTTTTAAAAACCATTAGAAGCAATCACATACCACAATGTACTGTTATGGTCGTTTATTATTTATTAAAATTTATCATAGAGTTCAAGTAGTAAAAGGGAAAAAAGAACTCCTCCACATAATAGAGAGTCCCTAAAATGTAATCAATTACTTGGTCATAAAAATATAATCATAAATTGTTTTAATGTTACAGAAAATAAAAAGCAATAATTGTTTTATTATAAGCAAGCAAAAGAAAATAAAGATGGAAAATAAAAAATACTTTTAAGAACATAAGAAGAGATTTTACAAGTAGAAAGTGTTACTCCATGAGGCAAGAACACAGGGTCAAAATTAAATGAAAGAAAATGAGAGTATCCAAATATAGTCAACATGTAAGTAAACAAGGCTCAAAGAGGGAAAATTAGTTCCCTAAGAAATAAAATAGACTTTCATTAAGTATATACACATTAATCTGGGAGAAGAGTATAAAATTTTGATGCAATACTATTTATTTGTGACTCTGATTCAAATTGTTCTTCTTACTAAACAGAACCAATGTATTTTAATGGATTATTGATTAGCATTTTTCTTTTTTTCATTCCAGTAGTAAAAATAATATCTCATTTTTCTAATGTGATAGTAACCAAAATCTTTATAATTTTAATTCACTTTCAGCGATCACATAAAATTTTCAGGAGTCAAGAATTTAAAGTCATGAAATTTTTTTGTGTTCCAGACTTCACCTTAATGTTGTCAGTTAAAGTTAGTATGTTTTTGTTTGGTTCATCCAGTTTCCTTATCTATTTGTGGGATCAAGTGTTTTATTTTAGAAATGAATAAATTAGCTTAAAAAGTTATAGAACGTTGTAAAAATTATGGTTTTATATCTATGTCTGATTCTGGTTCTTGCATAAGTGACCATGTGTGTTGAAAGTGTTCTGGGAGGCACGTGTCCCAAAAAGAGGAACAGAACAAAGCTCCAGAAAAAGAATGAAACAAAATTGAGATAAGCAATTTACCAGACGCAGAGTTCAACACACTGGCTATAAGGGTGCACAATGATCTCAATGAGAGCTTCAACAAAGCGATAGGAAACATAAAAATGGAGATAGAAAACATAAAAAAAAGAAAAAAACGGTGAGAAATGAAGACTACAATAACTGAAATAAAGAATGAATTAAAGGGAATCAACAGTAGATCAGATGAAGCAGAGGATACAATCAACAATTTAGAAAATAGCAGAAAGCACCCAAACAGAACATCAAAAAGAAAAAAGAACCCCCCACAAAAAAATAATGAGGATAGTTTAAGGGGCCTCTGGCACAACATCAAGCATACCAAGATTCACATCATTTAAGGGTACCAGAAGGAGAAGAGAGAGAGAGCGTACAGAATTGAAGACCTATTTGAAGAAATAATGGTGGAAAACTTCCTTAACCTTGTGAAATAGACATACAAGCCCAGGAAGAGCAGAGAGTACCAAACGAGATGAATCCAAAGAGGCCCCACACCAAGACTCATTACAATTAAATTGCCAAAGGTTAAAGACAAAGATAGAATCTTAAAAACAGCAAGAGAAAAGAAGTTAGTTACCTACAAGAGAGCTTTCCCCATAAGACTGTCAGCTGATTTCTCAATAGCAACATTGCAGGCCAGAAGGGAGTGGCAGGAAATACTCAAAATGATGAAAAGCAAGGAACTACAACCAAAGAGTACTCTATCCAGCAAAACTATCATTTAGAATTGAATGGCATATGAAGAGTTTCGCAAACAAGAAAAAGCTAAGGGAATTCATTACCACCAAGCCAATATGACAAGAAATGTTAAAGGGACTTCTTTAAGAAAAAGAGCAAACAAATAAGAAAAGATCAAAATATGAATAATAAAATGGCAGTAATTATATACCTATCACCAATCAATTTAAATGTAAATGGATTAAATGGTCCAATCAAAAGACATAGGATAGCTGAATGAATGAGAAAATAAAACCCGTACATAATGCCACCCACAAGACTCATTTCACATCGAAAGACACACACAGACTGAAAGTAAAGCAATGGAAAATTATTTCTTGAAAGTAGAAATTTTTAAAAAAGCTGGGGTGGCAACAGTTATACCAGACAAAATAGACTTTAAAACAAAGGCTGTCAAGAGACAAAGAAGGACCCAGTAATAGCACTTTTGGGTATTTACCCAAAGAAACCCAAAACACTACTTCAAAGGGACATGGGCATGCATATGTTCATTGCAGCATTGTTTACAATAGTCAAGATGTGCATGGAGGGAAGCAATGGATAAATGGATAAAGAAGAGGTGGTACATATATATAATGGAATATTACTCAGCCATAAAAATGAATGAAATCTTGCTATCTGCAACTATGTGGACGGACCTAGAGGGTATCATGCTGAGTGGAGTAAGTCGGACAGAGAAAGACAAATGCCATATGATTTCACTTACATGTGTAATCTAAAGAACAAGATAAATGAACAAACAAAACAGAAACAAGTTTATAGATATAGAGAACGTTTTGATGGGTGCCAGATGGGAGAGGGTTTGAGGGAATGGGTCAAAATGGTGAAGGGATTAAGAAGTACAAATTGATAGTTATGAAATATTCATAGGGATGTAAAGTATAATATAAGGAATATAGTCAATAATATTGTAATGATCATGACAATGTATGGTGTCAGATGGGTACCAGATTTATCAGGGTGATCGCTTTGTAAGTCATATTATATAAATGTCTAATCACTATGTTGTACACCTGGAACTAATATAATATTGTATATGAACTATAATTGAAAAGTAAAAATGTTATTTTAAAACATGCTCTGGGAAATTATAACACACATACACACACACACACACACACACACACAACTCTACATTAGATCTGGTATAAAACAAAGGGCCAAAGAAATGCTTTGCCAGGTTTCTGTCTCTTGGTGTCCATCTCATTGCCATTAAAATAATCAAATCTGATCTTTCCTAGAGAAAAGAGGCAGCCTCTAGTCTGGCCGATCTTTAAACAATAAAGCATTTCAAAATTGCCATTATATTTATTTTAAAAGTCATTGTATTAATTTCATAAACTTCAGAATAATTCCTGAAAATATCTTAAGGTCTCTAAACTTCCCCAGTGCCTTCATTTGTAATTCTCATCATCTTGTACTGTACTGAAGAAATGTTTAGGTTTTAAGAAATTTACTTCGAAGTCTGGTCTCCATCATTCAACAGAGTAAACCATTATTATTCTGTAAATCTGGTTTGTGGTAAAGTTATATCAGAGTATTTAGTTACTCACTGTACAAGTAGTTGTATTTCTTTTACAATGTTTTTGCTTTGGCTTGTTTCAAAACTTTTAGTTATTATAAAATTAAAATAGTTTTCCAGTGGCTATTCTTTGATGTATTTTACTATTTGATATAAATTATTCTAAATCTATAAAAGTCTAATTTCTTCCCCACTAAAAATTTTAAGTTAGTTGATTATAGTGAATTAAATTTAATGGCAAACATATTATGTTTGGAACTTAGAAAGTTCTACAGCTGATATGTAACTTTAAAAAACAAAATTACAAAACAAAAGCACATTAGTGGCATGTAAAATTTCAAAAAATGATACGTTTTAAGTGAGTTATTATGAAAGAATACAAGATGAAAGAAATAAAAACAGAAGAAAAAGTTATGTTTAATAACTTATTAAAGCATGTTTAATAAGTTAGCATTCACAAATGGACTACACCTTTAATGTAGGACAGTTAATTAAAAATTTACCCATGAGCACAGACTTAAAGACTGTCTTTATGCTGTTTCCTACCAACTTTTTTCCTTTTACTGAACATGGAAAGTAACAATATGTTTGTTATTTATCTTAAGAATTTATACTCAAGGAAAGCCTTGAAAAGCTAAATGAGCTTGATCCCCAAAGAAAACTATTTCTGAAGTGGGAATTAAAACATGTTGTACTTTATTTTCCATTTTGTATAATGAAACTTCCAAATCCTATTATTTACATCTAATTCCCATCCAATCCATTCCAAATATAACTGATAATGGAAAGGAGATATAATTCTAAATCTCTTTTCCATGCTTCAGAAGTAGCCTTCTCTCTAATCAACGTGACCTCTCTCAATAACCAACGGTTATTTCTTGAGTTCTGCTGAATATCATATCTATGAAACAAATTAGTATTATTACATTTGTGTAAAAAATGCAGAGACATTAAATACCTTGCTTAAAGTCAGAAACGAGTCAGAGACAGAGCTCAGGCTAGGTCCAGTCATTCAGGCTCCCGGGATCCTTTGACTGCACTCAGAGTTTAGAATTGTTTCTACATCATTTGATTAGAAATAGGGGCAATGTTGATTCTGGCTTTAATCCAGAAACAAATACATGAGGAAATCAGTTTAACTGGAAGGAAAACTAAAAAGAGGAGATTCAAGGACAAATCCCAGTACTCTGATATTTTCTTTCTTTCTCCTATTTGTATGAATTTTTATGAAAGATCCAATAACATATCTTTACAAAAATACATCACTGAATTTTAATCTCTTATTATTGTGCTCATGCAGATAATTTCTGTACTTTGATAAACTTCAGTCATGCTTACTTAAAAATGAAATAAAGCCAAAGTTCAGTTGAAGCTTTGCTTTATAGTACTAATGATAATAAAATTTTACCTATAAAGATATGAATTAAAATGTCATTTCAATTATAGTATTGAGAGAAGCCAAATTTTGGGGGGTTATAAAAAAAGGGATCAGTTAATAATTGCCAAGATGAAACAGTTTATTTGATCTTTAAGAAAAGCAAAAGGATTCCCTGAGGTGCAAAATTGTGAAATGTCTCCATAAGCATCAATTATCCTCTGAATGAAGTGTTTTCTTTTGTTTTAAACTGTTAGAGGATTTTTCTAATGTGTAAGAGACAACTTGTTAGCTCCATGAATCCTATTGCATAATAGTTTCAGACTGCAAATCCAGGTTCATCATGTCTTTTTTTCATTCTGATGTAACTCAAGCTGTTGTTTGCTATTTGCTCTATGACCCCTATTTCTTAACTCAGATTCCAGTAAAACACTAAGTTGTCTTTTTTTGCTGTTGTTGTTGTTTTCCTGTTCTTTGCTGTTTTGTGGACTCAAGTGCTGCCAGTGTTTGGCCTTCCCATTAAACATTTTCCTGTCATTCACTCAGAAAGTTTGAAGATTATTAAGGAGAAGGTAATCCTGATGATTTACTGGAAAGAAAATGTCAGTTAGGTTAAAGTAATTCACACCCACAGGGGAAGTGGAAATTATACATTCATAATTCTAGTGAATTCAATCTGCTGACATTGAATTTCAAAAGCAAAGGTATGAGATTATTTGGCTGATCTGAAAATTACCGCTGTGGTAAAATAAAGTGTTTTGAAATATAAATCTATTTTTCATCCTTCTATTCCCTTTACCGTCTCCCTATTCAAGCACTTAGTAAGTGCTGTGCTCACTTCTTCACAGGAGGGACAATAATAACAACAGTAGCTGATGCATGTGGCACATATAGTAGGTGCCAGACATGATAAATATGTTAAATGATTCGGCCACCACAGCCCTATGAGCAGGAATTGCTACTGTCTCCATTTCACAAATGAGAAAACTGAGGCATGGAGTTTTAAGTAACTTTTTCAAGGTCACGCAGCTAGCAAGAGGTGGCCAGATTCAAAGGCAGTCCAGCTCAGATTCTGTGCTCTTCATTAAAGATAGACAATACTGCCTGTCAAGGACTTGGCCAAGATCATTGCCTTATGAGGAACCTGGAAAAAGTTAATCAAAGGACAGCACCAAGGACAATGTTCTGGAAAGGCATGCCAGAGACTGAACTCGATTTAAAGAATGTCTTCCTTTAGTCCATGAATGCACTGCCAGAACATGGAGGAAGAACTGTCGTCCAAATTTGTGGCCTTGTATGATTGTACCGAAGCTATGAAAGGAGAATGAGATCTGAGATCACTAGCTGAAGGAAGTATGAGAAAAGAATGATGTAAGAGGAGCAAGCTGGTTCCAGAGTCTGAGGAGATGGACCACCAGAAACAGAAGGGTTGGGATGCATACTTTAAGGCATAGCTCGAATGGAAATAGTGAGCTCATGACACCTTAGATTAGCTTGTCTAGAAGCTGGATTTTATGTGCTTACCCTACCAGAGATTAGTTTCTGGGGAACTAATTTACACATAATAGTTACTCAAGGGCTATAGAAAACAGAAAAGCTATTACACCACATTCACTTAGAAAAAGATAATTGCTAGGTGAAATAACCCATTCAGTAATTTGCCGGAAGACTTCCTCATAGTGGGCAAAATCAGCCTGGAGAGTAAATCAAGTGAAAGGAGTTTTGGTGAACAAAGAGCATGAATTAAGGGTATTGGATAGTCCTAGAAGCTGTTTTTTTTCTTCTTCAAAGCAAAGTAATTAAGTATACTTTTCTCTGTCCCAGGAATATTTCCATTGGACAACAGGTTCAGTTGCACAAAGACCAGGTCACTCTGGCTCCGGGGCAGGATTAGATGAGCATGACAAGTTCTTTTCTTCCTCGTTTGGAAGACCTTATTCATAGGACTCTCTCAATTAATACATCAGTTACAGCACAATTGTCATCCAAACCCCCTGGACTCTGTGTCTGCTGGATTGAACTCCTGCCTATTACTTGATACCTGACCCGGTCCCAGTGGGAAGGTTTAATTCCAGATCTCTCCTCCAGTCCACTCAAGCCTGCAGCAGTGAACATGTCTGTTCTCAGCCCTATCATGAACTAGACTCAGACAACTGATCTTACATCCTATAGTGCATTCTACCAGTATACGTTTCTGATGGTTACCTTTACCTACCCTGACTCCCAGTTATGAGACATAAAATCCTGTACTCTGAATACAATGATAATATTTTAAACTTAAAATGTGCCTTTTATTAAAATACTTAGAATAAAGTATATTGTAATTATCAAGGAAAGAGGTCATTAAGAATAATCTTCATTCCGGCAAACTAAGTCTCCTCAGGTAGAGGTAATAAAACTACTTCCTAGAGTGTTGGTTTGGAGATCATCTCAGGCAAAGTCCTGAAAAAAAAATGTCCTTGATCATGTCCTAACTCCTCTCTTACTTCATAAGAAAAGAAATTTCTATCTCCCCAGCCAACAAAGTAATAAGGACTAGTGGCATAGCAATGCCTGCTATACAGAGAACCATTTATAGGATTATGCAGAGAGATTTTGCTTTTTATTGCCACAAAATTTCCACTTCAGAATATAATCTGGGCTGTACTTTTGTATCATCAAAGCACATTAAAGTGTCACCCACAAAGAAAAAGGAAAGGTTTTCCCAAAGATAAATATGGTTCTGTCTCTACCTAAACAGAAAATTTTTACTAAAATCTTCTTGTTAAACATGGTGTATTGACCACACATTTTTATCTGTGCTTCCTCCCCCATCCCTGTAAAAGGACAGCAAATTTTTTAAAAAGGACATAAACCTACAATGTCAAAGCAAACAGGAATGACTCATAAAGATAAAAGATAATAACAACTTACTGAAAAAATTTCTAGAGAAACCACAGAATTTAAGGGTGACTGTCAGGGCTGAAAAGAGGGGGATTGGAAAAATAATATGTAAAGTACTGTTGGATCCTATAGCCATGTGTATGTATACAAAGTCTGTGAACTTTGTGTGTGTGTGTGTGTGTGTGTGTGTGTGTGTGTGTGCGCGCGCGCGCATACATGGCTATAGAATCGAACTACAGTTTATGAACTCATCCGAGGAAAAATGCTACATATCTCATTGCTAAATATCACAACGGTCACTTTAGAAGTACTCTCCTTGGGAAGCTACGCACTGAAGCCAATGCCTAGTCCATCCTTCAAAGCAAGTTTGGAACTCTTTTTTTGGAATGGCCATCAGAACTGTCATTGTATGACCCTTGATGTCCTGAATATCATCAAAATGTCTTCCTTTCAATATTTTCTTTATTTTCAGGTAAAGGAAAAAGTCACTGGGGGCCAGATCAGGTGAGCAGGGAGGGTGCTCCAGTACAGTTATTTGCTTACTGGCTAAAAACTCCCTCACAGACAGTGCCGTGTGAGCTGGTCCATTGTCATGATGCAAGAGCCCTGAATTGCTGGCGAAAAGTTCAGATCATTTTCGTCTAACTACTTCATGCAGGTTTTTCAGCACTTCCAAATAGTAAACTTGGTTGACTGTTTGTCAGTTGGCACAAATTCAGAATGAACAATTCTTCTGATATCCAAAAAGGTTAGCAACATGGTTTTGACTCTTGATTTGGACTGACAGAACTTTTTTGTTCATGGAGAATTGGCTGACTTCTATTGTGCACTTCGATGCTTTGTTTCAGGGTCATATAGGTACACCTGTGATAACATGTCCCAAAACATTGTCTTGCTTCTCCAAAAAGTCTTGGCAAATTTTGACTCTCCTTTGTTTTTATTTATCAGTGAGTTCCTTCAGGACCATTTATGTACACACCTTTCTAATGTAAGATTTTCAGTTAAGATTTTCCTAACTCTTTCTCTATTGATGTTTACTTGGTCTGCTATACTTCTCACAGTCAGCCGATGGTTTTGATGCACAGTGTGATGAATTTTTGCAATGTTTTTGTCAGTTCTGCTCATTACTAGCTGCCATTTATCAGTGATGCTTCCTCTCCCTTCAGAAAAACATTTAATCCATTTGTACACTGCTGTTTTCTTCATGGCCATAAACTTGGACTAACATGTTCTTGATTTCTCTTCCACTCTTGCCAAGTTTAATAAGAAATTTAATGTTTGTTCCTCTAATTCAAGCTCTGACATTCTTGTGAGGGCACACAGAAAAATGCAACAACAATAATGAACACCACTCAGCAAGACACCACCACACATTGACCCACAGCTGTGACACACAGATACACATACCAAGATTAGGAAATCTTACTGAGTTGTTTGTACGGTGCTGCCAACATAAGCACATGGCAGCAGGTTCACAAACTTAATTGTCAGACCTCATATATATTATATATGTTATATATTATAGAATGTGATATGAGATAAATAGATAGATAGATACACACATATACATATACTTGCAGGCTGTCCAGACATGTAATATGAAAAATAGAGGCATTTGTGGCTGGATTTTTTTTCTGAACAGCCCTCGTATATTGTGAAGAAGAAATAAGTTATAGGAGAGGACTAGGAAGTGGCTGTGGGAAGGAGATGCAAATTTATATGTAATAGGTCAGGCTTTACTGAGATGATATTTAAGTAAAGACTTGAAGGAGATAAGAAAGTACATCACTGGAATATTTAGGGGCAGAGGGAGCAAGGAAGCAGCCCAGGCAGAGAGATCAAGTAGTGGAAAGGCTGTGAGACAGAAAAGTATGCCTGAATGTCTAAGGAATAGCTAGGAAGCAAGCAACCCAGGTGTTCAGAGAGATAACGGGAATCCAGATTATGCAGAGCCTACTTATAGAGAGTCTGTCTAAAGGAACTTGACTTTTATTTTGAGTGATGGGGCAAGCCACTGGATCATTTCCCAACTTGGCCAGCTACATGAAGCATGTAAAATATAATATTGATAGGCATTTGACAGATCCCTCAAAAAGTATAGCCTCAGGTCCCACAAAACCTATATCCTCCCTTGCATACCAGTTAAGATAAAATGTAATACTTATTCACTCTTCTTCTCTTCAGAGGTTTCTCATCTGAGGAATGAGTGAAGAAAACAAGGTCACTATAGCTAAGCTGACTGAAAATGGAGTCTGTATAGTCAAGCTGACAAAACTAGTTCAGGCAAAATGGTCTAAAGCATGAGGAATAGATTTAATTTTACTTGAATTAGCCTGAGGACTTAAACCTTTGAACTTTTCTGTTGTGCATGAATGCCTGAATATATCTGTATCTATCTATATCATCTATATCTATATATAGCTATCTCCTATAGAAAACCCCCTGAAGAGCTTAGGAAAGAATGTTCCCACGTCCAGAACACCTGACATCCATTATCTAGCCCACTACACAGCTGGAAGACTACCATCTCAGGCTAATTCAGAGGCTAAGAATGCGGGACCTAGTCTCAAAAATGTTCTTTTTACAGTAAGAAATCTCTCAACTTTTCTCTTTTCTTCAGACAATCTGGATGTTACCTGGTAGGGTTTCTGATTTGCAAGTCCTGAGACTCATGAATAAATCTTCGTCATTTATTTCTAGACAAAGCTTCCTTAGTTTTTTGTGCTTGGTCAACACACCTATCTGAAAAATTTTCCCTCTGGAATCTAACCAAGTCTAAATTGGCTCCCCAACAGAAGAAAGTGGAAAAGGTATTTTCTTATTCAATTTTTTTTCTTCTTGCAAAAAATAAAAAGAGCTCTGGCCAAAAAATGTTTGTTTTGTTTTCAGTGTGTATGCAAGTACTTCAGCATTGCATATATTTTATGCTTCCAAACAATAACACCTTTCTTATTAAAAAAGAATCTCCCCATAAGATCACATCATTTAAAAATTTTTCAACCAAATAAATGTTAAATTCTAATAGAAAACAGATTTTTTACACTTAACACATGAAGAAGAGATTTGGCTATATTGTGTGAAAATATGTGGAGGGAAAAAACCCAAGAGTTCATTTTAAGCAAAACCACATTTTAAAATATGCCTTTAGACATAAGGAAGATGGGTGGTAACACAAGGTATCTGTTTTCATTCTAGTCCTCAATATGACTTCTCTACTTTCTTTGATAAATTTGTTATAAATCTTATTTGTTCGGATACCTAATTCCAATCTGTATGTGTGTTTTGTCTCCAGTTTTTAGATTCTTAAAATATTATCTCGTCTTAAAACATTATCCAACTAATTGAAAAACATGATGATTCATACTTTTATGAACACATCTAAACACAGAATCCCCAGCATTGTGAGCTATCTGACCAAAGAAAGAACATATAAACAGGAAAGATGACTTGTATTCACTCTGGTAGTTCAAAACCTTGGCATTATCACCCATAATTTCTCTCCCTCATTTTTCATTTCCTTAGTGAATAAGTCCTATTGAGTCTACCTCCTAAATGTCAAACTCTCTTCATCAGTCAAAATGCTACAGCCTCAATACTACTGCCACCTTAATTTGGGTCCTCCCCACCTTAGCTTATCTATCGGCACCTCTTAGTAGATCAATTTGCTTCCAGTTTCTTTCTTATATAGATCATCTCCTAGGCAGTTAGAAAGAAAAAGAAGTTAACTAAAAACAAATTTTACCACATTACTCCTCTACTTAAAAAGTCTTGGTGGCCCTCCATAATCAATAAGATAAAATTCAATTTCTTTCAATGTGGTGATCTAGCCTGTGTCAATACGCAATCATGTAGTCCCTACAGTTAAAGCCATCATAACCCAGCCATCCTAGCATGGTGTGAAAGCTTTGAAATCTATGCTAAAATGTGAATTTGGGAATGGATTCTGAAAACGTGGAGGTCCAAGTCAGTATTGGTATAGAGTTTTCTTGATAAGCTTAATAGGTATAAACATTTATGTAGAACATATTGT
This sequence comes from Lyroderma lyra, assembly GCA_004026885.1. Taxonomy (NCBI): domain Eukaryota; kingdom Metazoa; phylum Chordata; class Mammalia; order Chiroptera; family Megadermatidae; genus Lyroderma; species Lyroderma lyra. The sequence goes on along the minus strand of PVJL010000445.1, from coordinate 194,970 downwards.
GAGCCAGATACTATCAGAACACTTTCTGTGTATTAATTCATGTAATTCACATAGCAGCCCTTTGATATATACAATATTTTTATCCCTATTTTGCCAGAGATAACTGAGACATGAAGAGGACAAGCAACTAGTTCAAGGTCACATTTGCCAGAATGTGACTAGAAGTATTCTGGCTCCAGAAACATGCTCTTTGCTGTAGTGCTTCACTAAATGTAAATGAAGGCAGTTGGAACACGATTTAAGCCTGTGCACAGATATACTCGTATGCTAATCAGAAGCAAAGAGTGGAAGCCTGAGCCAGTGGTGGCTCAGGGCAACCAAAACCTGGGGCATAACATTAGAAGGGGAATCCTTGTCTTCACATCTTCCCAGAGCCCTACAAATCCCTAATATGCACACTCCCCAACACACACGCACACACACACACACACACACACACACTCCATGAGGAGCTTCTGAGAGACCAGAAGTGGAATCATTACTGCAGAACAATAATGATAGCCCCAGAGCACAGGCAAATGTTTTCCAAAAATGACAAGATGCGAGGAGTATAATAAAGAACTAAAAAAGAGACTTTCCTAGAAAACTAGATATGATCTCCATTCTTCTCTTCACTGTGAGTTGGGACTAAAGATTGGCTCTCAAGAACTGAGTTAGCTATACCCCACTCCATTCTTAAATCAAGGGAGGAGATGTTAGGGAAGCAGACATATTTTCTTCTTACAATATACTCATATGCTAAAATCACCTCAGTCAAAAAATTCAGGCCTCAGCTGGGAAAGTGATCCCTTATGGCAGTATTCTATGGACTGCCTTTTGTTCTCAGGGTCATAACGATGGACCTAAGTTTCATCACCTGTAATCATCCTCTTTAAAAAGTCCTCAGGTTCTTTTACAAAATTTCAAAAAAATTGGAGGAACTTTTTCTGCTGTTAAGAATTTAATAACAGCATGTTGTTTGAACCGAGCATTTGAACACTCTTGCCTTTCAATGTGCACTGGGTGAAAAATGTAAGCATCTGTGTGTGCAAGGTCAAGAATGATGGAGGGGAGATATCATGTGACTACACAGAACCAGTTATGTCCAGATATATCCAATGTAACAAAAAGTATTACAGTGGAGGCAAAATTTTCAGCCCATCCTTGTAGTTCAAAATATTCGTTATAAAATAACCATCCTGCAGAGTAATGACACTTCTTTTTTTCCATTGCTAATTTCTCCTTTGATTTATCATTAAGTATCTAAAAACTTTAAATGTTCTGTATGGTCAGGAGTCAGCAAACTATGGCCCATGGGTGAAATTGGACCCACTGACTTTTCATATTTTTAAATGGTTGAAGATTATTAATATTTTGAAGATGATTAATAGTTTGTGACATGTGAAAATTACATAAAATTTAAATTTGTTCCAATAATATTTTACCAGGACATAGCTATGCTCATTCATGACATATTGTCTGTCTGCTTTCAATCTATAATCACACAGTTGACTAGATGGGACAGAGACTCTATGATGCACAATACCTAAAATATTTTTTTTTTATGTGGGTAGTTCCCTGGCTGGGGACCTAAAATATTTAATAACTGACATTTTACAGGCTAAGTTTGTCAATCCCTTCCCTACACCATTTTGTTGTACCTATTGTCAAGGTTTTACGTTTTTCCTTAGCTGGATTAGATTGTCCAACCTGCCATCCAATATCCTCAAGTTTTTCACCTTGGAAACTTGTATTCTTCTGGTAAACCTCTTACCTGGTTAACCTGAGTTTACACATGTTTTTCCAGTCCCCCCCTGACCTTCAATCTTTCTTAAAGGATTGCAATGTGGGGAAGCCCTTTTGTGTTAAAAGAGCAAAAAATATAGCATCTCCAACAGTAGCTTCCCTATATAATGCAGTGGATTTAATATGGACCCATGTAACCCCAACCATGACAGACACTCCTTTAATAGCCCAGGCTTAATTTCTTACATAAACCAAATCTATGTGTCACCTTCAAATCTCCTTATTTATGTGAGAAAAGAAATTTTTCTGGCTCAGAGTTCATTTTTTATAAAGTCACTCCAGATTACTACCTTTTAACTGTGGTTATCATTGAGTTCTTATTTCCTATAATTTTATTTTCAATAAGAGTTTTTAGAACAAAAGCTAAAGGTAACTTTTCATACCCTTCTAATATTTTTCATATTAATGAGGAAACAAAATCTGTATCAGCCCATATTTCCATATCTTTGGAACTCTCCCACCTAATTATCTGATTTCTCTGCTTAATTAACTACTTGCATGTAATTATATTTAGTATTTTGCTGCTGTAGCAATGATGAAAGGCTAGGAAATAAGATATAGATTATTTTCTTTGTAGGTTTTTATTGTTATTCCATCCCTTCGTTTAAACCCTTCAACTTGATATGTCTTGGGAAGCAAGCTTCCTACAGCTCTGATCAGGTTTACAATTAACAGAGAAGGTGAGGTAAAAATATATAGACCGCCAAGAATATAGACAAGAAAAATATAGGAAGAAGTATATAGTAATTACACTCTATAGATAAAAAGCTATGTAAAAACTGATGAAATGGAAATACGATGGAATTGTCAGAATCACAGAGTTACATTTATTGAAGGAGTGATGTTTGAAAGAAAAAGGCATAAATTGGTTATGAAGGACAGGGCAGTTTAGACTGGTGTAAACATTAATAGTGTATGCTGAGAGCAGCGGTTGGGTATTTGGGAATCTAGTAATGAAAAGTCTGAACAAAGCGGTAATGAGAGATGACACGGTAATTAGATACGGGGAAAACATAGGAAGGTAAGAGGAGCCCTAGAACATTACTTATGCATGTGGATTTGATATAATTAGTTGATATAATTATATATAGTAATTAACTTATTTAATTATTTATAAGTTCAGGTTTTTGAGCAAAAGAGGTACATGAGAAAATCATAATTAATATGGTTTTTTCAATGCAAAGACTAGATCAACCTCTCAATTGATTTTGTCCTCATCTTCCCTCTGGGGGACATGTGGCCACGTAAGGAGACATTTTTGAATGCTACAACTGAGGAAATAGGATGCTACAAGTATATAGTGGGAAGAGGCCAGGAATGCTGCTAAAAATTCTGCCTTGTACAGGACAGTTTCCTACAACAAAGAGTCATCCAGCCCCTAATGTCAATTGTGCCAACATTAAGAAACTGTAGGCTAGCTTAAGGCAGAGAAGTAAAGTGCTTAAATTTAAGCAAAAGATCTAATAACTAGGTTAGAGATCTCTAACTGGCTTCTTGTTTGACATGATTATCTTCTTTCATCAAGTTACCCACAGAGCTAACATAAAGAGTAAACATAAAATCAGTTATATTCAATTATAGGAATAATCCACAATTAATTTTACATTCTTCCCTTAATAGACTTTCAACCCATTAATATGGATGAATCTCAGAAATATGTTGAATGAAAAAAAGCAAGTCAAGCAAGAATAGATTCAGTATCAGTTACATTAAGTTTGAAAACAAGCAAAACGAAACAATATACAGTCATACCTTACTACTGGACTGCTTTGAAACTCTTCAAATTGGGTACTCAATGCATTTTGATGGAAAAATTTTGTCCTGGTTATTCGTCATTTGTTTGGTATTCATCACACCTCCTGGAACCAATTAACAAAAAGCACTGAGGTACCATTGCATTATTCCTTATGGGAAAAATTGGTTTGGTACTTGTTGTGCCTCTTGGAACCAATTAATGATGAGTCAAGGTACCACTGCATTATTTAGGAATATATGAAGATACTTATATGAGGAAAATCAAGGAATGATAACACTGATATCATTCAGGATTATATTTGTCTGCAAAGAAGTAAAATGGGTTTGGAGAAAAGCACAGGGGCTCTTAAATATATTGATTATATTCTATGTTTTAGATTAGGTAGTGGGTTTTTGAGAGATTATTGTACTTTATAATTTACATAAATGTCATATATTCTCTTGGTGGATCAAAAATCATGCAATAAAAACAATCATAAAATTTAGTTATAGTAGTATATGGTCTCTGAAGATTTTTCCTTTAAGTTCTATCACCACCTGCAGGTTATAACTAGGTACTGCAAAAAATTGTTTTCTCAAAGCCCAAATTAATGGACATCAAAATAAATGAACACTGCAAGGCATTTGGGCTATAAAGAAGTACAGAAAGCAGCTTTCTGCTTTTGCCATGCTTAAAATCCATCTTTGGATAAAGAACATACAGAACACGTTAAATAAATAAATAGTATAGCACAAAATGTTAATATAATGTAAGTTAAATAACCAACATAGCACAAAATGTTATTAATATATTGTTAAGTGCCCTCTGGTCAGTGTCATATTTAATATCAAATAACAGAAACAAATGATATTTTACATAGCATGACAAACTGATTTAGTTTACCATTAGAATCCAACTCCTTGATTCATTTTGCCACTACCTTAGGCCAGGACTTATAATACTTCATGCCAGTTGCCACCTGTTCTTGTCTTTCCCCTCTCCTGTTCTCCCTAGTTTGTTCTAAACAATGCCACTAGATTAAAGTCTTAAAATAGCTTCTTCAAAATATCATTGCCATTTCCAAAACCTCAATTGGGTTCATTATCTACAAACCAAGCCCAAACTCTTCAGATCACCCTCTAAGATTTTCTCATTTGGCACCAGCCTGTTCATCCACCTTGTTTTCTTCTCCTGCCTTCCCACCCTTTACACCATTCGAATCTTCTACTTCACCCAGTCTGGTTCCTGCATTCTCCATTGTTATTCTGGATGTATTATCTGTGTTCAAGGTTTGCTCCTTTTCCTTGAACATCATTCTTTCATTTAGGCCTGCCTCCTTTTCCATCTTTAACACATGTTAAATTGTTCTTAAATGTGGAAAAACTGAGATGTAGTTTCAATGCATACCTCTTAGAGGCCACTCATGTGCCCCATCTACATTTCCAGCAGTTACCCCCAATTTTATCTTTCATAAAAATCCTGAAAGTATTATTATCTTTGAGGAAGTTTATCAGTATTTTTTCTCTGAATCCCAAAAGCACTTACTGTCTGTATCATTTATTTGCCATAGTCATACACTACTGATACTAAACTGATTCATTTGCATAAGTTTTGTTTTCTAAATTAGATGTTATGTTTTTGGAAGCCTGGGATAATTTTTTGTTTTTGTTTTTTTTTCTTTCCTCTGTCCTCACCAACATCAGTACTACCAATATTTGAGTTTGAGGACCCCCTTTTGATGTAAAAATTTCTCAGACTCCTTACTAAACCAAACAGAAATAATAGTATTGACATTTTTCAGGGTCTGTTAATTCAAAAAACATACTGACCATATTGATTTCAGTAATGCTTTTGAATTTATCTGAATTGTTTCAATGACAAAAGCTTCAATGTACTTAAAAATAATTACATATATATATATATATATATATATATATATATATATAAATAAAGGGGACCGAAGTTTTGCCACCCCAAAATTGCTTTTTGGGATATTGATTTTAAGCTGGTTGTTAAGAAACAAAAGACTCAGAAAGAACCTTTGGCCCTTGCCCTTATCTGCCTAAAGGATTCAGCTAGAAAAACCTCTTTATAGGAAGAGAACATCATTTAGCATCATAATGTAAACGGAGTCAACGGAGGGAAATCTAGCAAAGCCTGTTTGTTGAACTTCCTTCTGAAGGCCATTGTTTCTGTGTGGCCTAGGAAGAATTTGTAGTCAATTGCCTGCTTTCTCTTCGAAATAACAGTCCCTTGCCTCCTCCTCCTTTGTCCAGAATGGCTTGTAAGCCTCAACTGCCCAATGCTTCCTTGGGGCTCATATTCTTATGGTATACCCTCCTTATCTACATCTGTAATAAATTCTGGACATTTTTTCTCTTGTTAATCTGTCTCATTTTAATTTTGTCTTTAGCCCGGCCAGAAGAACTTAAAGGTGGGAGAAAAAATTATGTTTTGCATCCCCCAACATATAAAACTAAATGGGGATGATGATAATGGTGATGACAGCTAATATTTTGGGGTCTTACATTATACTAATACTTTTTTAATCAAAAATCTATCCAAGGAGTCAGTAGGTCTCAGTTTACACCTGCGTTCTACCACATGGAGTCAGAACTTTGGTGATTTATTTAATCTCTCATTTGTAAAATGGAACCAATGTAGAATCACTTTCTTCAGTATAGTTGTGAGAACTAAGAAAGCTACACTGATGGAATGCTTAACCCTGTGCCTTATACAAGATAAACATTACTTTTTAAAAAATTCCCCAAGATAGGCAATATTATTCCTCCCCTCATTTGATAGAATTCAGCAGTTCTCAACCTGTGGGTTGTGATCCCTTTGGGGGTCGAACGACCCTTTCACAGGGGTCGCCTAAGACCATCGGAAAACACATGTCAGATATTTACATTACGATTCATAACAGTAGCAAAATTACAGTTATGAAGTAGTAACAAAAATAATTTTATGGGGATCACCACAACATGAGGAACTGTATTAAAGGGTCGTGGCGTTTAGGAAGGTTGAGAACCACTGTGATAGATGAAGCAATGGAGGCTCAGAGAGGTTGGAATTAGAATAAGGCTTAGGGTATTCTGGACTACAAGAAATCCTTAGTTGCTGTATTCTCTGGGTTCCTGTAGCACTTTGTTTTCTTACACAATATAATTTACTAGATTGCATCCTATCTCTCCAGCATTCTCTAAAAATATAAGATATTCAAGGGCAGGAACTATGTGTCTGTTACTAATTAGCAATGTTAGACCCACAGAAAGTACTAAAAAATGTATGACAAGTAAGTGTCAAAGATCATTGCACTGACTGAATCTGGATACAGCTGCAGTAGGCTGGATGAGCTTTTCTAATTTATGTATTGAGTGCTATTAATTGGCTTTGTGAACAATTTCTTTTGGTTGGGAACAATTTGCTGTTGAAACCCAGATGCCCATTCTTCCTTTCTCCTACCTTATTTCGCTTAAAACAAATTTATCCCACAATTACAAACTGTTTTAAAATAGAATGCCCTTGCACTCAAGTAAAATTGGTGTTTTAACTTTTCAGGTAGGTACACCGAAAGCCTTAATTATCCCTTTGTCGCCATCTTTTGTTTTATGAGTGAACCTGTCCATTTACTCCACTGAAAAACTCTGCTAAGAGCGAAAATGAAAGAATTCAGAGTATAGTTTTAGAGAAAGTTTCTCAGTATTTAATTCTGATGTAAAGAATGGAAAAAGGTTATTAATCTAAGGTGGTATTAACATTTATTTCTGTTCCACGAACTCTATGACTTTAGGCCAATCAACTCCCGTGGATTTATCCCTTCACACGTAAACCTAGGGCTAGACAGTAAAGGCCCTTTTGTTTCCATCCCTTCGTGGCCAGGATGTGGGTGGACAGGGACTAGAAGAGCGATCTTGCCTTTGGACTTTTCTCCTCTTTCCGGCACTGTTTACGGAAAACAAGCAGGCGCCTCGCTCATTTTCCAGCGGCCAAGGCGCGAGGGAGGATATCAAGCCACTTCCGCACAGGCCTCTAGCCCCTCATTCTACGAGTAGCCACGGGTTGCTACGAGCATGCTGGGATTTGTATTCATCCCCCTCGTGGCGGACGGGCGGGCACTTAGAAGCCGGGGTCGAGTTGGCATTCTGGGATATGTAGTTTCTAATAGTTCGTTGATGTAATTGGCGTCCCGCTGAGGAGCCAGAAGTGATATCACAGACTCCAGCGGGTCACATGATTCCAGTCTAGCGCGTTGATCGCGCACTGCGGCTCGGGCGAGTTCTCGCCTCCGCGCGGCCGTTGCCGAGGAGACGGCGCATGTCTTACGGCGCGTAGCCCCCTCTGCAGTACCCCCGCCCCTCTTCTCCCTCCACAATGAGATCCTAAAATGGCGGTGGGTGCGGCGGTTGGCGCCGACTAGCTAAGGTAGAAAAGGCGGCCATTGGGCCTTAGGCAGCCAGGGAAGTTGTGGATTCTACCTGCTGTCGTCTCCAAGGGAGGACCGCTATCGGTGGCGGGTCGTGAGGGTTGACCGTTACTCGGCTGGAGCGGCTGCTTCGTTTACAGGTAATGCCTGCGCGTCCCCAGCCCTTGGCAACCGAGGGCAGCGCGGCGCGCAAGGGCGGGAGAGCAACGGCTCTGGGAACTTGACCCTGTAAGGGCCTGGCCTCAGGCCCACACGTCTTCATGGGCTCCTGGGTCTTCCTGCTGCCTGCTTCACATTCCTTAGGCAGACAGCCCACTCCTCCCCCGGACCGAACTGACGCGATCTCCGGCCGAGCATCTAGAGACCCGTTGGCAACTGCACACCCCCTTCGGGTCTCCCTGGTCCTCTTGTTTTTCTGTTCCCGGGAGGAGGCTGCACTGCGTCCCAGGTGCTCCAAGTATGTCGCTTTCGAGTGGAGGAAGCGGAGCAAGGGCTGTGGTTTGGTTGCCGGGGGGCCGGGGGCGTCTGGTTTTCCATAGCAAGGACCTTAATGGCCGTAGTCTCCGTCGTCGCGCCCCCTCCCACCCTACCTCTAAAATTCTATTTTGTGGGGCTCTTGGTGTCCAGAATTTCGGCTAGGGGAGGGCGGGTGAGGAGCGACGCGAATTTTTGGGTTAGCTGTGAGCAGCGGGATTTCTGCCGTCTCGGGTATTGGAGCAGAAGGGCCGCGGGAGGCGTTCCAGACTTTGGCTAAGTGGTGCTTTATACTTGTGAGGGAAATGTTAATTTACTAGCTCTTACCACCCCAACCCCCGTCCCAAGTCTTCGTTTCTCCATCCCTTACTGCAGTCCAGTTGGAATGTGTCTGGTGTGGGGAAAACTAAACGCCAAATGGATTTCGGAAAACGTTGCTTGGTTTGCAGAAACGTGTTTGGGGATTAGGTAGTAGGCCCCACTGGGGAGGCGGGTCCTCCAAAGTTTTCATTCCGCAGCCTCAGGAGCTCGCCTTGTCTGGAAAAAATTTTTTAAACCGGTTTGAGGTCTGTGTCGTGTGCTCTATGGTGACGGATCGTGTTTTGGCGCTTGAAGGAGCGGGCTTTCTGGGCGCCCCTACCGCCCCCACCCCATAACTGCTTTCCAAACTCCGCCTACTGGTATTCTCTAGTTACTGGAGTGGGTGTTGTAGAACTCCGGGTGCACCTGCTCCTTTCTTACCCTATCACTTTTCTGGTGAGAGCCACTGAAAACCATGAAAATACTGATTTTTAGAACTGAAGGTAAACCTTGTGTTTATGTAGTGAGTGACAAGCCTATTTTCTTATGGTGCCTAGCTTTTAAATAAATAAACTTTTTTCTTCATCGGATAGACAACATTTTTGATCATTTGAGTGATAAGTGAATGACTTGATCACTCTGAAGAATAAACTCTGGCATAGATCTTTTCATGAAAATTAGAGTTAACCATTATTGGCCTTATATTCCAAACTAGGTATCACATTGTTGTTTGATAGGATCTTACAAGTTCGGAGGATTTAAACATTTATGTCTATTACATTGTTTTCCAAAAGGATTAAAGTAACTTGAGTTTAAAATACTGGATTTTTTTTTTCCTATTGACTTTCTGAACGTATTTTAGCTTATAAGTACAGCATTTGTTGTGCTATACTTCAAGTGTAAATAATTTACTGAAGTTTTTTATTTAATCAAATGCAGGCAACAACTTTGAAGTGTGAAGCAGGAAAAGAGCTGTTTCTGAGCTGCAAAATCTAGTTTCTAAACAGGTAATTTGACATCTTTACATATGCATTGTCTTTCAGATTATAGTAGAAGCTTTATGATGGAGAATGCTGTCAAAATACGGTGCTTAGCTGAGGGCCTTCTCTACAAATAAACATGCAGTCTGGGTTTGCTACCCTGTTTGCCCTGCTTTTTGGCATGCCACTTTGTTCTGTTTTCATACTCTTTGTCAGAAAGAAGCCATATTATTCCTAATTATAAAATACTAGAATAATTTATTAATACCTTTTGAAATGTCTTTGTCTTCATAGAATTTCTTCAGTCCATTTGAGTACAAATTTGTCCTATAACATCTGTTTGGATAGCCAAATCATTTAATCTTAAGTCATTGTCTACAATTTTTCTATGAATTAGCTGTTCTCATTTTTATTTACAAACTTTACTTTTTGAGGTTGTTATATCAGGGGTGCCAAAAATTTTATATACATTTTAAGAGATGTTATCTATGTATTAGTTTTTGAAGTTGAATTAAATTACAGTAGCAATGTACAGTATGACGTTCGCTCAAAAGATGGTCTTAGTCAAATGAATGTGAGCATCTCTATGCGACAGACAGGACAGTCAAAGAATATGGCGGAAGCACAGTTGTTCCAGGAGCGCAAGACCACTTTGGAGTGGTATTTGAAATTTGAGAACATTGTGGAAGTACGAGGATAAGGTGTGACTATGCAACAGAACCTCCAACACACCTAACAATTGCATGTGTTTATGATAAGTTTGAGATGAGTGGTACTGTGTGTGCTGTGCACAAAGGCATGTGCAGTGATACAAGTGGACGACACTTGGTCAATGTTGCTCATGCAGTAGTTCGTCTTAATCAGAAGTGTCTGGAAGCTGGTCGTAACCACTTTGAGCCCCTCTTGTAATTGCAGAAGTCAAGCGTGACTGGTATTCATCTTTTGTTATCGGTATATATTGAGTATTACAATTTATTATGGTTTTTCCCTTTCTTAAAATGTATACACGTTTTTTGGAACCCTCTGTATATACTGTCGACTGAATTGTTTTATTCTGTTAGCTTTATAAAATTATTTTAAACATCAGTTTCTATGCATAATGCATTATCATATACTAGTTATATAAAGATATTCTCTGATCAGAAAAAGTCAATGTACAAGTTCATTGAGGGAAACTTAAGTTTGCTAAGGATAGTTTAGAAGTTAGATGACTAAAGGATGAGGTTTAGAAGAAATTTTTGTTAAAAGTGTTTTAGAAATAATTGTTCTTTTAAGATAATCTCAGGAAAAGTCTGAATTCTGTTAAAATTTTAACCCTTTTCCGGTTTAGAAAAAAAAAATGCAGCTTGCTGCTGTGTTCATTTAATTTTACTTAAACATGGGTTTCAATGTGAAAATATATAAAAACTGTTCTTGGAGTGATCTCTAAGCAGAACTTATCTCTAATTCTTTTTTTTAATTTAATTTTTTTTAAAATTCTGATGTAACAAATGTATATGATAATGAGTATTAATATTTTTTCATGTGGTAAATTTCAAAGCACAGAACTTTGAGGGTAAGGTTAGGACGGTAATCTGCGAGTTATCTGTAGCCAGTATTATATTCTTGGGGCAAATGGGAAAAGGGTTAAGGACAGCCCATTTTCAAAAAATCTTTAATATGTTCCTGCTTCTAGGAAAGCAGATTAGACCTTCAGCTCCCTTATGAAATAAATTAACCCTCATGAGAAAGTACAGACTGACAGTTAATGTCTATCTTATTTATAATTCTCAGTAGTGGTTGGTTGGTTGTTTTTTTTTTATTTGGAAGTCTATAACAGAATAGGACAAGAAAAATTGAACTCAGGAGAAAGGTCAAATGTGAGTGTTTATATATTAGAATTCTTTTTTTTTTTTTTTTTTTTTTTGCTTTTTGGTTTGTGGGTAGCTCCCTGACTGGGAATCGAACCCAGGCCGCAGCACTGACAGCGCCAGCGCCGAAGCCTTAAGCCACTACACCATCGGGGAACTCCCTATATTAGAATTCTTAACACTAGAGTACTTAGTAGGAATTTAATAAGAGAATTACAAAATCAGTTATAAGCTAATTTTCCTTTTAACACATTAGGAAAGATGGATAAAATGAAATAAAAACAGGACCATTGAGTTAACTCACATTAGAAGACCTTGGTTCTCTCAGTAGCGGATTTGGCCATTTATTTTTGAAGGAGGCAAGTGTATTTTAGATTTGGAAGAAAATATAAAGCATTTGGAATTACGACGCTAGGAAATTCTGTAAGAAGCCAACAAGGGATATGTAGGCAATACATTGATATTACAAATTTAATTGAGTGCCAGCGTGTGCTACTTAATGACTGTAAAGTACTAGAGATACGGCAGTTTGCAAAACAGACCAGGTGCTTTACCTGATGGAGTAAGTTTACATTTTGAAAATGTTCACACGTGTGTACGGTATAGCATAGTATACCTTGGTGGGGGGCACAGTCAGTGCCACTTTATAACTATTTCCCCATTGCTTGACAATTTGAGAGCAGAAGCAGAGAAAGCCAGTAGTGGGGTTTATCCAGGATTGAGTTTACCGAATAGGCAAATAGGTAATAAAGTCGAGGGTGCTAACAAGGCATTTTTGGTATGGCTTAACTCTGGTGGATTCCTGGAGAGAAAAGACAGAAACTAGAAATATTCAACAGGGTCAAGGTAAAATGTAAGAACTTAATGATTAGAAAGAAGGATTTCAGAAATTCGGGGTCTTTTAACGAATTACCGCTTGAGAGTAAAAACAGTATTGGAATAGAGAAGATGAGATGGGTATTGAAATTGAGGCCAGAGTCTTAGAAAAGTCCTTGCAAATGTTCAGGTCATTCAAGCAGAGAATGAAGTGAAGAGTCAAACCACAAGCTGGCTGTTACCAAAAGTGCAAGATTCTCTTGGGGAAGAAAGTGGGATATGGTACCCAAGATAAGGAGAGTGATATTTTCTATGGCTAATTTGTTCAAAAGAGGAAAGTTAAGCATTAGTTAAATAAGAAAGGTCTGCAAATGGTATCCTTTCCCCATGAATCTGGGAGATTAGAAAGAGTAGCACTTTTAAGATAGGATTTCCAAAGAAATCATGCTTTCAGAGGAATTGTAATTTTATTAAAGCCAAAGGAGTAGGAGGGATGTTTGGAAACAAATGGAGAATGTATATAATACCAAATACTTAATGCATTTTCTTCTCCGTTTCCATTAAAAACGTTTAGTTGTACACTGTATTAAGACTTTCAAAACAGTGCATGCAGTATTTCCTTTTCACGATAAGAGAAAGAAATACCCCAAATAATGAAAGCTTTAGAAAATTCGTACAAATATTTAAAATGCCAGCTTGGGTTATTTGTGATTCTAAGTAAATACTTAGAAAAATACTGTGCTTCATACATTATTTTATTTAGATTAATATTTCTAAAACCTTGATTTACAGTGGTCATTTGCAAAGAGGTGATTATGAGTAATTTGAGAAATAGTATCTGAACTTTATAAAGATTTTAGGAATATAATCTTTTTTCTTTATTTGATTACTTAATTTCTTTAAATTTATTTGTATTCTTATTTTATAAGTCATAGCTGTTTTCTGGTAATTAGTGATATGATACTCAGATATATATAAAATACTTCTCCATAGTGAATTCTGGAACAGGATTTTAGATCAGTCACTGGAAATAGCTTATAAATAGTCACAGTATTTTTTTTGCATGTCGTATCTTTGCAAGATAAAGAGCTACATAAGTCTGTCAAAAATAGCTGAATAAAATTTATAAATAATATTTTCAGTGTGGTCTAGCAGGTCAGAGGATGCCTAGAAGTGCACATTTAAAGTAGAATTTTCGTTTTATCACCACTAAGCTTCCCATACCATCATCCAACACTTGCACCAATTGTTTTTCATTGGCTTCAGCTTTTCCATCTCACTGTCTTTCTATTAATCCTGCCTGGAAAAATTCCAACCTGGGATAGATTCAATGGAGTGTTTCTAACAAGACTCATGAACACTGCAGATGAGTGACATCATAAATGTTCTCTGCTCTTACCTGGGTCCTTAGGGCTTCCCTAGTCATTCTCTGTTTCCTACTTTTCTCAGATCTTTCACACACTGTCAGAGCCTCAGATTTAAAAACAGTTTTTTCTTTCTACTTCATATCACTTTTGAACTTACCTACCACAAAATCTGTTCATCAGCCTTATCCAATTCCACCCTTTTTTTTTTCCTTTTTGTTTCAGTGAGGAGATGTTTCTCTGCCTGTCTAAAGCTAATTGTTTTTCTTATGCCCTGGATAGTTTACATTAGTAGGCTACAAAATAAAATTTAGATGTCAGAGAGTCTATATTTTTAATGGTAACTTTGAGGTGGTTAGAGATGTTGGCGTGAACAAGAAATGACTTGCCTTATTTTCTCACTTTCGTAGGGGAGACAGTTACTCTTTTTGAGAAATCAGCTGAATGTTAACATACTGAGAATCGATCGGCATGCAGTTATTTCTTTGGCTTCCTACTAATAATTTTAATTACATAGAGATGTGCCTTTTAAACACATTTGATATCATTATTATATTAGTAAATATTCTATCATTGTGTGATAATCACAGTATAACAGTAGACAAAGTTGTTCATTTTATACACTTAATAGACTTTAGTAACTAGTCTTTTAAAAAAGGTTTAGATCTTGAGCCCCTATCCCACTCTTACCTCTTTGGAGTGTACTTTCTACTGCTAATAAATTACTTTTTCACCATTTTACAAAAAAAGTTTTAAAATGTATTTGATCTGTTTTTTCCAAACTAATTTTAATGTATTTAAATTGTTTTAGAAACTTAATAGTGTTCAGTGATTAGTCTATAAATAGATCCTTAGAAAAAGCTCTTCATTTTAGGGGGGGAATTTATCATAATATAAAAATAAAATATAAAACATTGTCTTTTCAAATATATTCTTAATAAGTTTATCTTCACACTTGATTTTAGCCAAATGGCCAACAAATGATAATAATTATCTTAAGGTAAACTTACTTTATTATTCTTCTGACAGAAGATACAACAGTCTCTATTTTAAGAAAAAAATGATACATAAGAGTTTTTACTTAAATAACCTTAATAATTTTCCATGTTAAACATTTTGCTTTTAGTACTTTTAAATATGATATTGCCTCTACTGCATGTGTGTATTGAGCTCCTAGTTGCAAAATGTTTAGTTTATATAGGTCGTTTTGTTTATTGGACATACTTCTCTAGGGTATCAATTATTTTATAAAGTTGCTAAGTATATTTCTAGTATAAAAATGATGTAAAAAATTGATAAGACACAGAAAAGAGGAAGAATCATATTCTTAGCCCTGTAATAGACAGTTGCTTTCATGGATGCATTTTAGTGTATTTTTAAAAATTCTGTGTGCAATTTTGTATATTGTTTTTTCCTCTTTTATACTATATGATATTATAAACACAGGGAGTTTTGTTCAGCCTTTGTGTTTGTGGATTTTGAAGAGTACTGTTCCTTAATAGCATTCACCTTATTGTTTGACTTTTAGTTTGTTGGCAGGGGACCCCAGTTGTAGCATAATAAACATCCCTTTGTTACACTGCACCCTCTGTATTTAAGGTTGTTTCCTTAGATTAGCTATGGAGAGGTAGAATCACTGGGTCAAAACTCAGTTTTAATTCTTGATATGGTATTGCCAAAATGCATTCCAGAAAGGTTATACTAGTTTCCATTCTCACCACAGTGACTGAGAGTTCTGGTCTCCCTTTGCTCTCGTTAGGGTTAGGTAATACTGAGTAAATGTAGTAGTCCCGTGTTTTAATTTTCTGCTGGACTTTATTATTAATATTTTCATCATTTTATGTTTACTGATTTCTTTGTAAATTGCCTGATCATACTTATTTTTCTTGGGGTGGTTTTTGTTTGTAGTTGTTTTTTTTTTTTTTTTTTTTTTTTTTTTTTTTTTTTTTTTTTTTTTTTTTTTTTTTTTAAACAAATTTTTTATATAGTAAAGATAGTAACTATATGCTTTATATTTCTTTCAGGTTTTTTCCCAATTGTCATTTACTGTTTATTGTCAGCATACTTAGGATTCACTTCTATGTGACAAAAATCTATTGAACTTTTTTAATTTCTATATTCCAAATTAGAAAGATCTCATTTTACAGTCCATTCTACTTATTTGTCTGTTTGATTTTTAAAATCTTATTTATCTATTTTTAATCTACTTTCTATCTTGGTGTTATGGTATAAGGCAGCCTTTTTCAATTGGAGAGAATTAAACTCTTATGCTCTAAGGCATCTGTTGGTAACCGTGAATTACTCTTCTGTATCTGAAATGGTACTGGTTATGTACCATCCTTGGAAGAATTGAGAAAATAGTCACTCAAATCATTTTTCTGTGTTCTGTGATTGAAATGAAGAATCCTAGTTAAAGGTTTTTAAAGTTCTAAATCTTTTTCAAAATTGTCAGCACATTGTGCCATCAAATAATCCTATATCATAGAATTATTTTGAGGATTAATTGATAAAATGAACATAAAATATTTAGCATGCTGCTTGACATATATGTACACATACATACACACACGCACATATATATAAAATACCAAGATCTGTTAGCTGTAATTGATTTTTCTCATTATTATTTCTAATTGGGTATATTTGAGGGGTTTTTTGGGGAAAGGGAGGCTGGTACTAATTTAACCACATAGGCGCTCAGTGTGGTTAAGTCTTGGGACTAGTTTTCTACTCTACCAACCTCTATTGTTGCCTACCTTTGATTTTTTTTTAAATACTATTAAAATTTTTTTTTTACTTGCTTTGTCTAGATAACTAATGCACAACTTTCTATTTGAACAATAAAACAAGCACTTCTTCCCATGACAATTAGGTTGCCTCTTATAGGTGGGAAGATTGAATACTATAGTCCTGATTTTTCATCAGTTTTCCCCTGCAAAATCTTAAAAAAAGCCTATACATTTAGAAAAAAATGGTATGTTTATAATATTTGTCTTCCCACTAGGAAAGGTAGTTTGTTATTTTACTTATTAAAATTATATCTTAATTTTTTAGAGTTTAATAGTACTTCCTCACATATTTCAAAATTGTATTATTCCTAGTTACTTTATTTTTTGTTACTACTATAAGTGGCATTATTCCCTGCTATATTTTCTAAGAGACTGTTGGTGACATTTTTAAGTTCTGTAGGTATTTAATGCATTTTCTTTAAGAATACTAACTTTTTTCAATATAAATATTTGTTTCTGTTTTTTAGAACTTTTAGAACACTGCTAAATAACTGACATGTGGCATTCTTGTTTTGGTCTTTATTTTGGTAGGAATATCCTTTATGTCTTACTTTAAAATTATTGGTTATTGGTTTAAAACATACTTTTTTCAACTCCGTAGAAATTTATTAAAGTAATATATGCTCCTTGAAAAAGACACATAATGTAAAACACATGTAACTATAAGAAAGTGTCTATTTTACTGTTTAAGATTTGTTTTTCAAATTTGAACTGTTGAATTTTATCACATTTATTTTAAGAGGATAAAATTTAACCTGCTACACAATCTGTTAATATAGTATTCTAATAGCTATCCTAGTATTAAATCATACATGGGCTAAATATAACACTGTTTTTCTTTTTTCTTTTTTTTCCTGGTTGATAATCCTTTTATTGTTGTGCTATAGTGAATGGGATAAGTTAGGATCTTAGAATCAAAGCACCTGGGAGTTGTATTCTTCTTTGACATTTTTAGCTGAATGACCTTGGCAAAATTATCTGACTCCTTTGAATGTTAAGTGTTACTGTTTGTAAAATGAAAAATGTATTATAATCCTGATGTCTAATGGCCTTCCCTCCCCCTTAAATAATAAAATTATCTATCTCCTCTTTTACTCAGTCCTCCAACCTGTGCAGTTCTACACCCAGTGGAAATTCAGTCTTCCTTAAGATGTGTAGAAGTCTTAGTTTCTCATGATCATCTCTACTTCTGAACCTCTGCTTCTATCATCACTATTTCTGTTTCTCATCTCTTTGACTCAGGTATGAAATTCAGTACCTTCTTTGATTTTCACAAAATCCCCAGCAATACAATTTAAAATAGGGCCATAGGCACCAATATTTTTACAGTGTTTTTTAGCCAAAGTGTGAGGTTGGACAGTTAATTTTGGGAACTGATTCTAGGAAAAGTACTACATATCTCATTGCTCAGTATCACTATGGTCACCTTTGCATTACTCCCCTTGGGAAGCTATGCACTGACGCCAACGCCTATTCAGAGCTGTTATCATCCCCCAAACTGACAGTTAAGTTCATGAACTTGCTACCTTGTGTTTACATTGGCAGCATTATGTAAACAACTCGGTAAGGTGTCATAACCTTGGCACGATGGCAGCTCTGATGGCCATTCCAGAAAAAGAATTCCAAAATTGCTTTGAAGGGTGGACTAGGTGCTGGCATTGATGCTTCCCAAGGGGAGTACTTTGAAGGTGACCATAGTAATATTCAGCAATGAGGTATATAGCACTTTTTCTAGGATGAGTTTGCAAGATTAATCGTCCAGTCTCCTATTCTTGGTTTTTACATTCAGTTCTGCTTCTTGCTTCCTGCCTTCTCCTCATCTTGCTTACCATTACCTTACTTCATAATAAAACCAAATCTTTCTCCATGTTTCATGTAGAGCAGTTTTGCTCTTTGACAAAACGAATGTCCCCTGGTTTTGGGTGTGGGGGGGTGTTGTTTAGGTTCTATTCTAAGAGCACTTTAGGTTCTAGCTAATAACTTTTTCTTGCCTCATTACTTTTTAGGACTTTTTGAATAAATTAAATAAAATAATCTTAAAGCTTGCAGGCCAGTACACAGTGGATATTCCAAGGTTTTCCTTCTTCTCACCATCACTCCAGCTATTAACTCATGTGAAACAGTGCCTCTTTTTCTTTTATAAAATCAGCTTTTCTGATATTCCCTTATATTGCCAAGCTTCATGGAATGATTTAAAAATTAGAGTTTGTTTTTATGTGTTAAAAAGATTAGTTTTTACTTGTTTTGCAGAAAGTTGATTGTTAAAGCTAGTATGGCTGCAGGAGGAGGTCCCTTTGAAGAAGGCATGAATGACCAGGATTTACCAAACTGGAGCAATGAGAGTGTTGATGACAGACTCAACAATATGGTATGATATCTTATTGATAAGGTATTGTTGACTAGTAGTATTAAAATGAATATTTCCCTTAACTTAGCCAAGTCGAATTCCCTGAAACTCTTGTAAAATAAACACATTTTTTTCTTGCTGGACAACGTATTAAATGACCCTGGGTTATTTGTTAATTAATTGAAGACATTTTTGTTTGCAGTTAGCAGACATCAACTTGAGTTAGCTTAAGCCAAAAGGGAAGCTTTCTTTAATAAGGGTATAATGATGTTTTATGGAAAATAATTTGAAAAAGCTGGGTTTTAAGGAAGGGACTAGAAAAGGAAACTAGAAAGTTGTCAAGAATTACTTTTTTACTACCCTGTCTGTGCCTCTGAGTGTCTCTGCTTAACACAACTTCACAGACCAGCTTTCTCTCCTTTGGTCCACATTATGTACTATTGCTGCTCTTTCATTGTAAAATTTTCAGTTATGGTTGCAGTTAATGTGTGCTAGTTTTCTTGTAGTTACATTTTGAAATTTTAAGGTATGATTATCTCAATTTGAATTAGATAACACATCTCTTTTTTAGTCACCTTTGGCTAGGATGGGGTTGGGTAGGTAGAACAAGAGGTTGACTGGAACCTACACATGGATTGGGATGGAGGCACAGTTTGTAGAGAAGAGAGTGGAGTTACAAATATGGAAAATATGTCAAAGGTTTTACTATCAAAAACTAAAAGATTCTTCTAATCTGCATGTGGTGGGAATTTATAGACTTGTTTAATGACTTAGGTTATGTGGGTGATATTAAGTAGAAATGTATTCTAGTTAAAATGTTAAGCATTTTTTATCATATGAGATCTTAGGTAATACATTGCTGCCTATAAAAAGTAAGGTATATTTATGCTTACCACATACTAGGTACTGTACTAGATGTTTTATGTACGTTATTTTTAATTGTTATAAAGGTGACACTACATTAGAGATTAGGAAACTGAAACTGAAAAGTTAAATAAATTGCCTAGGGTCACACAGTGGAGCATTTTTTCAGAAAACGGGAATTACTTAGAACCCAGATTGATTCCAGCTCTCTCTATTTTTATCATACATACTAACTTTAAAGAAGATCAGTAAAGGTGTCTATAATTCATTTCACTATTCAGTTTATAAATAGTAAAGAACCATTTTGAAAAATGGGTTTAAAAATATTCAGAGTGACATTAAGGTTGGGGTTTGGGGATTTACATTTGTTAATGATCTATGAAAAGTAAAGTAATCTATTATTTGAAGGATAATCTATGAAATTTTGGCTAGACAAAAATGGAGCAAAATGGGTTAATAGAAGTAAATAATTATCTCTGAGATTGTATGTTTATGTGAAAAGTGTTTTGTCATTTTTAAGACTAACCAACATTTTTTTAAAGCATAACATCATTTTCCTGGTTTGATAGAGGACATACTAACTTTTGCCTTTACTTTTTTAAAGGATTGGGGTGGCCAACAGAAGAAGGCAAATAGATCATCAGAAAAGAATAAGAAAAAATTTGGTGTAGAAAGTGATAAGAGAGTAACTAATGATATTTCTCCGGAGTCATCACCAGGAGTTGGAAGGCGAAGGACAAAGACTCCACATACATTTCAACACAGTAGATACATGACTCAGATGTCTGTTCCAGAGCAGGCTGAATTAGAGAAACTTAAACAGCGGATAAACTTCAGTGATTTAGATCAGGTTTGTGAATTATTTTAGAAGTCAAGTTATGACTGGGAAATACTTGAAATGGATTAGTTTGTCTTAAGAATAAAAAAATGAGCTGTTTATTTCCTTTTTCTTAGTTTCTGTACATATGCAAAGAATTTTCATCAGTGGTGATGGTACTGTGTTCTTTGAAGGACAACAGAGTATTATTTCTAAATTTGCTAAAGACAAGTCTTTTTGGATTTTATTATTACACTAGATGACGATTATTATACTAGATAACCAACTTAAATGATTTCACTATGAAACTAAATTTTGCATGTTAGAACTGAATGAGATTGCTATTAAATAAAGGAAAGAGCCAGTTTAGAATATTTGTTATTGGCTCAGTGTGGAATGTGCTGGGTAACCTCAAGTTTATAATAAAATTGGTTTGTATTTATAATCACTGAAATAAAGTTTAAAACTAAGAGCAAGTAGAAATAAACTCTGAACAGTTAATTTACTATCACATCTGTACTTTACAGAGATTAAATAGGTTTCCAGATACAGATAAAGGTGTATCAAGTCTGGTATGGTGATGGTGATGATCATGTATCATTTAGTCATCTATTACTACTTACTGAACATTTACTATATGCCAGGCACTGAGCTAAGTACTTTTTAGACAGTGCTTCATAAAGACCTATCTTTATACTGATGTTCATATTAATTAACATTGCTTCATTGGGTCTGAAGCCTATGCAAAATTTTGTGAACAAGTAAGGTTAGCACCATGAGTTATAAATATGGTCTGTAGTCCATATTTCATTTAGACTGATCTTGCTCATATTCATCAATTGAATTGTCTAACAAAATTAGAAATAGGAAGTACTAATCAAATTTTGATATTTTAGAATTTTGTAGATCTGAAGCTGTTTCAAATCTTACTATTGTGCACGCTGCTTATGCATACCTTCTGAATCATCTGATGGTGAAAATGACTAAGTATATTGAAATTTCTTTAAAAATTGTTGAAAAATTAATGTTTGTGGATTTGGTTTCTTTTTCATATATAGAGAAGCATTGGAAGTGATTCTCAAGGTAGAGCAACAGCTGCTAACAACAAACGTCAGCTTAGTGAGAACCGAAAGCCCTTCAACTTTTTGCCTATGCAGATTAATACTAACAAGAGCAAAGATGCTGCTACAAGTCCTCCAAAGAGGGAAATGATTGGATCAGCACAGTGCAAAGAGTTGTTTGCTTCTGCTTTAAGTAATGACCTTTTGCAAAACTGTCAAGTCTCTGAAGAAGATGGGAGAGGGGAGCCTGCAATGGAGAGCAGCCAGGTGATAAAATTTGATTTTTACTTTTTGCTTTCACAAACCTCAAGGTATAAACAGTAACATAAAAAAATTATCTTAGGGTATGCACAAAGGAATTTCAGTTAGGTAGAATTAAAGTACTTCCCTGACACTCATTAATTTATCAGATTTATTCAAAGTAATATAAATTTCTTTTTAACCAAAATGATTGTAGAAATGGCACATTCAGGTAAATCAAGCCTTCTGTTTTATCTGCCAAATGCTGTATTGCCCATTAATCACATTGTTTCCAACCCATTTTTTAGTGATCAATAGATTGTTATAACAAAGGACTTTTTTAAATGGTGATATAATTCTTTTGAAAAGTGCTTTAAAAAGTATTTATATACTTGAAATTTGTAAGTAAATATTAAACATAGAAAATTTAATTTGATGTGCAGTTCTATAAATAAAATATTTTAGGTAATGTAGATTAAAACTAATTTTGAAATTTTAAAATTAATAGTAATTTGAGTTACTAGTATTGCCGGTTATGTTTTTGTTACAGTCTAAATTTGATTAAGATCTTTCACATATATGAAATCACACACTAATTAGAAGTATTTTTTGTTATTTCTGAAATTTAAAAATCTATAAAATTATTGCTATTGAAAGAATTATGCTCAGTTTTACATACTGTTTACTTTTTTTAAAAAATATTTTTCTCTGCAGATTGTAAGCAGGCTGGTTCAGATTCGTGACTATATTACTAAAGCTAGTTCCATGCGGGAAGATCTTGTAGAGAAAAATGAAAGATCTGCTAATGTTGAGCGCCTTACTCATCTAATAGATCACCTTAAGGAACAAGAAAAGTCATATATGAAATTTCTCCAAAAAGTCCTTGTAAGTGTTAGACTTCTAAGTAATGTATTGAATTATTTTTGCAGTATACCAGTGTATATGTACTGATGACATTCTGATGGTACCTCAGAGGAGTTGATATGTTTTCAGAAAATCATGCCATCCATTATAACATTTTATTGCCCTTTTTAATAGTTGTATGATTTATACCACTAAAATATTTCAGGCTAGAGAAAATGAGGAGGAGGATGTTCGGACTATAGATTCAGCTGTGGGATCTGGTTCTGTAGCTGAGAGCACATCGCTAAACATAGATGTGCGGTCTGAGGCTTCAGATACCACGGTAAGCGGCTTTTGGTAATTACAGTGCTAGAAATGAAGATTTAAACTTCCCCCATTTTTTAAGATGATATTTTTATAGGCATTCCTTAATGCAAAGTGTATTTCAGGGAAGAAACCCTCAAATTGTTAATGCTGAATATATTCTTTTTAAACATTGGAAGTTTAAAGTTTTATTTATTAACATTAAATAGAGTTTTAATAGTTGATTTTAAAATCTAATAATTTCTGATCTTCAGTGTATAGAAATATGGTTTGTCTAGTTTGTATCTGTACACACAGCTTTACTCATTTTGAGGAACATTGAGAAAGTTTATATTCATCATAGCTGTAAGAGCTGTAAGTGTAGAGTATCATTGCTTAAAATAATTGTCTATTAGAAAAGTCTCGCAGTTCATTTGCTGTTGAGAACTCATTACAAGGCTCTTAGGACTTTTTATTTCTCAGGCTATCCTAGAACTGTAGCAAATCAAATGACTGAAAAATTGAGATGAAAATGGGATAAGATAGTATTTCCAATGTGACCTACTCACAGTGAGAAAAATACTATAATTTCTGAGTCTGCAAAGTGAAATTTATTAAAATATGTCTATTGAAAAATTACCAGGAATTTAATTTTGAAGAAAGATTTATGAAATAAGCTTAGGTTATAGAAATTAGTATGCTTTGAAACAAGTTTGCTTTTGATCATTATTTATTTTAACAGATGCACCTATAACCATGCATTAGTAAACTTGAAAACTTTTTATCAGTAATGGCCTTTCTTGTGAAAGGACAATAATGTATGTTTATCTTTTGTTTCTGAGATATGTTCCAAATAACATTCAGCATTAGGAACTGGAGGGTTTTTTTCCTTTTAGTATTGACCTTGCATAGTTTGTTAATCTACCTCCTTTCTCTTCCTTGCCCTTCTTAATTTGAAGAAGAAATTTGAATTTTTTTCTCTATAGATTATTTTCACTAGAAGATGCTCAGAGGTCTTGATCCAAACAGTTGTTGAAGAATGAATTCTACTTGGGAAATTGTTTTTTCAGTTTACAGTGGTGCTAAGAATTTCTTAACATTTCATTCTAGCAGAAATGGAAGGGTTGGGGGCATGTGGGTAAAGGAATTCCTTGGGGGAGCGGTGGGAAATGGTATAGTTGATTATTTATATACTAACATAGTGTAGTGTTCACTATGAAGATAATTTTTTAGTAGCAAAATAATGATATTATGAAAGTTGATTAATAACAGCATAAATGTTAAAAGTATGTTTCAGCGGTTGTTGTATAGCTTGAAAATTGCCTAGGTTAAGATACTTAACTAAAATGAGCAATAGTCTAGTGTTAATTTAAAAGTCTTAATTAAGTTTATTGCCACTTGCGGGAGGGTGGATTGATTTTTTTAAAAGATGGATTGGTAAATTTTTGTATTTACAAGGCTGGCTTGTATGTTAAACAGGAGTTTGTGTTAAGAAATTAATATGCTACACTATTTAATAAAGGAGGCATCTTTTAGTCTGAGAATTCGGCCGTGCATTGAGGACAAACTAGGGAACTCAGCTTCACAAGAACAGGTTTCAGACATTGACGTTACTACAAGTCGAAAAGGGAAAGTTGACAGAGCTCCTCAGAATGACAGGGAACTGAGGCCTAATAGGAAATATAGCCGAAAACGTGGAATTCCCTCAAAGGTATACTTCAAAATATTAACTTGGGAAGTCTCTAAATGAGCAACTCTTTTGTTCATATTTCCTCTTCCTTATTTGCTTTTCTTTTGTTGCTATTATTCTTAAATATGTAATACGTTAACATGGTTAATTGTACTGTAACTTCTTTAGTAAAATGCTGTCCCTTAGTGTTTTTATTCCGTTCTGCTTTCTTATACTCCTCTCTACAGATTATATAGGGCAGCTATTTTTATTTGTATTAATAAAGGATTTAAAACCTAATCCATTTTCTTTCCTTTTTTTTTTTTTTGCTATAATCCATTCTCCCTTTTTTTTTTTTTTTTTAACTCAAAATATAACAAAATACAACAAAATACTTGCCTTGACCATTAGTTACCTTTTGTTTCTGATATTTGTGTTCATGGATTAATGTGGTGCTTTTAAGTTTTGTCTTTTTTTCCGTAGTTACTCATTAAAGAAAAAGGAAATTAGCAAGCTATTAGCATTCCTGTCTTTGTAAGAAAAAAATGTGTTTACTGTGGTTTTTTTGTTTTATGTTTTTGTTCCTGTTGAAAACCCCTTCTTTTTTTTTTTTTTTAGAAAATGATTATCTAGTGATTTGTTTGGTACTATTTTTTTTCTCTCCATTGTTTGCTGTAGAAGTTCTTTCATAAAGACACTGAGGAAAGGTTTAAAGACAACTATTTGTGTAATTGTCCTTAAACAGTTTGAATAAAAAATAGCATTTGTAAAAGTGCTCCTATCCATTTGGCAAGAATAAAGTACTATTTTAATAATCGAATATACATAGGACTAATTTCATATGTTACATTACTATACTAGCTTATTACCTAGGATTGGTTGTTATTTCTCTCTTATGTATGTGTTTTATAGTTTTGTGTGTGTCTGTTTAAAAATTACAAAACTTAACCTCTAGGTATTTTGGCTTTTTTGTTTTTCTTGACTCCCATAGAGTTTGAGGATACAGTTTGAAATCATGTCTGATGATGTTACTATAAAGTAGTAAGGAAAAAGTGCCCCAAATCAATAAAAGAATAAATAAAGTAGCTGAGTATTTTTAAAACTACTAACATTGCATAAGAGAAAATGAATGTGAAGCACAGTAGATAATCTTTGGAAGTTACCGTTTTTCTCTTTACCTCTTGTGAATAGTGACCAACAGAAGATAAGAGTTGACAACTACTACAGAGAGTAGTATAGTATCTGTCAGTTTTACTTTTTTCCTAAGGCATTATATTTACTTTTAAAAACTACTTTTTCTAAGTTTCTTTGAATAACATTCTTATAAATGAATATTCTCTCTTATACTTGCTTCTTGGAGTTTATTCTAATTTGAGTCTCTTTAATCCTAGGGTAGTTCTATCTGTACTCTGTTCATAAAATGAATTTAATTTCTTAGGAAAATTCATAACTCCCACTAATGGACTTTATTCTTTCTTTGTTAGGCAGAATCTGTTGTTCTCCTCACCCTACTTTCATTCCTTACTTAACATCTTTTCAGAATGTAGAGAGTAGGAAAAAAGATTGCATTCTTAACTGACATTTGGAGTTTAAAACAGTTTTGTGAACTGCAGCTTAATAGGAAATGATTAATAATCTTGAGCTGCCTACAAGGACAGTGTCCATTTTATGAAATATTTTATAAAACATAATGACATTTTGCATAATTTTTAAACAGCCTTCAAGAAATACCCATGCCTTCATTGTTTTTCCATACACATCTTTTCTCCCTGTATTGAACTTCTCAGCTCTTACAGAATTTATAACATTCTTTTATACTGTTGACCCATTTTTTGCTTACTACTTTCATCATTTCCAGTTATTCCATTGTGGGTTAGCTTTGTCTCCCAAACCAGACTATGCTTTTTCAGAGATTGTTTCTTAGACTTATGTATTCATGAAAAAAATCATTTGAGGAACCAAAGTTGAGTAGAGGAACGGAAGACAGGGTTATCTGAAATTGAACTGTTACCTTTAGGTAACTCAGGATTTCATGCCCAAGCTTTTATTTGTTTAATTGTAAACTAAAAATATGCTTATTGAAAGTGACTGAAAAAATTTAAATAAAAATATGTGTTTGAATTGTAAATATAGCCCTAGCTTCCTTTTTGGATTTTTATTCCATGTATCATCTTGGCATTAAGTATTTTTATTTCCATTTTCTCATCTTCCCTTTTATATTTGATAGTAGTCCTGACCCCACTTCCTCAGCTCAGTTTTTCTAAGTATTATTCTGAAATGATATTTTTATGGATGCAGAAGTTGTTAAGCAGTAATAAAACCTCACTAATTTCAAAATTATTGGGAATTCATTTTTGAATTAGTGAAAAATCTGAAGGTAATTCCGTTTAATAAATAGTTCAAAATTCTTCAGAAATCAAAGTTTTGCAAATAAATGTGACTAACAAGGATTAAAGTTCTCACGTCCTTTTAAAAAGTTTGCTTTTTTAAAGTGTAAAAATCCATGATATTAAATTGTCCAGTAAACTTTTTAAAATTAGATAGCTTTTTGGTTACCTTAAGGTCTAAACTATTTTGGAGAGGTGACAGGCTTATGAATTAGGTAGAGATATACATTCTTGAAGGTTTTCTTTTTATGTAGATGACATTTTGCCTTATTTGTGTAAAGTTTCTTCTAATGAGTTACCATCGATACTTTGCTGGTAGTTATTCTATTGAGATTTGTACTTATCTGGGTTTCATTTTACATTTTCCCAGTGATTTTGGTGAAATTGTTTTGCATCACATATGAGAATTTAGCTATTGATAGTTATTCATCCCTCTTCTGATTGTTTTTTTTAAGGTATAAACAGCCTTGAAATAAGCCAGAACTAACATGAGTTTTGACAGAAAAGTATATAGTATTTATTTCTAAGTTAATAGAAATATTTTATGTAAGTATTAGGTAAAATTATTCAACTTTTAAAGTATAAGATTTTTTTTTATAAGGCAAGTCAATTGAAACATACCATTATGGTATACATTTTGTGCGTAATTTGGCTTATAATTTATTGTTCCCTGGTTATATTTAAATTTGTCTTTTTGCTTAATTGACTGACTTCCTCTTGTTGGGTTACTTTTGAATAGTTTTGAGTCTTTAACACTTAGTTTTAAAATAATGTGATCCTTTTCTTATAAAGCAAAATGCTAGATATTGGGGGGCATTTTAAAGTGTCCTATTTTATGTCCTCAGCTAAATGAACATATTTTAAAAGAAAAAATAGTGATGGTTTTGATACAAAATATAAAATTTTCTGCTTTATTGTTTGCTTGTATAATGTAATGCAAGTAAATTAAAGCCTTTCACATCAGATTATCAGATAAAAAATGTATTTTTTAAATTTCTGTCCTTGATTAGACAGTAGTGGTTTTGTTTTTGTTTTGTTGGTTTTTTAAACATCATTTACAGGAGTGGGGGCAGAACGTTTTTTAGTCTAGTCTTTTTCAAGGATATCTTTAAGGGCATTAACCTGGTATAATCTGCTCCTCTTCTGTAAGGCCAGGATGAGCACATGCTTGTAGCTCCTTTTACCCTCTCAGCCTTCCTGTCTTTTTCTTTACTTTCCTTTTGTTAATTCCTATTTATGCTAAGCCAGCTCCCTAACTCTTAATATGCAAGCTATCTCTGTGTTGTCATTTTAGTTTTCTTCAAGTCTACTAAAACTGTATCTAGGGTTGTAAATTTAATACTAATTTATTACCTATGTATGTACTGTATCATTGCTAGTTGAAATAGGAACATGAATTTTAATAGATAAAAAAGTATTGTTGGTCTTATTTTCCAGGCCAGAGATCCTCAGCAGGAGCCTATGGAAGAGATAGAAAGTTTGAAGAAACAACATGATTTATTAAAACGGATGTTACAGCAGCAGGAGCAACTGAGAGCGCTGCAGGGGCGACAAGCTACTCTTCTTGCTCTGCAGCATAAAGCAGAGCAAGCTATTGCTGTGATGGATGATTCTGGTATGCCAGTCTTAGAATGTTGTTTTTATAAGCAAGGCTTAATAAATAATGGTACCGCAAGATGGATACTGGTTATTATATAGTCAGATCTTGATTGTTGACTAGTTTAGAAACCTACATGTGAGGCTTACCCTGTCCTGTGCTTTTCTTTGGTTATGCAGAAAAGATTGCAGGGACAACTCCTGGCCATCATACTGTACCGTGCAGCCAGCCAGCTCGCTCTCCTTTTCATCAGAGAGTACCCTTAAGAGGTAAAAGGACAGGCTGTAGTTCTCTTTTTGTGCCTCAGACTGACAGAGCTCTTGATGCTTTTATTTCCACCTTTTGTACTTTACTTAACTAGGATTGCTGTACTTTGCTTGCCTCCTAAGGATGGATTATGACCTTGAGATAGAGATTAAATTTATAGAGCTTCTTTAGCTTGTAAGCTTAGCAGGAGTTCTGTTATATCAGTTAGGCATCCAGTTACGTATACTAGTTTCTTTGAATTATATTTACATTCTGTACAGTCTTCCTGAGACTCAGAAATGTTATTTTTTCTTCCTCCCCCTAGTATCCATGTATCATGTAGTTGGAAATTTTATTAAATTCTTTAGTATTCAGTCTTAATTTTATAGTTTGTCTCATCACCTTCAAACCTAAATGTTGAATTTCTCATTAAGTGAAGAAAACTAATTGTTACTTACTAAAACTCAAAACTAAGGTGTACTTTCTAGTAGTCTGTCATACCAGTCTAATAAATTATCTCTTGTGGGCTCTCCATTTTAGGTCCTCACTGAAGTTACCCTGTTACTACTCATTTTATCCTGCTGTCTACTCCTAGCCCACTGGTTCAGTCCTCTCATCACTGTTATGCATAATTTAAGTTTGCATTTTCATAAGGAACTTTATGACTTGCAAGTAACTTGTTCTTCGGTAGTAATTGTATAGTTGTATGTAATATAGTTTAGTATACAGTAATAATTATACAGATTTTCATCTCCACTTTTCCCTTGTAAAATCAAAACTATCATTAGCTTTTACATTTATATTTAGGAAAGAACGAAATATTTTACCAGTGACAATACTAATTTGGTTAATGACTAACCTTTTAAATATTTTTTAAATTTGAAGTGTCAGATTTCAGACTTTCCTGTGATATTTATTTCAAATAACTGCATTTACATCATATCATTTGTTTTATCACAAAATTGTAGGGTAGTCCCTAGAGCTTTTTGTCTTATTCTCATTTTATAGAGAAGAAACCCTTAACACAGAATTTGTGACTTGCCTAGGCTTATACAGAAATTCAATAGAATCAGAACTCTTGAGTTCTATGTCAGCAGACATTATAAATATGAACTTTTATTTTTAAGTAAGCAGTAATCTCTTCTTTAAAAAAATATGTGTAGTTATTAAGCAGAGACCAGGAGTAGAATGAATAATAGTTTAAATTTATTTTATATGCTATTCCAAAAGAAACTTTAGGTTAATAATTTTAAAACATTTCCTCTTGGATTTATGCAATTTTGCAGGGGAAAACTGATGAAAAATCAGCACTGTAGTATTCTATCTTCCCATCTATGAGAGGCAACCTAATTCTCATGGGAAAGTTGTGTGTTAGTTATCTAGATTAATTTATTTCTTTTCAAAATAGACTTTGAACTAGATACGTGGGATTCTCTCCAGCCCTGAAATTCTTATTTCTCAGTGGAAAAAACTGGTGTTTTCCTTTCAAACAGAGGCACTTTGTAGCCGTTGTCTCTTTTAGAGCTGGAGAGGACACGCATAGGGTGGTTGGGTAATAGAGCAGTAACTGTTACCAAATTGTCATTGGAATACTGCCTTACGAAGATAGAAACAATGGTCTTTTAGTATGACTTGTATCACAAGCAATTAGTTCAATAAATTATCTGTTCTGTTGCAGGGTCAACAAACTATGGCCAGCTGGATTTGGCTCACTGCCAGTAATAAAGTTTTATGGAACACAGCTATGCCCATTTGTTTATGTATTATCTATGGTTGCTTTTGTTGTGTAATGGCAGGGTTGCGTAGTTGAGACAAAAACTATATTTCCACAAACCTAACATATTTACTATCTGAATCTTTAAGAAAAGTTTATCCCATCCCTGAACTAGAGTGTTGATTCTGTTGGGAGAGGTGGGGATTGAGACCTATCTGAATCAGCTGTTCTTTCTCAGACTGCACTTTCTCTGCCATACCCATAACCCAGCCTGGTAGATCTGCCCCCACCTCCACTCCGTTCAGTCACTCTTCTTATTTGGGGTGTAACAGTATCCCTCCTTGAATGCTGGATCAGAAAAAGATGAATCAGTATATTAGAGTTTTGTGAGTTTCCCTTTATTTTCAGATTAGATGGAAACTTAATAAAATAATTGATTGGCATAAAAATCTGAGGGTTAACTTGTTTCAAATTATGTTAGGTGAGCTTCACCCCCTCCCCTTTACTTTTAGCTTCTCAGAAGTTGAAAAGGTGTTGTATTTATTTATTTGTTTTAATGAATAGTTGTTAATTTTCTTTTCAGCTGTTACAGAAACTACAGGTAGCCTATCTGGAGTCAGTATCACATCTGAACTAAATGAAGAATTGAATGATTTAATTCAGCGTTTTCATAATCAACTTCGTGATTCTCAGGTAACAATTTTTTTTTAGCATAGTTGAGTTTAAAATTACATTAATTGAAACCGTGTACTCAAACTTCATTGAGCATAAGTATCACCTGGAATGATGAAAAAGAAATGTAGATTTCTTGTTAGTGGGACCCCCTCACCTTTGAAATTATGATTCATACATTTAGAGTGGGTTTCTCCCCTCCCCCATGTGATTCCAGTGCTGGTAGTTTGGGGACTATACTTTAAGAAATACTAAATTAGAGGAGAAACTACTTTGAAGTGATTAATAAAATTTTCCTTTTATATGCTTTGAGATGACACATTCTTTTTTCCTCTCAAAGGTTAATGGTCACACAACCTATAAACTTAGGTTTAAATCTGTGTCCTTGCAATATTTTACTAACAATTTTAAGGAAGTTCTTAAGTTTAATTTCAGAGTTAATATGTTTATAATTTGTATCATTTTAAAATAATGATACAAATGCAGACTTTTCAGTCTGTGGGTTTTGAGTAAGAAAGGGTGAATTAAAAATACCTCTTCACTGGAAAGAAGTATGATTGAGATACAGTGTCTCCTGTCTGTTGACCGAGTGAAAATAAAAGAATAAGGCCCAACCACTTCAGGGAATTACTTAGCAATATATAGAGTACCTTTTTTTCTAGTAACCTTGCAATGGCCTATCTTGCAGAAACTCTCATGTTCACAAAGAGATATATGTAAAAATGTTCATGGCAACATTATGTTAATAGCAAAAAATTAAAAGCAACTTAATTGTCATGAGCAGGAAAATGGACTAATGCATTATGATATATTCATAGCGTTATGATATATTCAATTCTGTAGCCAGTTACAGTAACTGAACCAGAGCTAATGAACAAAAAAATGCAAGTATAAAACAAGCATATCACCTAGCTTAAGCTTGTCCAACCTGTGATTCATGGGCTGCATGTGGCCTAGGACGTCTTTGAATGTGGCCCAACACAAATTTGTAAACTTCGTTAAAACGCTGCCAGATTTATGTGTGTGAGACCTTTTTTTAGCTCATCAGCTATCATTAGTGTTAGTGTATTTTATGTGTGACCCAAGACAGTTCTTCAGTGTGGCCCAGGAAGCCAAAAGATTGGACATGCCTAACTTAGCTCATGTTTTAAAAAGTGTAAAGAATGTGTATTTTAATGGATACATACATAGGCAATACAAAATAAAAGTATATGTAAGAATGGTAGATACCTAATATTAGATTGTGGGTATCTCTGAAGAGAGTAATGGGATCGGGGACTAGTACATGTAGAGCAAGCTGGTCCAACCTAGGCAGCATGCGATGGCTTTGAATGTGGCCCAACTACAAATTCTTAATCTTTCTTAAAACATTACGAAAATTATGTACAGATTTTTTTAGTTCATCAGCTGTCATTACTGTTAGTATATTTTATGTGTGGCCCAAGACAATGATGCTTCTTTCAGTGTGGCCCAGGGAAGCCAAAAGGTTGGACACACCTGATGTAAAGCTTTAGCTCTATCTTTAATAATATTTCTCTTGAAAGGAATTGATGCAAATGTGGCAGAATGTTAAAATTTGATCTCAATGGTGCTTATTCATTATATGAGTTCTTAAGCGTTAGTGAAAATTTGAAATGTTTTGTATTTTTTTTTTCATAGAGGAATGTAGGAAAGAAGTGGTAGGAAAGTCTGATAAGAAGTTAGAGTTAATGGTGTAGTTCTAAAAAGATGGCAAGAGAGAGAATGCTTTTGAAGGTGTATTTTGTATAAAGTGTGGCATTTCTAGATTAATTTAGACCCACT
The DNA here is from genome assembly GCA_004026885.1 of Lyroderma lyra. Taxonomy (NCBI): domain Eukaryota; kingdom Metazoa; phylum Chordata; class Mammalia; order Chiroptera; family Megadermatidae; genus Lyroderma; species Lyroderma lyra. Next base: position 161,888 of record PVJL010000445.1, on the reverse strand, counting down.
TAATTTATAAAAATCCAGATAATAATGTCCAGTGAATCCAAGACCACTGTGTAGTTATGTGTGTCTATGAAATTATATATGTTAAAGAATTTTTACGCATTTTTAAAATGATAATGCAACCTTTAGTTGCTTTACTCTTTCTTTTATTTATTTTTACAACAGCCTCCAGCTGTTCCAGACAATAGAAGACAGGCAGAAAGTCTCTCATTAACTAGGGAGGTTTCTCAGAGCAGGAATCCATCAGTTTCAGAACATTTACCTGATGAGGATGTCCAGCTTTTTAGCAAAATGAGAGTGTTACAGGAAAAGAAACAAAAAATGGACAAATTGCTTGGAGAACTCCATACACTTCGCGATGAGCATCTGAACAATTCATCATGTAAGTCCATCTCACTTGACCACATGAGGTGTAGGATACATGAGTATTACGATGGTACAGAGTACTGACTTAGTAAATATTTGGTGAATAAATGAATACATAGTTCCTTAAGAAAATTATATAATTTTTGTGGGGAGATAGGACTTGCATGTGAAAAGTTTTTAAGTAACAATGCAGAGAATGATAAAATCCAAGAAGGTGGTAAATCTGTTCTATAATTCAGAAAACGATAAAGTTGGGCCTTGAAAATTGGTAGGATTTTAATAAGGGATAAGTAGAAGAGAAGGTAAGTGTTGGATACTTGGACATAATACTGCATATTTTAACATACTCAAAATTTTCCCTTAAAAACGAATCCAAATTAGTGCTTAGGTTTAAAAACTACAAAACAGATTTAGAAAGTATTTATAGAAAAAAGTGAGATATGGACAACTTATATAATATATATGGTTCAGTGCAGAAATTCTGTAGTATCCTTTTAAAAAAATTCGTAGTCATCTCAGGTCGGAATAGGAGAGGCATAGTCATCCTAGTTACACTAGTTACGTAGTACACTAATTATAAAGGAAGACAGTAATCATCCTAGTTATACTATTCGACTATCTTTTCTTCTCTACAGATGTTTTATTTCTCTCTAATTCAGATCTACTTACTAGTTCTCACTTGCTATCCTTATACCTTCTCAAATGTAGTTCCTGCCTCTTACCCAATTAGAAGCAGGAGTTCAAGCATTGGAAATAAAGTCAGTAGGGTCAACCCTAGATAGTCATTATTCTTCCAGCATTCCAGCTGCTCTCCTATTAAAGAGAAAACAAGGGATAGAAACATTTTTTGGAGTCCCTGTACATTGTTCTTTACCCATCTGCCACCTCCAGAACCTTACTGTTTGTACCCTGAAACATATTCCATTTTTTTCCTTGACCTCCACTAGTCTCTGCCTCTAGAGTATAATTTAATCCCAATGCTTATTCTTCCTAAACCAATTAACACAACTAAGAAAACCTTAATTTGAAAGTTTTACTCAAGGCCTTGTGATCAGTTTTGTACACATAAAGAAAGTAGTACTGTCCCTGTTGATGATGCCAAAAAATCATTGTCTTCCCATTGGAAAACAATGTGAAAGCAGCAGCAGAAGGTAGACCAGTCAAGGAATAGAGTGAAGAGACTACTGGAAACCAGCCGTAGCAATTGATAATATAGGCAACAAATAATGGTGGTCATGGTTGTGCGAAAGATAAATGACAGTAGTTGTAAAGTGGTAGGAGATAGAGAAATGCAAATATTCTTAATTTTCATTCATTACTCTTGAAGGCATAAGATACTCTTTGTCTGATCTGTGTGGACAGAAAAGTAACTAAAATGTAGCTCAAGGACTAGAGAGGATTAACCATCATCTAATTAGAACATTTTATTGCTGAGTGGTATTTCATGGTATGGATATACCACAGTTACTTTTTGCTTTATCTTTTGGAACAAGAAAAGTTTCATCTTGGAGACCAGCTACCATTTCCTCTGTGCCGTGGATTTGGAGCACTCTTAGGAACATAATATGCTAAGGCCTACCCTGTAAAGATCTGCAGTTTGGTATACTGCACATCACACACAGTGGCCTTGTTTAACTTAACTTAGAACCGGTTTTATCAAGAAATTCCCTAGTTACTTTTTAAAGCTAGAATATCATAATTCCTGTCAATTTCCATCTTGTCTTTATTCTTTCCTTTCTGTTTTATCTCTGGTTGAGGGACACGTTACTAAGTGGCTTGGATGCTATAGTGTTAAGTTTCTAAAACTTAAATCTGCAGAATTTAAGATGTTAATATTTCTTACTTTTTTCCTACATCCAAGCAAACTGAATAAGTGTTGTTTGATGCCATATTTGTTTATAGTAACTGGTCTTTTTGTTTGTTTGTTTGGTAGTTGTGCCTTCTTCATCCTCTCCACAAAGGAGTGTGGATCAAAGAAGTATAACTTCAGCTCCCTCTGCTCCTGTAGGCTTAGCACCAGTTCTAAATGGAGAGTCCAATAGTCTCATATCATCGGTTCCTTATCCTGCTGCTTCTCTGGTTTCTCAGAATGAGAGTGAAAATGAAGGCCATCTAAATCCAACTGAAAAACTCCAGTAAAATACTTTTATAAATATTGTTACAAAGATTAGAATTGAATAATGGGGATATAGGTTCTGGAATGTTTTGTTTTTTGATTGTTTAAAAATTTAGAAAAACATTTACTATGAACATTATTAAGTGATACAGTGGTAGAAGTGTGTGTGTGTGTACATGGGCAGTCTTTGAGTTGTACAAGAGATTTGTGACATTGTAATATGGGTAATTTCTTTGCGCTAATGCATGTCCATTTCCAAATAAAGGAGTAGAAGTAGCTGGACTACATTTAAAAGATTGCCATATTCAGGTGGTTTAGAACCCAGGATTTAATAGCTCTGAAATTGTATCTTGCAAAGCTGTGAGAATAGGGATGAATAACTTACTCTCACTTAGCCTCTCTTTCTTCATCTGTAAAATAGGGATGGTAATATACCTGTTTATAAAGGTGTTGTTTTAGGGATTAAAAAACATTGGAATGCCTCCTGGCACTTACTAAAAACTCAGCAAATTTTCTTGTTTTTGGAAAACTTTATATACCTTATAGATCTACATGTTATAGACAAATCAGAAGCCTTCTGTAAATACTCAGTAGTGCCTGCATGCCTGATTTGTCTGAGAGCTAGTATTCAGATTGAGTATTTTGTACTTCTCGTTTTTGATCCATGTTAAGAAACCTAGAAATATTTTTTATATTCCTGTTAATCTTTTACCTACTTAAAATGAACACTTGAAACTGGTTTTCTTATCATTTTGTCCCTAACACAACATAGGAAAATAAAGTGAGATTTTAAGGAAGCTGTACTTGAAATTAAATTGACAGTCATACTCCTTAGATATTTAACTAGGTTTAAATTTTGTTTGCGCTGGCTGCTATTATATGAAAATAATGCTTGCTTTAATTTACTAAAATGGGTATATTTGTTGTTTATCAGGAAGTTAAATGAAGTTCGAAAGAGATTGAATGAACTAAGGGAATTAGTTCATTATTACGAACAAACGTCAGATATGATGACAGATGCTGTAAATGAAAATACAAAAGATGAAGAAACTGAAGAGTCAGAATATGATTCTGAGCATGAAAACTCTGAACCTGTTACTAACATTAGGTAAGAACTTCTTAAAGTTTGTTTTTCTAACATATTCTAACTTAATTCTTTTAATATGGAACCGAAGAAACCACCATTGAGTGCTTTTTTACTTTTATTTAAACTTTTCTCTGGTTAAGTTTGCCATTTTGGTCAGTGTAATCTTACTTGCCCTATAAAGAAAAATAGGGAAGTAATTGAGTTAACAGTAATTTAGTAAATTTGCTGTTAGATCAAATACAAATCATAAATACCTGATTTATTTTTAGGTACAATTTAGATTTTTTAGATGTTTTTCTTAAATTTCTAAATAGCAGAAGTTAACAGCATGATCTAGTTAGTTATTCATATTATGAATTTAAATGGGGAAATAGCCAATGATGTTCATAGTATACAATTATTAACAGTTTTAAAACTTTGATTATTTATTATTTTTTTTTATTGTTTTACCTTAAATAACTTCAGGCTGTTTTGTTGTTTTTTTTTTAGAAATCCGCAAGTAGCTGCCACCTGGAATGAAGTAAATAGTAATTCTAATGCACAGTATGTTTCTAATAATAGAGATGGCAGATTAGTTCATTCTAATTGTGAAATTAACAACAGATCTGCTGCCAACATAAGGGCTTTAAACGTGCCTCCTTCTTTAGGTATGGTAATGTAAATGTTTATCACAGAAATTTTTGCCATATTCTTAGCAAGTGGATTTTCTTTCATTAATACTTTTAAGTTTATTAAATTATTGATTTAATGATAAATGTTTAACAGATTGTTGCTATAATAGAGAAGGAGAACCAGGGGTTCATGTTGCTCAAGGTGAAGATGATGATGAAGAGGAGGAAGAAGCAGAAGATGAGGGAGTCAGTGGAGCTTCATTATCTAGTCACAGGAGCAGTGTGGTCGATGAGGCTCCAGATGATGCTGAATTTGAAGAAAAGATCAATAGACTTATGGCTGCAAAACAGAAACTGAGACGGTTACAAGACCTTGTTGCTATGGTACAGGTAACCACTACTGGTTTTTTAAAAAACTGTCAAATAGTCTTACTTACAAGGTAAAATTTATGTATTTGATAATTATTTGGCATAATTACACTAGTACATGGTTATGTTTTGAGTTCTTACTATGTGCCAGGTTGAAGTGCTTATCACTTTACATGCCATGTATCAGAGATGAGCAAACTTTTTAAAGGTGAGTTAGTAAATACTGTAGGCTTTGTAGTTCATACAGGCTCTGTCACAATTACTCAGAGCGAAAACAGCCATATATGTCATATGTAAGCAAATGAGTATGGCTGTGTGTCAGTATAACTTCATTACAAAAACAGGTTTATTTCTTTTTTGCTGGAGACTGCAGTCTTTATTTTATTCTTTGAAATTCATTTTTCAACTACAGTTGACATATGAGGTTGGACAATTAATTTCATGGACTTACCCTAGAAAAAGTGCTATATACCTCACTGCTGAATATCACCTTACTCCCCTTTGGAAGCTATACACAGACACCGATGCCTAGACCACCTTTCAGAGTAATTTGGAACTCTTTTTCTGGAATGGCCATCAGAGCTATCATCATCTCCAGAATCTGACAACTAAGTGCATGAACCTGCCACCATGCACTTATGTTGGCAGCACTGTACAACAGCTTGGTAAGGTGTCATAACCTTGGCAAGGTGTGATGACAGCTCTGATGACCATTCCAGAAAGAATTCCAAAATTGCTTTGAAGGGTGAACTAGGTGCTGGCATCGATGCATAACTTCCCAAGGGGAGTACTTCGAAGGTGATTATAGTGATACTCAGCAGTGAGATATGTAGCACTTCTAGGACAAGATTGCAAAATTAATTGTCTGAATTTTCACAATACTATAGTGTCACGTACACAACATAGTGATAGACATTTATGTACTTCACGAAATGATCCTTCTACTAAGTCTAGTACCCATCTCATATCATACATAGTTACTACACAGTGTTATTGACTCTATTTCCTATACTGTACTATACATCCCCATGACTATTTTTGTAACTGGCAATTTGTACTTAATCTCTTGCACTGTTTTTACCTGTCCCCTGCAAACCCACTCCCATCTGGTGACCATTAATTTGTTCTCGATGAGTTTGTTTCTGTACTGTTTGTCTGTTTTATTTTTTTAGATTCTACATGTAAGTGACATTTTCTGTCTTATGTCATGTAGGACTTGTAACATCTCAGTGAGGTAGATATTAAACAGATTGTAGAGGTGTTAATTGACAAGGGTTATACTGTTTATCAGAGTCAGAATTGAGACTGTCTGATGCCAGACAGAGCCTGATATCTGAACTCACTTGGTATAAAAGGAAAACCATATGCATGTTGTCTTGTTCATTAAAGCCAAATAAGTAAAGTTGGAACTGTTAGTCATAAATTTTAAAAAGCCATTTTTATATATGCATATGAAATTACGTAACTATGAACACTTCTGTATTGGCTGATGTGGTCCAGAGACTTACTTAGCTTTTTGCAGTTTATTAGACTAGTTGTAATCTTTCTAAAGGAACAAAAATGATTGAACATTTAAATTTATTTCTTTTCTCTATTATGTATCTTTACTCTCTTTGCAGTACTTTAGTCATTAAAAATAATTTTTTAGAGAAACTTTCTAAAGTATTGAAATTTGTATGGTTTTTGTGAGCCAAACAACTTCTGTTAGATGACTAACTTTAATGAGTGATTTGTTTTCTTTGATGTTTGTTTAGCTTATGTTAAGTTGAAAAAAAAGAAGGGTAAATCATTAAAATTAAACACATTAATAAATTTTAAAAAATGATTTTTATCATGAATAAAAAAATGTCATTTTATTTGCAACTTGTTTTGAAATGCTACTTAATTTTGAATTACTCAAGAAACAGATGAATGTGCTCCATTGTTTTAAAGAAAAGTAAACTATTAGTAACTCCCTCTGGGCCTCTATTTTTAATCCCATTCTCCTTCACAGAAGTTAGAAATTCCATTTTGTCAGACTATTTTCTTTACATTTATATACATCAGTATACATGTATAAAAAATACATAGAAGTATATTTTATAAATTGTATAATACCCTAAGTATTATTTTATAGTTTTCTGTTTTTCTCCATTCCACAAGTCTTAGAGAACTTTTCGTATCAAGTCTATATAGTTCTATATAATTATATTGGTAAATAATTATGACATATTCTGTAAACAATTAAAACTTTAAATAATACTGCATATATGTGTGTATTAACTACAAGTCACTTAGCTGCAGCATAGTTTCCTGTAGTATCAGTGGACCTTAATTTAGTTCATCTGACATCCTATTGATGATTACTTTTGTTGTTTCCAGTTTTCCCCTATGAAGAAAGAATGTGCCAGTGAACATTCTTGCACAAGCCTCTTTGTGCATTTGTGTTTTTCAAGAGCAGATAATGAAGAAGTGGAATTGCTATGTCAGATCAGAGTTTATGCACATTTTAATTTTAATGGCCACTGCTTAATTGCTCTCAATGACTATTAATTGATACCTAAGCAGGGGTATATGAATCCATTTCCCTGTACTACCCTTGATTACATTTTATTATACTGATATACTGTAGCATGTTTAATCATTACTGGAATTGGCTTTTGGCTTTTTCCAAGTTTTTCCTATTATAAAAACGACTTTGTATAAATACATGTATTCAAGCACATAAAGATTTGTATGTACAGGTATATTTTTGTTTACATATTCAAAGTATATCCGTAGGATATATAAACTGATAACATTGATTACCTGTGGAGAATGGAATCAGCTGGGCACAGGGATGGAAAGGAGACTCTTTTAAGTATGTCTTTTTTACTTCTTGAACTTACACCATTTGAAAAAAATTAAAAGTTTCTAAAGCAAGTAATAATAGGTTGTGTTATCTTGAACCTCATTGTACTTGTTAATTTCCCTTTTTTTTAAGATTCCTTTCTTCAGATGTATTACCCAAAGTTGGAATAATATATTAGAAATGATGAGTAACTTAGTGGCTTATAGATGAATCAGCTTAATTTCAGGCCTATATTGAATGGTGATCTTTTGCTTTAGGGAATATTCTAAGACCTGAAGTATATATGAGAAATGAGGAAACTGCAACCCTGAGGGATTAAAGGATCTTCTGAAAGAGTTATTAAAAGAATAATTAATGAGTTATACTTACTTCACTAAGGGCAGTCTTCTTTTTCTTACACCATTGCTTATATCCTCTTTCCAAGAGACTCAGGAGACGGTCTAAAATAGTTGTATAGTTATCATGATTATGTAAAGCTATTACTATTTTTGTTTAGATTAGCTTGGATAGTTTACATGGCCCTTATGAAACCATATGTGTTCAGGAGTCTTCATTTGAGCATCTCTTAGTTCCTTAGAGATGCAATGTGTGTCAGTACAATAATTCTTTAACCAGTTACTTAGTTTTAATGTTGGAGATTATATCATTTCTGTTGTTTGGGCACCCTTATACTACCATCTGAAACTTCATGCGATATTGTTTTTGTATCTTGTATCATACTTTAATTTTTCTACTTTTTATTATGTAAAAATGCCTCATGATCTAGCTTCTTTATTCTTGAATCCTAACCCAGTTACTTTCTAATGTTATTCCTACTAGTACTGAACTATGTTAGTTTTTAGATTGTAGAAACCAGAGTAATACCATCTGCAAACTTAAAATCGATTAGACAGTATTATAATTGATAGTCATTTTTAACTTTTTAAGGTTTTATTAGAATGATATTTGCAAAGGTTAAAGTTTTAGTTGAGGACTTAAGAGAAAGCACAAGTAAATATGAAATATATGGAGTTAAATGTTTTTAAGAAAGTGCAATAGTTCACCCCAAACTTAATAAGTACATCGATTTGAACAGAAGATGTGGTTATAGTGTTAGGAAGATATGAACTTTATTGTTTTTCCAGTACTTAAATACAGATTTGAGATGGTATATTCTCATTAGTTTTTGTATTGTGAGCCATTGACAAACTAAAGACTAAGTGAGGAAATGGAAAATTTTAAGGAAGCAAGTGAAAATGAACATTTATTATTTGAAACGGTTAATGTGAAAGTTAAATTTAAGAAAAATTATCTAATATCTGGAGTTCCCAGCTCCAGTAGTACACTTTTTCTAGAAAGCTATTCTTGAATAGCTCAGTATGTGGTCAAGATCAGGAAAGGTAACTTAGTATTTGTCATTACTAGGTAATAGCTCACATTTTAAATGTACTGTTACTACTTTTAATACTTCATTTCCTGTCATTGGTAAGTAGAGGATGAACTTCAGTGTTCTCTAAAAAACGTGCACTTTTTCTGCCTCTTTATTTTCTGTTAATGTGAATTTGACAGATTAGTGGTACCGTATTTTTCTGTGTATAAGATGCCCCCTATGTATAAGATGGCTCATACTTTTTCTAACGCAACATTAAGAAACCCTCTCAATGTGTTAATCTTGTGTGTAGGATGACCCCTTATTTTTGGTCTAACAATTTTAGACAAAAGTATCATCTTATACTTGGAAAAATGAAATATTTACTAAAGTATGAAATGGATATATGGGAATTATTTTAATATACTGGTGTGGCTTTTAGGATGATGATTCAGCAGATCAAGGAGTTATCTCTGCCACTTCAAATTTGGATGATTTCTACCCAGTGGAAGAAGACACAAAACAAAATACAAATAACACTAGAGGAAATGCCAGTAAGACACATAAGGATGCTGGAGTAAATGAAAAGGCAAGGTATGTTAAGCTTACAGCCTTCATTTAATACAAATTTGGTGCCTATTATAGAAAACATACTTGGCTGTTTATACTGTTTTACATCATGGTTAATGCTGTCAGTTTTACTAGAGTCCACAAATGTCAATTTAATTATAGAGAGAAATTTTATGAGGCTAAACTACAGCAACAACAGAGAGAGCTCAAACAATTGCAGGAAGAAAGAAAAAAACTGATTAAGATTCAAGAGAAAATTCAAGCATTGCAAAAGGCATGTCCTGACCTACAGGTAATTAGGAAATTTCTTTCTTTCCATTGGTCTGAAAAGAGATGTTTAAAGCCTGATGCAAGTTGAAAGAAAGCACTGTCTTTTTCTTGTACTGATGTGACAGATTTATATCTATTAATTTTATTATTAGTATCTATTTATTTTATCAGTAAAGTGGATGAAGTAATGAAATGGGTTAGGGATATACATTTACACTGAAAGAACACATGGGAATTGATTGATTCTTTACACACACTTGTTGGGCTAGCTAGCTCTAGATTTAGAACAGGAGTATAATTATCTATTAAAATATTCTGATTTGAACTTAGCAGTTAAGGGGCTAGCATTTCCATCTTTAATTGGTCTAAAATTTTTATAACAAAGCTCTTAACGCTATCATGAGTTATCTATGGAAATTAATTAAAATTCTATATTTGTAGTTGGAATAACTGTATATACCTTTGCTTATTAGTAGTACCCTGTTCATGGGTCTCTGAGATTGAACAGAGAATGAGCAGTCTCTCACCAGTCAGGTAATCGGGAGAAGGTTAATATGGAAAGGGAGTACCAGTTCTTTCTGAGATTTCTTTTCCTGAAGTATATTGATTAGCTTTATTCTTTAGTTAGGTTTTCAAGGAAAAGGAAACACATCAAATGATATTTCTTATAGAAACTGTTTATTTTCTAGACTCTCTTTTCCCACTTTATCTAATCCATTTTTCCTTGTCCCTGATCTAAACAATGTCCAGAGGAATATATGCCTCAGTTGTGTTGAGTACATGAAATTTTCCATGTACTTTGTTGTTTCTGAAGGTTGTTCACTACTCATCAACTTTAGCCCGTGTTCTCATCTTTGTTTTATTATGTTAGGTGTTCTTTGGCTCATGATGGCAGTGAGATCTGGTAATAAATATGTCTCTAGAACCTAGGGAAGTAGTAAAATAGCTGCTTTTATGAAATTAACATAATTGTTTTAATTTCTCCTAATTTTTACAAATTCTTTTTTAGCTTTCAGCCACTAGTGTGGGTAATTGTCCCCCCCAAAAATATATGCCAGCTGTTACTTCAACTCCAACTGTTAATGAAAATATAACCAATATAAGCAAACCTGCTTTTGAGCCTGAAGATTCTTCAGTGGTAGATAATGAGGTATTGTATATTGTACTTTGTTTTTCCTGAATCTTGAAAGTCATGTCCTTTTTTTAAAATTTATCAGTTACAGTTTACATACAATGTTACATTAGTTTCAGGTGTAGAACACAGTGACTAGGCATTTATATACCTTATGAAGTGATCACCCTGAAAGGTCTTATTACTAACTATATTCCCTATGCTGTGTTGAGTCACACCTGACGGGAAACTGAGTATCTGTGAAACATTTTTAAATACAGCCTTTTTGTGTTGTTGAGTTGAAAGAAACAACTTGTTCTAAAAAAGTAATTAAGTTGGGATCTTTTCAAAATAGTCTTGATCTTTATTAGCAAATATTTGGCAGAATTATACATAAAGGGTAGTTGCAACAAATAGTAATCCTTTCCGTTAGAAAGCTATTCTCTGGCGTTTTATTCATACGGGATTTGTATGAAACATTGTAACTTTCTCTAAATAGTTGATGAAGTATATTTGCGTGCTACTTATTTTAATTAAGAATTAATAATTTTGCCTAATTTTTTCTTATTCATCATTAAAATATTATTTTAAACTTCATGGATATCTCAGTGTAAAAAGGATATAATAAAAGTAGAAATCTTTGTTGGTATTGACAGTAGTATTAGCCTGTTATTCCTTAAGGCAAAAACAAATCCAAATATTTACAATAACTGGACTCTGATTTTTAAATGTATAGTTGTGGTCAGAAATGCAAAGACATGAAATGTTAAGGGAAGAGCTACGACAGAGAAGAAAGCAGCTTGAAGCTCTGATGGCTGAACATCAGAGGAGGCAAGGTCTGGCTGAAACTATATCTCCTCCAGCGGCTGTTTCATTGAGAAGTGATGGATCTGAGAACCTGTGTACTCCTCAACAAAGTAGAACAGAAAAGTAAGAGAGTTGTTTGAATCATTTTTTTACAACAACATTTACCTGAGGCATGTATGATAGGTAGCATTGTAGCACAAATCTGCTATTTCAGTGAGGGTTAGTGTTTAAGCATCACCCTGTGATTCAGTTTTACTAAATTGAGCTACTTTCTATTCAAACTTCTCGTAGCATCAACTTTCTCTTTTTTAATTACTAAGACACTTGATCAAATATTGATACAGATTTTCTTGAATGTATAAGTCACATTTTCTTCATTAAGTTTCAAGCTTATAAAAAGAAAATTCCTGATACTTTGTAATGTTTTTCTCTCAGGCCAGAAAGAAGCAGTTTGTTATTCAAATTGGGCATCTGCTGTTTGTAATGTTTCTAAAGATCTTAAAACATTTCATTTTATAGAACGTTTAGTTTTTAGGATTTAAATTTGAAATTTTCTTACTAAGAATATTTCTAAAATAATTGGTCATCTGTAAGATGAGTTAATTACTCATCTATATAGTAGTTTGCAGATCTAAAATTTTGAAATCCACATTCGTTATGGCCTGTTTTTATACCCTCAGATGGCATTTCTGGGCCATTGCACCAAGCCTTTCTCTCTTTCTTCGTAGAGGAACTTTTCCTGTTCTTGGAGTCCCATTACATTTATTGATAATATAATATCTACAGTATTCTGTTTTGAGTACCGCACATTTGTACCCTAACAAAGTTCTTTAGGTAGTTTTGATAAGCTTACAGGCTTGAGAACCATGGATCTAGAATTGTGCTTTCTGTCATGGCAGCCTTTTAAATATAAATGAATAAGTTAAAATTAAATAAAATTAAAAATTCATTTTTCTCATACCAGCCACATTTCAAGTGCTCATTAGTCATGTACCTAGTGGCTACTGTATTAGACAGCACAGATATAGTTCATCACTACTGTTGCAGAAAGTTTTGTTAGTCAACTCTGATCTAGAAAACTTAAAAGGTGAAAGTTGGCAGGGGGATTTAGTTTAGGAAGAAAGTTCCAGGGAATATGATTGCTTTTTTAATTTGTTTGCAGAATTATTTTATGGAAGGCATACTCTCTAAAATGGCAGTTGGGAGAGTATTGCCCATCTCATAGTACTATGAAATGAAATTTTATATATGCACACGTGCACATACATATATACCGGGGTGCCAAAAAAATGTATATACATTTTAAGTGATGTTATCTATGTATTAAGGTAGATGCTGAATTGCAGAAGTCAAATGTGACTTGTATTCATCTTTTGTTATTATATATTGAGTATTACAATTTTAATACAGTTTTTTCCTTTCTTAAAATATGTGTACATTTTTTTGACACCCTCTGTATTTGGTATGTCTGGCACACAGTAGGTGGTAAAGTATTTAGCTCATCTCTAGAATAATCTCTTGGTTTTTATCTCTTAATCTCTAGAACAATGGCAACTTGGGGAGGTTCTACCCAGTGCGCACTAGATGAAGAAGGAGATGAAGATGGCTACCTTTCTGAAGGAATTATCCGGACAGATGAAGAGGAGGAAGAAGAAGAGCAAGATGCCAATTCAAATGATAACTTTTCTATGTATCCTCCTAACAGTATGAATCATAACTCTTACAATGTAAAGGAAACTAAAAATAGGTTAGTTCACTGTTTTAATTTTTTGCTTGATGTTAAAGAGTCTCATGTCTTTCTGACACCAGGCAGTTTTTTGATTCTCTGAACCAACTGGGTGTCCTACAATTTGGTTCACTTCTGACATTAACTTCTTGGAATTAGGGCAGACCAACCCCTCAAGTTAAGGGTCTCAGTCCCACAAGATTGCCCTCACTTCAGATGCCAGTCATAGACCCAAGTCCCCAGGATGTATTTATACTTTTGTCTGACCTGGCATTCTCACAAGCGTTCTTCAGGTTCTGAAATTTGCTAGAACGACTCACAGAACTCAGAAAAATGCTTATTTTTACTGGCTTGTTATGAAGGATACAACTCAGAAACAGCTAAATGGAAGCAATGCATAGGGCAAGATCTGGGTGGAAGTTGGGGTCCAGAGCCTTCAGGCTTTCTCTGAGCATACCACCCTCCCAGCACTTCAGCATGTTCACCAACCAGAGGCTTTCTTAACCACTGCCTTGTATAGAGGTTTTATGGAGGCTTCATTATATAGGCACAGGTGATTAAGACATCAGCCGTAGGTGATTAAACTCGATCTCTGGCCCCTGCCCCACCCTCCCTGGAATTTGGGGAATGGATTTGAAAGTTCCAACCCTCTAATAATGTGGTTGGTTTTTCTGGTGATTGGCCCTCATCATGAAGCTATCTATCTAGGGCCTGTCAAGAGGCTTGAGCATAAACTCAAGACATGGTTAAAAGGGGCTCTTTGTGAATGATGAAAGATATTTAGGAAATGCCAAGAGTTTAGGAGCTCTGCTGGAAATCTGGAACAAAGACCAAATATATTTTTTTATTATACCACAAGAGTGTTGCTGAGATACATCCCAGCTAGACTAGCCCAAGATTCATAAGCTTTGAGTGTCACTCCAGTTTTGTGAAGTTTATCAAAAACTTAAAAATCATAGATAATGAAAAAAATCTGTTAACAAAGATATTCATTATTTTGCTTTTTATAACTGAAAAATGTTTCATGGATAAAAGATGGTTGAATAGTTCCCATTGATGTAATGTGGCTAAGCTTAAAGCATGAAGAATGAAAAAAATGCTTGCGATAAGAGTAAATATTTTTCATTTTTCAGAATATAGAATTATATGGACACTTCTCTGTAAAACATAAATAAATAAAGACTAGAAAAGAGTAAATGATAAATGTATAAGCCTAAAAACCTGGAATGTTTATCCCCCCTAAGTTTGCATACTTTTTTAGTCCTTTGAACTTGAAAAGAGAATACTGGCTGGTGGAGCAGCATACCAGGGTTTATTGTCAGATTTTAAAAACCACATAATTACATATGATGACCTAATGCTTAAATCTTTTGTTAGATGGAAGAACAATCGCCCATTTTCAGCAGACGGAAATTACCGTCCTTTAGCCAAGACAAGACAACAGAATATCAGTATGCAACGTCAGGAAAACCTTCGTTGGGTGTCAGAACTCTCTTATGTAGAAGAGAAAGAACAGTGGCAAGAACAAATCAATCAGCTAAAGAAACAACTTGATTTCAGTGTTAGTATTTGTCAGACTTTGATGCAAGACCAGCAGGTAAGCTTTTTAATTTTGTTTTTGAAGCATTACCCATTTTTCTCAAGTCATCAGTAACTATTAGGAAATTTTTTTTTCCATAGACTCTATCTTGTCTGCTCCAAACTCTTCTCACGGGTCCTTACAGTGTTATGCCCAGCAATGTTGCGTCTCCTCAAGTACACCTTATAATGCACCAGTTGAATCAGTGCTATGCTCAGCTAACATGGCAACAGAATAATGTACAAAGGTAATCTTGTTCTTAGAAGTAGTGACACTGTATAGCTAGGGTTGAAACTGAGCAAGTGATTTATAGTTTTCTTCTGGGACAAAAGGACACGAACCAAATAGCATTTTCAAATATTCTCTGTCACCTGAGAATTCTATAAGCAGTGATTTGCCCAGTGTTCCCTTTAATATTGTGAACTTGACTTTTGTTCTTAAAATTTTCTAGGGTTCAACTTTACACTTAGGTGAATTTATATTAGGTGAATTATATAGTGTGTAACTTGTACCTCAGTAAAGCTGCAAACAAGAAAAAAAATGAGTTTCACATAGTTAAACCTACTGAGAGAAGTGCTAAGTGCAGTTCTTATTCTAAAGGCCAAGTTATTGAATTAAGCATACATAATCACATCTTTGTTGTAAATATCAGAGCAGTTTGTTCTGTATGCTGTTGAATTAATTCTTACATTCTTTCTAAGTATCTTTTAAATAGATGGTAATATAGCTGATTTTTAAGTTACTGAATTCTTAAATTTTTGTAGGTTGAAACAAATGCTAAATGAACTTATGCGCCAACAGAATCAGCATCCAGAAAAACCTGGAACCAAGGAAAGAGGCACTAGTGCATCACACCCTCCATCTCCCAGTTTATTTTGTCCTTTGAGTTTGCCAACACAGCCCATAAATCTGTTCAACTTACCTGGGTTTACTAATTTTTCATCATTTACACCAGGTGAGTGACTGAAAACTTAAAGGGAAAATAAATACAAAGTGTCTGAGAATATCATTTGTCTATTGCATGGATGTTTATCCGTGTCTTTTGGAATGGTAGGAAACATTTGCAAAGAAAGTTAGAAACTTCTTTCTATGTTGAATCTTCTTCCCCCATACTGTTATGTTGTTTCTTTATATTAATCTTAAGTAAAAAGTTAAAGTTAACATGGTTGCTAATGGAATTAAGTGAAGTATTTATGAGTGATTGCTTGGTCTTATACCTTTGAATTATTTAGCAATTATTTATTAAAGAGAAAGGGAACGAACCTATCCAATGGCTATTGTACACCAGGCACTGTGTAAAACATTGGGAGAGTAAAGATGAATAAGATAATATTCTTCTAGAGGATCTTCATATCTTGGTAGGGCAATAACACTACTGGACTAAAGGTGAGTGAGTTTAGGCTTATATTTAATTGTATTTAGCTTAGGCTTTTATTCAGACTTTTTTTTGTACCCGTTATGTGCCAGACATTATTATATGACTGGGATTCAAAAGTGAGTAAGACTAGTGCTTTAAGGAATTTGGAGTTTAATGAGGAAGCTAAGAATGTCAGTAAATGCTTAATGCAGTACCATGAGTGCAAACGAGGTGAGAGCTCTACTCTTCTTTAGGGCAGGAAATCATCAGCAAATGTGTTTTTTCCAGAAAAAGTATTATTTAAGCTAAAAAATGAATAGAATTTATTTCCAGGGAGATTAGAAGGGAACGGGCTTTCTGATCAATGGAACCACTTAGAGCTACAAAGCCGTGAATCTAGAGGTCATTAAGTGTTGCTGGTGTTTAGGGCCATGGCAGGGTAAGAATAATTGATGTGGCTGGAGAGGAGCAGAGGCCTTTTGTGCTGTGCAAAAGCAGCTTAGACATTATTGCAGATGCTTTTGTGCCTTGCAAAGCAGCTTAAACTTTATTCCAGACAGGATGGGCCACAGCAGGATTTTGAGCAGAGGGATGGTATGAGATTTATACTTCAGATTATACTGGTAATAGTACTGAGGAGAGATGGGAGAGAAACGGCTGAGAGTGAATAGCTGGTCAATAGAAAGTAGAAGGCAGTTGGAGGTAATACCAGGGAAAGAACGAAAGCTTGAGGCAGGCAGTAGGCATAAAGCAAAAGGAGTGTTTCCAAAGCCATTCTGTGGGAGAATAAGTTAAGTGACCAGTTAGATGAGTTGAGTCCTGAAGGAGGTGCAATAGAAGGTGTTTGCCAGGGAATATACAAGGGCCTCGTGAATACAAATATAAATAAATAAAAGCACTACAATGTATTTTCTTAACAGGATTATGGAAACAATGGTAATCAGAAAATTTAACAGGCTTTTCAGTTTTCAGGTGTCAATTAGTATTTGCAGAAAAATTTTTAAAAGTGGACTTTGAGTTAACAAATAATAGACGAAATTCTCCTTTCCACTGTAATATGCTTTATACTAGTTCCAACCCTGTACAAAGACTGTTGATTCTTCACAAACTAGTTCAGTTTTGTGATGCCTTCCCTGATCCCTTTCTCCCCCAAGTTGTTGTTAATAGTAGAGCCTTGCAAATATCTATAATACAGCACTATATGGTAGGTATTTAATTATATTCTGCAGTTTCCAAATAAAGAACATAAGCTTTAGAATCATGCAGACCCAATATTTAACCTGCTCTTCCATTTACTAGACATTTTATGTCTAAGCTTACTTTTTCACTAGTAAAATGAATAGAACCCCTGTTTTATAGTGCTTCACAGAGTATTAAACAAAATAACATTGAAAGTGCCTACCGTATATATAGTCCAGCACCCCATAGGAATTTGCTGTCAGGTACTGTTATTTTTAACTCTTAGCTTTTAAGGGGATGGGATCATTATCTTTGTTATCACCAATGCCAGAAACTATGGGCTAAGCTATAAAAAAACATTTAATAAACAACTGTTAGTTTAATTAATCATTTTGTTTTGGTGAATACGAATGGCACATTTAATTGAAACTGGCTTTTAATTTTATATTAAGGCTACAAGGTGCTTTACTGTTTTCTTATCCATTGCTTTTATTAGGTATGAATTTCAGCCCTTTATTTTCTTCTAATTTTGGAGATTTTTCTCAGAATATTTCAACACCCACTGAACTACAGCAACCACTAGCCCAGAATCCTTCAGGGAAAACAGAGTATATGGCTTTTCCAAAACCTTTTGAAAGCAGTTCTTCTTTTGGAGGAGAAAGACAAAGGTACTCAATTGCAGACATGATCCATTATTTGCTTAAACATCACTTTTGTGATTACACCTAATTATATGTAATTTGAAAACACTATTAGGGAGGAATGTTTTTGATTGTTTGGCCTGATAGTGTTGGGAATGTATAACTTTGACATCTCACCAGATGTGTCTCAGGCATGTATCTGCTGCCAACCCTGCTGT
Organism: Lyroderma lyra; assembly: GCA_004026885.1. NCBI lineage: Eukaryota > Metazoa > Chordata > Mammalia > Chiroptera > Megadermatidae > Lyroderma > Lyroderma lyra. The sequence goes on along the minus strand of PVJL010000445.1, from coordinate 143,706 downwards.
ATAAAGCTGTTCAGAGATTTGATCAGGGTGAACTGACCCATAGAGTTTGTTTAGGTCTGGATTTGATATCTATCTTTAAGGTCAGTGATTTAGGACTAGGAACTAATATTAGCTAGTAGATGATAGTTCCTTTATTTAATTCAGAGCTCCTGATCAGAATGTGTTCCTTAAAGACCTATCCAAATGTAATGTTGAGTACTGTTAAATTATAAAACAACTGTAGCCAAAGAAGTTTTAGTGATAGATGGCATCAGTCATAGTTTTTTTTTTATTTCTGTATCTCATTTATTATTTGTTAATATGATAATCTTCTCAAATATAATTTTGATTCAAACAGTGTCAAACACTAGTTGGATTGGGTGAGGTTAACCATTCTGTAAACATTTTTATAGCTAAATAAGTAATGTTTTTAATGATTTTGTTGATCAAAAAAGTGATTTTGATAGTCTACTGGTGAAAATATAGCCTTTTTATTGTTATTTACTTCAGAAAAAACTTTTTAGAAGGATGAAAAATTAAGAGACCAGTTGAGCCTAATATTTGTTCTGTGAGAAATATCTATTTTGTCTTTCTTAAAGAAGCCCTTTACAAATTCATAATTCATATTACTTTGTCCCTTTAATTATGGGATTAGGGATGTCTTGGGCTCTTAAATTAGCAATTTGACACTGTTTGTTAAATCATGAATTTTTTTTACTTGATTATCCAAAAAACCACAGAATTGAACTTTATATTTGCCTCTGTGAGTCCTATGATTGACCTCCCTGACTTTCTTTTTCTTAGCTGTACTATTCATTTTTTTCTATTAAATCTCATGTTGCTTTATAAAAGTATTAATATTGTCAGAGCTTTAGTGTACAGTTGCTATTCAGAAGTAATGATTGAAAGAATCTGCATCATAAGCAATAAACATTTTTTTCAGTTTTAGTGAATAGCCTTTCTACTAGAAGGTCCCTACTTCATTATTATCCATATTTTATATGTAATTGATAGTAAAAAAGGGTGGCTATGGATATCTAATATTGTTTTAGATATTTGACCTACTTCAAATTAGACCTCATCTCCTCCCCCAAATCCCAACTAGTGTAGGTTCTCTGAATTAAATGGCTGGAAATAATAAGAGGTCAACTGGAACATTGTAGTCTTGAGCCAGGGTAAGAAAACTTTTCTTATAAAGGACTAGATAGTATATATTGCAGGCCATACAGTGCCTGTCATACCCATTTACCTCTGCTATTTTTGCATAAAAGCAGCCATGAATAATGTGTAATGAGTGGCTGTGTTCTAATAACACTTTATTTATGAGCACTGAAATTCGAATTTCAGATAATTTTGCCACAAACTTTTTTCTTTTAATATTTTCCCCCAAAATATCCTTTTAGTTCTCAGGCCGTACAAAAACAGGCAGGAGGCTGAATTTGGCATGCAAACAGTAGGTTTGCTAACCGTTGTCATAGGTTAAACCCTATAAGTCAGTGTCTCCTAAACTACGTTCCTAGGAACACCGTTGTTCATGTTACCTGAATACCTATTAAGATACAAGGGATGCCAGTGTTCAGCAGATAAAATTTGGAAATTAGCATACTAGCCTGACTAATCTAGACTTAATGTGTGGAGAAATAAATTAATAGTGGCATGGCCATTGTTTTCACCAAATTCTGTTTCTGGTCGAACTCTTAGGTGACAGATCCCGTACGTTGCAAACTCTCTTCTACAGCTCTTTCTCAGCTATTCTTCCAAGTTGTTTTGTTTTTGTCCTTAGATGTCTCACCTTCTTTTTTCCATTTCTCCTCTTTTCTGTTATGAATGCTATTAATAGATCTTCAGTTTGCAACTTTTGCCAGTGCAGATGGTATAGTGAGAAGGTTTCAATATTAAAGTTTAAGATAATTTAGTATACTGGCCTAATACTTATATATTTTAATGAATATTTTTGTGAAAATATTTTTATAGTTGATTTAATTTACCTAATTCTGCTAGTAAACTGTAAATTAAGCCTATACCTGGAGTCTTCAATAAATATAGAAATGTATTATTATAATCTATAAAAACTTATTTTTGTTGGTAAGGAATCAAAAACAGCCCGAAGAGGAGGTGGAAAACAGTAGGACATCGTGGTTATATGGCCAAGAAGGTGAAAGAGAAAAACCGTTTATCAAGACTGGATTTGCAGCGTCTGTAGAGAAAACTGCAAAGAGTAATTGCAAAAATCAGTTAGATACCAGCAGGAGAAGACGCCAGTTTGATGAAGAGTCATTAGAGTCCTTTAGTAGTATGCCTGATCCAGTTGATCCAACAACAGTAACTAAAACATTCAGGACAAGAAAAGCATCTGCACAGGCCAGCCTGGCATCTAAAGATAAAACTCCCAAATCAAAGAATAAGAAGAGGCATTCTGCTCAGCTAAAAAGCAGAGTTAAAAATAATGGTAGGTATTGAAATTTGTTGAATATTGATCATTGTAGATGTTGGTAACCTTACTCTCACATGTTGACATATTTAATTTCAGTATGCTGGATGGATGGGCACTGTTCTGGAACTACTAGAACAAAGTCATTTTTAGTTACTTATGCAATTTTTTTTGCAAATTTTATCAAATAGAATTTAATGTAGATATTTTTAAAATGTGGCATTTATTCTTTTTTGTGCTTTTTAGAGCATCTTATATTTCCTATATATATGGTTACTGTGAACTCAAGATATTTTCCAAATTTTGTAGGTTATTTTAAAAATTGCTAAAATGCCCAAGTTTTACTATTCTCTCGCTTTTAAATTACATCTTGTCCTGTGGCTAACACTTTACTCATCACTTCTGGTTCCTTGATTAATTTCATTAAAGGAATGTGAGTCTCTAACTACATTGCAGTATTGAATGTATGATATAGATTAAACCTTTTTAAAAACAAGTTTGCTTTTAGCTCTGAACGAACTGAACCTTAATGTTATACCTAATAAGGTATAACATTAGCCCATATTTTATTGAATTTTGCCATTTAGTACCATATCAAAGTTCTCCCTATAGTGTCAACTACATGTTAAAAATAGTTTTATAGCTAAAATCTGGAATATTAGCTAAAGGATGCTTCTTCAAGTTTGCAAAGGCTACTTTTTGGCTATGTCTTTGAGTGGCTGTTTTGGGTTCAAGGAGATAGTATTTGGTGCTTAAGAATGAAGTATTCTAGGTTCATAATCAGAAAAATTTGGAAAACCGCTGCACACTATTAACTCCCTCTCTTGGAAGCTTAACAATATATATGTGTAGAGTAAAGTTCCTGAGAAATCCTGTAGTAAAAAATCAACTTGTAAACTTTGTCAGCATTCATCTTAACTGTATTTGGATAATGGAACCCTTGAAAAGTCTGATGGAAACTATGGATATATAAAAGAATGCATGCACATTTTTTTCACTTCAGTACTTCATGTATCCTTCAAGTACTTGGCTCGTACCCCCCCATGTGAAAAATCTGATTTGATGGTTAAACAAATTTGAACAGGGGTAACATCAACATACACATCATCATTCTTGAAATAATTTTCCAGTTATATAGGTTGGGAGGAGCTGGTTTATTAGTAAATCAGTCAGTTATCTGAAACCATTCAGATGAATGAAAATACAACTACTGTACTTTCCTCTCGGTGCCACCAGAAAACATTTAAGTAGATAATGGCCATTTTGAGAGAGGTGTTTATTCCCTAGTACTTTGCTTTCCTCTTACCCCCAGATGCTTTCTGTCATGTGAATAAATGAAGGAAAAGTAACATTTGTTTTCCTGGCATTCTTTTTACCTATTTCATTTTTAGTGTCCTAGGGCAGTGCTTCTTGAACTCAAGTGTTTCATACAAATCTCCTTGGGAATTTTGTTTAAGGGCAGATTTTAATTCATTTGGTTTGGGGAGGGACCTGAAAGCCTGTGTGTCTAACTAGTTCCCAAGTATTGCTAGTATTGGTCTTTGGACTACACTTTGAGTAGCAGGGTCTTAGAGGATCTGTAATCAACTTATGGTCATTGCTACCGAACCCTAGAAATACTGGTATGTTTGTATTTTGGTGTTTTTGTTTTTTGTTGTTGTTGTTTTTGGTGGTTCCCTGGCTGGGAGTCAAAGTGTTTGTATTTCTGAACTCTCCTTTTATCTGAGGAGTTATGCTTCTGTATATGCCATACAGCTTTCTTACTTCAAAGCAAAGGTTGACATTCTGATCTGCATGCTCTCTTCTCATACTTAAGTTTAAAAAATACCTGCCAAAAACGTACGTTTTGTATTTGATCAATAGGCATTCAAGACCATCTGTAAGGCACATACACAAAAATAAAAGACTTGACAGCAGAATCAAAGTAATGTAACAGAATCAAAATAGTCAGCTAAATCTTTGCTATTCAAAATCTGAGCCCTGCCAAGCAGTATTGCCATCATCTAGAAGACATCTGATACCAACTGAATGAGTATACGTTGGTTTTTTGGTTTTTTAAAATTTATTTTTATTATTAGACTTATTGGGGTGACATCTGTTAGCAAGGATTACATAGGTTTCAGGCATACAATTCTATGGTGCATTATCAACTTGTCCTATAATAAGTTCACCACCTAATGTGACTTCTCTTTCCATCACCATACATTTAGCTCCTCCTCCCTCCTCTCCCACCCCTTCCCCCTCACCCTCCTCCCTGCCCCACTACATTGTTTTTTAATGTGCATTTTAGTAAGATTCCAGGTGTTTTAATATGAAAAGATGCATATTAAAGTCTGAGGAACACTAAGCTAGACCACTAATTTATGTTGCTTTTGGTCTCTTTATGGCATAGAAATAGCCACGATTCCTAGAAGAAGAAAATGTTTACTCTATTTTAAGGGAAGTGGTAATGGAGGTGGATGGAGAGAAGATTGGAAACCATTACAAATTGTAGTAACAAAATGTTTGGGGGGTTCCCTGGTGGTATAGTGGCTAGACTTTGGCGCTCTCAATGCTGCGGCCTGGGTTTGATTCCCAGCCAGGGAACCACCAAAAAAAAAAAAGTATGGATTCAAGACAAAGCAGGAAGGAAAGATGAGAGGAACTGGTAAGGAAATAGAATATGACAAATAGACCAGCATAGTGTGACGTAGTTTGCTGTCTTGAGAGACATATTATAGCCAGATATACTGTCCCAAATTTATTGAACTGAACTGTGCACAAAATGTGTTTTTTTTACATGTTGATAGTCTCAGAAGTGGCCTGTTAAATCTTCACTTAACTTTGTTTCCTGTGATGGTAGTGTATTTTAATCTTTCAAAAGTCTTAATATGTAAAGATACATGTTACTGCATGTGAAGTAAGAGTTTACAAATTATGTGATAATCATCTTTTAAACTTCAAATTTAAACTTTGAGTTGAGCATGATTTCTCACCATGCTGGATGATTTAGTTATTAGACCTTTGCCAGACCCGTAATTTGTTAATAATCTAACAGGCCCTTTCTGTTGATACTGTTAGAGAGGTGTGGGAGCATATAGATTTTCCTCATTCTTTTCTTGGGAAATTGGCTAGAATTGTTAATGTACTGACTTCTGAGTGCTGCCCATCCCTGAATCTTCTCATTTTTCCCCATCTTCCCTTTCTGTTACTCACTAATGACGACTGCGATGAAATGGATATTAATCATTAGGCAAGGATAGGTCTAACAAATATGGCCAGTTAAGAAACAGCCCTTTTTAGATTCAGAGTTTATTACTATTAATACATCGATAGAGAAAGAAAGAATAACTAATGGTGCCAGCCCCCTGTGTCCCTTGTTTCATATACCCCAAGGGTAACACAGAAACAGAAGAAGCCAGATGATAATTGTAATATGAGTGGTTGGACACCTGTTTCTCAGGAACCAGTGCTGTGCTGTAGCTAAGCCACTTTATAGAGGGGAGGTGTGCCCTCCGGGTGAAACAGTAATTCTCATGTGTCACCAAAACCAGGGAGGAGATTAAAATCTCTAATGATGGCTTTCCAGAGGAGAAGGGGAAGCGAGTAAAAATGGCCACATAGCAGCTCCTCACATGCCTCCCATGTTCTCATGTCCATGTTCCAGGAGGTATATATCATAAGGCCTTCTGAGAAGGCTCAGATTCAGGTGCAGTCTAGTTTCCATGTGGCTTATGTGGATACATGCAGGGTCTCAAGGGTGTCAGGGCTAGGCTGTTTCCCTACGGAGACACAGTCAGCAATACTGTTTCTTCTAACTGTCAGCCACTCATGATAAAAACAGAATAGGGGTAAGGGAAGGAGTGATGGAATGAGATAGGGGATACCACCCTTAAAATAATGAACATCATGTGTTGGTGTTCTGGATGGCCTAGCCAGTATTACTCTAAAGCAGCGGTGTCCAACCTTTTATCCTCTCTGGGCCACACATAAAACACACACTAACAGTAGCTGATCCACCAAACATAAAAGTTGCAGAAAAGCTCATAATGTTTTACAAATTTGATTTGGGCTGCATTCAGAGCCGTCTTGGGCCACGGGTTAGACATACCTGCTCTAAAGTATTGACCTTCATTAGGTCTCCTACTCTTTCTGAAGAATTACTGTTAAAAGTGACTAAAAGAGAATTCAATCACACACTAGTACCTTACCTTTGGAAATCTAGCCCTTAATATTTTTAATTTGGAACTTAATATAAAACCACTTTTAAAAATCCTTTTTAGCATTTGAATAATTATAGCATGTTAATTTTTACAGTTTTAGCTGTTTTGAAGGTTAAGTTTGTCTTTGAGGTGTGTACTAGGGCTCCCCAAAGAGAATTTTGTGTACCAGATAACATTAATTTTGATTAATTCATTCAACACTTGCATGATTCAGTAATAGCAGTCAGAAGCTCATTTTCATTTATGTAAATGTTCTCATTAGAATAATATACTTTAAATTATTCGAGCTTTGTTTTTTGTTAAATGAACAATAGTACTACCAGTCATCATTTTACATATTACTAGTGGCAGTCACACCCTTTATTGCTGGACCTGTTTTATATGGAGGTCAAAAATAACCAAGAGAGCTCTTTTTCAATAAGTTTTGTGCAGAATGAATGAGGGTAGCTAGACTTTAGTCTGAATCAACAGATAAATTAGGAACCTATTTTAACATATTTAGGAGATGATGAAATCCTAACTTGAATGATGGCTTTAGAAATAGAAAGGGAAGGTTAACTCCAGGTCTTCAGGTAGGATATCACAAAATAGGTTGATAGTATATTGAGAACATGTTAGCAGAGCAGCTGCTGTGATAACGGGTTATATAAGCAGCAGGCTTTGGTCTGTTGGCTCTTTCAGAGAGTGTCTGGGACAAAGATGACAACTCTGTTATTCTTGGAGGAGATGTGGGTAAGGAGATCTGTGAAAACCTCTTATTCCTGGCATCTCTTTCCCTTCCAAGAGTAGTAGTCTTTTTTCACTTCAAGGTGCTAATAGACAAGGATTGTCATTGAAACAAGGAGGTGGCATTCTCCCAACCCTGAACCTGAGAGCAATTACCTTTGCAGCTTTGGAGTCTGAGAAATAGACTTCCTTTTATTGTCTCAGCAAAAGACTGATGACTTGATAACCAAAACATTGCTTCACCATAGAAATGAGACTTCCAGGCACTGTCACCATGCTGCCATTAAAGCTACCCAGAAGCTGGGTCCAGCCTTAAAAGTGGGTAATGGAACTAGCCTAGTGAATATAACTGCATATGAAAGGGACCAGCAGCCAGAGAGAAGACATAGAAGCAGACCACTAGAACAGGCAATATATCTAGTAAAAACAGAATTATTGAAGGAAATACACACTTGAACAAAATAAGTAGATTGAATAATAACATTAATTGTGTACATCCAGAAAAAATGATTTTCACATATAATGTTTGGATTATTTGTAAAAGGGGGATGAATGTCTTGAAAAAATTTAGCCATAAATCACTTCTCGGCCTTTTGGCTAAGATCAAGTGTAAAAATCCAACCATAAATGCCTCTGTTTTTCATATTACTTGGCTGGATACTTTCCAGACAGCCCTCCTATACAAGGTCAGACAATTAATTTCATGAACTCATCTTAGAAACAGTGCTACATACCTCATTGCTGAATATCACTACAGACACCTTTGAAGTACTCCACTTGGGAAGCTATGCACCAAGGCCCTTCAAAGTAATTTTGGAACTCTTTCTGGAATGGCCATCAGAGCTGCTGTCACACCTCAAATCTGTTAAGTTTACTAACTTGCCACCATCACTAACTTTGGCAGCACTGTACAGACAGCTTGGTGTAAGGTGTCATAACCTTGGCACAAAGTTCACAAAATTAATTGTCTAACCTCATGTATAACCTGTGAGTGAGTGAGACCTTTTAAACTAAGTCATATTACATAAAAAGTATAATAAGAAAATAGACATGTTTGACTATTTAATGCCCACTATTCTACCCTCTGTTATGGACATTTTATATAGATTGGATGTGATTTTTTTTCTTGTATTTTCTGATACTGAAAAATCGTTAGCTTGGAGAATAGTAGAGAATTTGGGTCACATAAAGTTTGCCCTGTAACTTGGGATATACTCATTAAGATGGATATCAAAGGACAATGAAGTGATAGAATTTATTACTGTTAACCTGTGCTTCCAAAAGCTATTGCAAAGGTATTTCCAAGACATATCATTTACTGTTTTTTTGTTTGTTTTGTTTACTGTTTTGTATTCTGTTTATACCAGGCCTTCATTCTAAATTGTACTGTTTCACAGTGGGAATCAATTTCTCTTTCAATTTGAGGTAGTTACAACTGATAACAGTTGTCACTTTTTTTACTCAAGGGTATGAAAGTGCCAGTATGTCTAGCACATGTGAACCTTGCAAAAGTAGGAACAGACATTCAGCCCAGACTGAAGAGCCTGTTCAAGCAAAAGTATTCAGCAGAAAGAATCATGAGCAACTGGAAAATATAATAAAATATAGTAGATCTACAGAAATATCTTCAGGTATGTTTTTTTTTGTTTTGTTTTGTTTTTTGGCTTGCTTTGATTTAAGGACTTTATCTTAGATTTGAAAAATTGTATTAAAACAAGTTTTAAAATTGGTCTATCATACTTTCTGTCATGTGCAAGGTTTTATAGTAAGAGATTACAGTATCCATTTCTTTATACCAAGAAATGAAAACAAAGTATTTTTTGTTGTGATACTAGCTTTTGACACATATTGATAAAATTCTAAACAAAAAGTATATAGTTAACATTAATTTAGAACTACTCATTTGAAATTCTGAACATCTTTTCTAAGAATTTGATATACAGTCATATCGTTCTCCTGCTTAAAATGTTGGCCTTCATTGTGCTTGCAGGAGAAAAGTCCAAATGTCTTAATGTAACATATCTGGCCAGCAGAGATTTGATTCCTTCCTACCTCTCCAAACTCATTTCTTGTCACCCTCTGCCTGGAACTTCCATTTTTAATGGCACTGAACTTGAATTTTTCCATAGCTATCATTGCTGCTTCTCACCTCAGCAATTGTTTTTTCTGCCTCAGGTCTTTTGTACTCTTTGTAAGCCCTTTTCTCTGCTGGACTCTTAAATAAAATTTTAACTCTGCAGCTCTGAAATTGCATCCAAATCCAAGTTGGGATAGGTTTTCCTTTCTCCTTTTTCACTTCTGTTGTAGCCTGTGTAAAACCTCTTACATTGCCTGTATCACATATAGTATTTACCTGTTTAAGTGTCTGTATTGCCTGTTTTGAATCCCTTGGCAGCAGGTACCATTTTATATTTGTATCTTTAATTTTAGTGTGGTACCGGACACTTGGTAGTCACTCCTAAGTGTTTATTGAATGAATGGAATCATGTATTTGCCACTGTTTTAGTTTAAATATGTACTGGTACTTGCTTAACTTATGAAGACTTAAGTATATCTCTAAGAAATATGAGGGATACTGTGAATATAGACTCTCAGTTCTCAATTTTTAGTAAGAACCTTGGTGAAAATTATAATAGCAGATAACCATTTGTATTATGCTTCCCTATTTACCAATTAAACAAATTACTCGTGTCATTTGAGCCTCATAATCCTGTGAATTGGTTTTATTTCCATTTGCAGATGAAGATACGTTGTCAGAGAGGTACCTGATTTTTCATGGCACTCAAAAAGGGCCAATAATATAAACTGGTACAGTTTTTCTGGCAAGCTTCAAAAGTCTTGCCCTTAACCTGGTTAGTAATTGTATTATAGGCATCCATCCTAAGGAAACAAAAGTGAGAAAAAATTGAGATTTAGTGTAGTCTGAGCAGTATGATTGATTCTACTGAATGAAAAAAGATGGGAAGAAAATGCATCAAAATATTAATACTGGTTTTATCTTTAACCTTCCTATGTTTTATAAAACGTTTATAGTGCATATTACTTTTGTAATCAGAAGAGAAATGTCATTTTGGGGGGGGGGGGAGGGCGTTGGTATTTTGAAATGACTTCCTCAAAGTTATATTGCTGAGAAATGGTAGAGGTGAAGTTTCAATCCTGATTTCCTGTTAAGTCTAGGATCCTTTTGGCACAAATGTCAGTTCTTTTGTCCTGACACTGTCATTTTTTCAAAATTTCATAATTTTCATCTCAATTCAGTGTCTTTATTAAATAGCAATATCTTTAAAGATTAAACATTTGGGTGGAGATTGGGGAAAGGCACTAAATAATTACCTGAATAATTGAGAGTTGGTCATAGCTCTTCAAAACCTTATTATTGTCACTTAGAAAAATAAAATGATTAAATTTTGATGAACTGAAAAATGTTTGAATAGTGTAAATATATCTGTATTTACTTACTCTCTTTCTATAAAGATTTGTTTTTAGTTTTAGTGATTAACCTAAAATTCTTTGTAGCATGTAATAGCCGTTTTTGTTATATGATTATTAGAGTGTAACATACATGACTGCTAGTATTGAATTATACAGACAGTCTGCTGCTTCTTCAGGAGTTGTGGGAGGTTCACCTTGATATGTCTGCTTCTAAGAATGAATGATTGAAGTGTATTATAACAGTCATCATCAATCACATTAATAAAAGTTTATAGCAAATCTTCTGATACTTTCTCTGATGAGATAGATTACTTTTAAATAAAGCATAAACCATACCTTGTCATAACATTTGAGTTCAGACAAGCAGTTTTTTAAAATTTGCTTATTTCTTTCTTTCATTCACTTATTCATATTATAGACCCTGTCGTTACTATTCATAGACATTTTATGTTCATCCTTATGTCTGCCCTTTCCTACAGCCCATGCTAGGAGAATACTACACCAGTCTAACAGAAATGCATGCAATGAAGCGCCAGGTAACAATACGTTTAGTTTTGGTGTCCACAATTTGTTAATTTTTTCCATTAGTCCTAAAAATCATTAGTTTTATTATTCTGGTGGGGTTTTTTTTTTGTTGTTTTTTGTTTTTTTTTAAGATTTAGTAAAGTATATGTATGTTATTTGGCTTGTGAAAGTGAAATAAAATTCATACTCATAAAATTCTGAAGTCTTTCACTTACAATTCTTTATTTGGTAAACTGGCTGCTTTTCTTGTTTTCATTTTTTATTAGTGTACGTAACATAACTGACACATTCACATGGGTAATAGAAAACCTTTTTATAATTTAGTATTTTAGTGAAGTTATTTTTTATATTAAATATTTAAGAGCTTTAATAATTTTTAGAAGCATAAGTTATTTTTATTCCTAGTTCTGATTTACAGTGTTAAGTATAGTGTGTGTTTCTGTTATAGTTTCTTATTTTTCATTACCCATCAACATCTATAAAAAAATAAACCATTAAGTAAAAGCAACTATGACATGTAAAGACCACGATAAATAAAGATCATGGAAAATTACAGATTCTAAAACACTGGTTTTGTCTTTAAACTGTGTATTTTCATTATGGTTCTGTGTGATTTAGAATTATTAATATTCTTTAATGCCTCCTGTACCACACATGGCTGAAAAATAAAAGCCTGTTAGAACCTTTAAAGGAGTCTAAGGAAGAGAAACAAAAGACCTACACAGACAAAGCTGAATATGATATTTCCTAAAAAAAGGAAACTCCTTGAAAATAGGATGAAAACAGGATGGATTCAGAGAAACCTGAAGGAGATTAAGGATTTTTTCTAGCCTAATGCATTTTAGTATATGAAGAGAAACAAAAATTTCCCCCCTCTCTATTGCAGGAGGGAGGGATGAAGCATCTTTTTGACATAATTCATTACTTGGGAATAATTTAATCTTTAAGGATATATAATTTTTAGTGATAATTTTATCACATACCGAGGTATGAAAAATAATAAATATGCTGTTGCTATCTATATCTTTGAAATAATAAATATTTCCTAAGTTAAACAACTGTCAAACTACAGTATAGTATAAAATTGAAAGTTCTGTTTTAGCTTCTTATCTGGATTTTTTCTGTAAGTAGAGATTTCCTACAGACTTTTGGTTTCCTGCTTATAATAAATATTATTTTTGTAGTCATATATCATATTGTACATTTTAAAACTACTAAGAGAACTTTGGTGTATCATTTTATTTTCTACTCATAAATGTTTGAGGCAAGATAGGGAAGTTGCATTTTATTTTTATGAAATTGAGGCCCTGAAGATGTTAGTTTAGAAAATTAATGAAAAGTTTTTTCATTAAACACCATTCGCTTTGCATTTTCTTATCTCTCTTGCAAAAAGTGAATTAAATCTTAATGGCCTTCACATATTTATTAGAAAATACAATGTAGTAAAACACCCAAAATTTCAAACTTCCTTTCTTAAAAACTTATTACTGATTTTTGTGAAATTTGATATTTAACTACTTGTGGTTCTACTGTTGCTCTAGAAAGTTCCTAGAATTTGATAGCTAGAAAAGCCACTTTGTCATAGAGAACTCAGTGGGAACAGTTCCTAAAATAAAGATATGACTGTATACCTTTCACGGTGATCATTCTGTGTTAAATATATGTCGTAGAATTGTTGCTAAATAATACAGTAATGCCTACATTCTGTGAAACTGAAAGTTTCTGCTGCATTCTTCAACTTATACTGAGTATGTCAGTAACACACTAGTAAAGTTAATCTGTCGTGTTTATGTCATAGTTACAAATTCAGTTTTTCATAATTGCAGTATGATAGCTAAGATTTTAGCATTAGTGGACATAACTAGATAGATCTTAAAATGATAATCTTCATTAGTAGCTTTCAGCTTATTCTCTGTATTAATAAATTTCATTTTTTGTAACACATTTATATTAGTGAGAAAAGGAAATTATTTGCTCTTAGCTGATTTCATTTAATTGCTGAAAAGTTACCACTGATTATTCTTATAAATATTTAACTTTTTCCAGATTTTTTTTTATTGAGAAATGAGTATTGTGTAAATAGAACCAGGTAATGTTATTCATACCTTTAAATATTTCTCTATTATACAGTATATATCTTGATACCTTCAAGATTATTTTTATCTTGGTAAATGTTACATTTTTTTCTATTTTAAAAAAACCCAAAAATAGTTAAGTATCTTCAGATTTTTAAGTAATTTAAAGCTGAGAATAAGAAACAAGTTAATAGAAATTATCAGGAATACATTTTATCAATATTAACTCCCTGATCTTTTATGTCTTCCAGAAACTGGGAGTGATCTTTCCATGTTTGAAGCTTTGCGGGATACTATTTATTCTGAAGTAGCTACATTAATTTCTCAAAATGAATCTCGACCACATTTTCTCATTGAACTTTTCCATGAACTTCAGCTACTTAATACAGACTACCTAAGACAGAGGGCTTTATATGCATTACAGGTATCTGGTATCTAATACTCTTTTTCCTACCCTATCTGGTATTGCTGTTCTCTATAATTATATCTGGTTGCCTTCTTAGACTGAAGTATGTCCTTGTTCCATATGTATTTTGATCTGTTCTGTATGTGCTTCCTTGTTATTTTATTTAAAACTTCTTGTATAGATCGAGTAACTTTTAGATAAATTCTTTTTCTGTGTAATTTTTCAGTTTAATTTTTAATGTTATTTCTCATAGTTTACCTGAAAGATGAGTAGTATTGTTTTTTGTTCTTCTGCTTCTTTTAAATTTGTGATTAAACTTATGTGTTTTATATAAATATCTTATTTCCTTATTTAGGACATAGTCTCCAGACATATTTCTGAGAACCATGAAAAAGAAGGGGAAAATGTAAAGTCAGTAAATTCTGGTACTTGGATAGCATCAAACTCAGAACTTACTCCCAGTGAAAGCCTTGCTACTACTGATGATGTAAGCTAATGATTAATGAAACCTAGATATAATTTTAGTATACAGTAAACAAAAGTTAAATAGATTCTTATGAATTGTGAGTATACCTAATATATTTGGTTTTCAGCTTTTCTAAAAAGCTGGGTTTATTAATCTATTACTTTGAGGTGAGGTGTAATACTTGATCAAAATACAGGAGCAGTTGAACACCAGACGTTATGTGTGAATTATAGATTATGAGGTCTAAAATAGCCATATTTATATCTCTGTTGCCCAACATAGGAGTTGACTCGTAACAGACATTTGGCAAAATTTGTTGCGTTCATTCAAGACATTCAGTAAATCAGACAGCAATCAGGTCTCAGTAAGACTCTGTGAATAAATAAACACAAGATAAATTGGGTCTTTGGATTAGCAGAGAAGCCTAGACAAAAGAAAGTCATCCAGGACAAAAATGTAATTTAATGTATTAAAATTGATGAACAAAATTTTGAATAAAGTAAAAAGACCTGGAAATGGAAGAGTGGTGAGGAAAATGCTATATTTTTAAGAAACCGTGTTCTCCAAACAGCACCTACCTAGCAGGGTGGACCTCTGTGCTAGGTAGGTGCGACTAAATGACTAAATGGCAACTACTAGGATATTGAGGGGATAACATGCAGGTGTTTGGAAAGCAGCTCTTTAAAGGTTCAGACCCTAATTCTGTTGTAAAAGATTGTATGTGGTCTTGGAGTAGCCAATACCTTCTTTTTTATGTCAACTCTAGCACCTGAATATCCATGGATAAGAGTACTGTAATTTTTTAGCAAACATCTGCTAGAAGTAGAGAATTGAAGGGATATTACTGTGTTTCTGCCCATTGTTGATATGGTAACATTTTTTCCTGAAAAGATAGTGTTTTCTCAAAAGATCATCTTGTCTCTTCTTCACATGTAATTTTTTTTATTATTGAGGACTTTTTTCTGGATTTTTGCTCTTTAACTTATATTCAAACAGTACTTCCCCACATCATCTTTTCTGCTTAAAACCTTTCTCCACCACGCTCCAACTCCTATATTACTATGAACACAAACCTATATCTAAAAACTATGTGATTTTAACTGATTTTACAATGCCAAATATAAATTAATGTAAGTAATTGCTATTTGGGGTTAGTAATCATGATGACTAATTGAAAATTGTGTACTTGGTTTCGTGGGAAATAAAAAGTACAGCTGTATACATAAAATAGGAGATATTAAGTTACATTAATGTTTATTAGGCATTGAAATAACTTACTGAGAGCATGAAGAGTGTCTGTCCTTAGAAATCTTTTTTAGTAATTTTATATTCTTAACTCCAGTGCTGTCGCATCCATCACGACACGAGCAGTAGGAAAACGAAAAGGGCGACACAAAGTTAAGAAAGATAGTAGCCAAGAATAGATTATAAGTGGGGCCAAGGGACTCCAGCCTCAAGGACTGAGAGCTCAGAATCAGGCCAATGCATAGCTTTTATTGGTGGACATACAAGGAAGTGAAACTGGTTTTTTCATGATCTATGAGTTACGTTGCCAAGCAAACTGCTTTTTCCAAAAGTCCCCATTGTGTTCCATCATGCATTGTGTTTCTGTGAGAACACATAGGCCCAAGGACTCAGTGTACTGAAAACACCCCAGGGGATTGACTCAGTATCCAGGTCATCTCTAAGGAAGCATGACCGATATCATTCTATCAGGTCATCACTGGAGCAGCATGGGACACAAGGCAGCCAGCAGGTAGGAGGTTAACCTCAAGAGAGGGTGAGGGTCTTTACCGCACATCTGTATAGCCCAAGCTCTCTCCTGATGGCCCCTGTGTGACTGTGCCTGTCTTAGGTTGTTCCTCCCTTGAGGAATCTTACCCGTCATTGACTAACCAGCCATCCTCCAGGGGCCATACACGGTGATGTGAGGGAGGAACAAAACCCCTGAGAGAGGGTCATTTCTGTCTCCTAGATACTTTATGCCCCCATGGCCTCCTCGCTTAGCTCCTGCCTTAGGATATCATGGGTGAACAGATGGGTTGGCAGTTGGAAGACAACACAGTGCTTTTCTTTTAATCCAAATTTTATATAGGTAGCAGTACTTCCAGTTATTTTAAAAGATTTGAGCACATTGGTCTGTTCCCTCAATAGCAAGTTTTGAAAATTGAGCTACAATTTATGACAGGTTTTAAAGTTAAATAAAGTTTAAAGGTACTATACTTTTTAATATGTAGGTGTCTTAGCTCAGGCTGGTAAACAAAATACCATAGATGGCTTAAACAACATTATTTCTCATGGGTATGGAGGCTAGGAAGTCCAAGATAATTGGTGTCAGCAGATTTGCTTCTTGGTGAAGTCCCTCTTCTTGGCTTGCAGATGGCTACCTTCTCCCTATATCCTTACACAGCATTCAGCATTGAGAGAACGCTCCTAGTGTCTCTTCCTCTTTTTATAAGGGCACTAATGCCATCATGGGGGCTCAGTCCTTATGACCTCATCTAAACCTGATGACCTCCCAAGTGTCCCATGTCCTAATACTAGCACATTGGCAGTTAAGGTTTCAGTATGTGAATTTGGGGCAGGGGGGTTCACAAAAATTCAGTTCATATTTGTAGGGACTTGGCAAAATAACTATACTTAGTATTACTTTTAAGTAACTAAATCAGTTCTTTAATTTTTCATCTAAAACTTAAATTCAGCATTAATGTCATTGTCTTTCCTTTTTTAATGCCATTTTAATAGCAACAGCAGCACAATATCCAGTGCTCATACCCATAGATTTTGAGCAATTCTGTCCAGTAAAACTTTCTGCAGTGATAGGAATGTTGTATATCTGCATTGTCTAATACACTAGCTGTCAGCCACGTGTGCTTATCGAACATTTGAAATGTTGCTAATGTGATTGAGAAACTAAATTTCAAATTTTATTTTATTTGAATAACTTGTGGTTACAGTTTTTGGACAGATAGAGAGTGTCATTCTGCATGTTTTTAGGCCAAGGGCCTGTGAACTTAATTTACAGAACTTTTACACACATATTTCAGAGCGTGTACAGGAGTCTTCATGCCCAGGAAAAAGAAGTGAAAATAGGCATCTGGGAATTTTGAGTGAAGGAAGATGAGCAATTGGGGTTTGGGAAGAGGAAGAAACATTTTGCATCTTCTGTCCCAGGTGCCACAAAAATGTCAAAGCACATCTACTGGTAATTCTTACTTGAAGAGCAACAAAATGGTTTCATTTCCTAAAACATGTTCCTTAATTCATGAATTTTCTTTAGTCAGAGAACAGACCTTTCATTTAAAAGATCATTAGCTAGGAGAAAGAACACAATTGTGAAATGAGTTTCAGTCACAATACAAGTGAGACCTCCTACACACACATCACTTTACACACA
This sequence comes from Lyroderma lyra, assembly GCA_004026885.1. NCBI lineage: Eukaryota > Metazoa > Chordata > Mammalia > Chiroptera > Megadermatidae > Lyroderma > Lyroderma lyra. Next base: position 126,067 of record PVJL010000445.1, on the reverse strand, counting down.
GAAATTAATTTGAAATTACTTAAAGTACTGAAAAAGCTACAACTATAAACCATCTAAAAGGAAACAGAATCTTCCCTATTTTGACATAAGCAAAGATTTCATAGGACTGAAAATAATAACTATAAAAGAAAAATAGATAAATTCTGCTTTTCAGAAGTTAACCACTAGGAGAAAATAACCTCAATACACATGTCTGACAGATGACTACAACAAATCCAGACTACATAAAGAATTTTTACAAGTGAATTGTAAAGCAAACAACTCAGTAAAAAATGGGCAAGAGATTTGGACAGATGCTTCATGGAAAAAGATATATAAATGGCCAGTATGCAAATTAAAATCACACGAGATACTTTTCTCCATACCCCCTAGAAAAGCTGAAATCAAAGATTTATAGTAAGTGTTGGTGTGAATATGAAGTGGTTAGAACTGTCACACTGCTGGTGGATTGTAAAACTGCATCCACTTTGGAAAGCAGTTTGGCAGTTTCTCATACAGTTAAACATAAACTTGGCACGTGACCCAGCAATTTCTCTTCTAGATTTTCATTCAGGAGAAATGAAAACATGTCCTCAAGAATACTTACATTAACATTCCTAGCATCTTTAATTCTGACAGCCTCACAGGTAAATGGATAAACAAAGTGGTATGGAATGCTGTTCAGCCATTAAAAATAATGGACTTCTGAAACACACAACAACATGGATTAATTTCAGAAACATACTGAGTAAAAGAAGCCAGACACTGATGAATATATACTGAATGTTTCCATTTTTATGAAGTTCTAGAGCCAGCAAAACTGATCTGCAATGGGAGTTCCCTGATGGTGTAGTGGCTTAAGGCTTCGGCACTGTCGCTGTCAGCGCTGTGGCCTGGGTTCGATTCCCAGTCAGGGAGCTACCCACATACCAAAAAAAAAAAAAAAAAAAAAAAAAAAAAGAGAAGAAGGGGGGGACATAAAGATAAACAATAAAATGGCAATAATTTAAAAAAAAAAAAACAACTGATCTGCAGTGATAGAAATCACTTGAGTGGAGTGGATTGGAAGTTGACTGCAGGGATTGGGTAGAGTCCGAACTTTCTGGACTGATGGAAATAGGCTTTAGGGAAGGTGGTTACACGGTACATATATTTTCAAACCTCGTCAAAGTGTACACTTGGTGCATTTTTGTATGTAAATTCTATTTCAATAAAGTTGATTTTAAAAATATGAATGATGCTGTCATGGTTTCCTTTTGATATGAGACCACCAGATATCATAGTAAGATACTGGGCATTTTTAGGGTTTGGAGATAAAAGAATTTCCCAGAGGGAATAGAAATAATGTAAAATACTAACTTTTCCAAGCTAGACTTTAACCAGTAGTTGGCTCTATGTATTTTTACCTACATAATGACAAGTGTTAATGTTCTCTGTGACTGTGTTCAACATTTTATAACTTTTTTTATATCACAATTTTAATTGCATAGTTTTGTGCAACTTAGTTTCTGTGTTAAAATTTTAATCAAGTTTTTTAAAAGATATAATAGTGATTTTTGTTTGTTTTTAAAACTATAACTTAGGAAACTTTTGAGAAGAACTTTGAGAGAGAAACACATAAAATAAGTGAGCAAAATGATGCTGATAATGCTAGCATCCTGTCTGTATCTTCAAATTTTGAGCCTTTTGCAACAGATGACCTAGGTAAGCAGAATATTTTATAATCTTAGAAGGTGACTTTAATATAGTCTTTGAATTGTATGGATAAGGAAACAGAAGTTTAGAAAGCCAAGTTGTGATAGAAAGAACAAGGACTTAAAAGTATTTTCATCAGTCTAAATTCAAGAATCTCTTGCATGTTAACTCTTTGACTTTGGGTAAATCATCTAAACTTTCTAACTCTAGGTATACGAAGGAAATAGGGGTCTTAATTACCTTGCGATGTTCTTGTGAAAAATATAAAGAACTTTACAGTATATATGATAGAAATTCAGAAAATGTTCATTTATTTTTCCTTAAGGGAAAGGTCATCCTTTAAGGTCTAGTTAATCATTGGGAAAAATTTAGAGGTAGTAATGCCTCATTCAATCACATTTTCAATAGCAATGTTAACTTCATAATTTGAGGTGAGAACTGAAATTTCTTAGCATAACTAATCTTTAATTAGAAACCCAGGTAATTCTAAGGCATGGAACATTGCATTGTTTTCATAAAACCAAAGGAACTTAGAGGGTTGCATAACTCAAAGGGAGAGTGAAAAAGCCCTGAATGCTAAATTTGGAAAGGAGATTAGGGAAAGGAAAATGTATAGGTACCTGATTTCATTTTCCAGTTGTAGTGTTACCGAAGGTATTCAGACCTCTGTGGCACTTAGTTTATGTGGTAAACTAGTGTCCCATTATTTTAGTGTTAATATAATGAGAACAAGATATAGATGATTTCAAAGACATTTTTCAACTATAAAGAGAAAAGGACCAAGCCTTGCCCCCCTATCATTAGGTATCTACCTTTTACCAAAGCTAAAAGTATTTTTTAAACTTATCCTAATTATCAAGGGGCTCTAAGCCCAGCTCCCCTCAAGTCTATACTGAGCTCATCCAGAGAAAAATCACTTTGACTAACTCTTTCTCCTTTAGTTGTCTTTACTTTCTGCATTGTCAAGTAACCGAGTCCTACCTGTTTTATTTTATTTACTGATTTCTATCACAATCATTCACCTCTAGCTTTATCTGAAGTGAACAAAGGAAAATTGGGAAATCTCATTCTATATCTTTCCTTTACCTTAACTGATTGTGTTATTTATTTACATCAGAATTTACATGACATTTTCAAATTTATTTTAGTTATACTGTTTAAATGAAGCAACATGTTGTACTGAAATAAATAAGAATTTCAGAGTGTAAATACCTGAGTTGAAATCTTTATTCCAGTATTTAACTGGCTGTGAAACCTTGAGCAGGTTACTTAAGTTCTCTAAAAATGAGAGTGTTATCATCTACTTAAAATAACCCTACTTTATAGGATTAAATAAATAAATGTGATTATATTTCCAAGTACCCAATTATAACATCTGGAACTTGTTAAAGCTAGTTTTCCTTCCCTTTATTCAGAAATTTTTTTGTTAATTTTGAGGAATGCATAAAAAAATTGCTTTTATATCTTTTAGAAGTATTTCTATTCCATATACAGGTAACACTGTGATTCACTTAGATCAAGCATTAGCCAGAATGAGGGAATATGAGCGAATGAAGACTGAGGCTGAAAGTAACACAAATGTGAGATGTACCTGCAGGATTATTGAGGATGAAGATGGTGTTGCTGACACAACTACTGTTAGTAATTTAGAAGGTATGTGTACTCCTGAATTCATTAACTAAAAATCATAGTTCATATATAAAAAATTAAGTCATACCTGATGTTTAATAGTGATTTTTAACTTTTTAAAAATTATTAGGGGTGCTAAAACTGCATACGTGTTTCTTTGTATTTTAGCATAAATCATAAATTTAATATTTAGAATTTTGCAGAAATGGCATGTGTCATAGACTTCATTTTGCTAATATATCATATTTTTCTTTAAATATAGAAAATCCTGTTATTGAAAATCATAGTTCACAACAACCTGTAAGTGAAATTTCTACCATCCCATGTCCTAGAATTGATACTCAGCAGCTGGACCGGCAAATTAAAGCAATTATGAAAGAAGTCATTCCTTTTTTGAAGGTAAGCAATGTATTTTAAAAATAAATAAACTTTATGATGTGTTTCTTACTTGGAAGGATTCCATTGTAATGAATTCAGAAAGTACAAGTAAACAAAAGAAAAAATAAAAACCCATAATTTTGTGACTCAGAGATATCCCCTGTCAACATCTTGTGTACCTTTCTGTAATATTTTGTGCATAATATGTATGTATGCTGATTTTTTAAATATATCATAAACATCTTTCTAGGTTACCTTTTTATTGTGTATTTTTTTAATGCTTGCAATATTAAAAAATATTTGTAGAATACCTACTTTAGGCTAGATTTTATAGACATAGCAGTGAACAGGTCAAGGTCTTTGTTGGGGGTTTACGTGCTAGGATGAGAATGTGGACCAAAAAATAAAGAAAATATAAAACATAAGGAAATGTATATCAGGCAGTTATGTGTGCCATGCAGAGAATTAAAATAGGGTGATATGATGGTGTCTAGTTTAGACTGGATGATTAGGCTTCCCTGAAAAGAAAACATTGAAGCAGAGATATAAATAAGGAGCCAGCTTAAACCAAGATTATTCCAGACAGAGTCAAAGACTTTAAGATAGGAACTAGCTTGGTGTGTTGAAGGAACTGGAGGAGGACCCATTTGCTTGTAGGAAATTTGTGTGAGATGGAGAGGGAGGTAAGGGCCCGTTACATAGAACATTATAGGCTACAGTCAGGAGTTTGGAGTTTGTTTGAAGTTCATGCGGAAACTCAAGAGGTTAATCGAGATAAAGAGAGTCTGGTTTGTTTGTGGGTAATTGATTATAAGTAGTCAGGAACACAGTGAGATCAGATGGGAAATAATAGTGGCTTAGACAAGTGTACGGTACTAGGATGGGGAGAAATAGACAATTGGGATAAGTGAGAGCGGACAATTGATTTTGTGAACTCAGAAAAAGTGCTGCATACGAAGTTTGACAAGTTTGTGGAGTTGCCACTGTGCACTTGTGTTGGAAGCACTGTACAAACAAATCGGTAAGGTTTCATAACCGTGGTATGTCTGTCTCAGCTGTGTTCATGTCAACATGAATAATGTTCAATATTGGTGCATGTTTTTTGTGCCATCTCAAGAATGTCAGAGCTTGAATTAGAGCAATGAACAAACATTAAATTTCTTGTTAAATTTGGCAAGAGTGGAAGTGAAATAAGGGACATGTTAGTGCAAGTATATGGGGATAATGCCATGAAGAAAATGGCAATGTACAAATTGGTTAAATGTTTTTCTGAGTGGGCAGAGCATGACTGTTGAAGAGAGGTCAGGGCAGCTAGTAATGAGCAGAACTGACGAAAACATTGCAAAAATTCAGGAGTTGTGTGTCGAAATCATCAGCTGACTGCGAGAAGCATAGCAGACCAAGTAAACATCAATAGAGAAACCAGTTAGGAACATCTTAACTGAAAATCTTGTCAGGAGAAAGCTGTGTGAGAAAAGAGTCCTGAAGGAGCTCACCGATGAACAAAAGCAAAGGACAAAATTTGCCAAGATCATTTGGAGAGGCAAGACGATGTTTTGGGGCATGTTATCACTGGTGATGAAACACTGATGTACCAATGCAACCCTGAAACAAAGCGTCAAAGTGCACAATGGAAGTCACCCAATTCGCCAGGACCAAAAATGTTCTGTCAGTCCAAATCAAGAATCAGAACCATGTTGCTAACCTTTTTTGATATCAGAGGGATTGTTCATTTTGAATTGGTACCAACTGGACAAGAACAGTCAACCAGGTTTACTATTTGGAAGTGCTGAAAAGGCTACGTGAAAAAGTTAAGACAAAAATGACCTGAACTTTTTGCCAACTACTCATGGCTCTTGCATTATGACAGCGTACCAGCCCACTTGACACTCTGTGAGGGAGTTTTTACCCAGTAAACCACTCACTTCATCTGGCCTCCGGTGACTTCTTTACCTTAAGGTAAAGGAAATATTGAAAGGAAGACATTTTGATACCATTCAGGACATCAAGGGTAATGTGAAGACAGCTCTGATGGCCACTCCAGAAAAAAAAGAGTTCCAAAATTGCTTTGAAGGGTGGACTAGGCACTGGTGTGGGTACATAGCTTCCCAAGGGGAGTACATTGAAGGTGACCATAGTGATATTCAGCAGTGAGGTACATAGCACTTTTTCTGGGATGAGTTTGCAAAATTAATTGTCCAACCTTTATATTTTGTAAATCAGCAGGTCCTATTAATGATAGGTACAGTTCACCTAAAACATGGCACTAGATAAGAAAAAGGGACCTAGAACTGGAGCCCAGGAAAAGGTGATCTAACATTTAAAAGTTATGCAAGAGAGGAAGAGCCAGAGTTAACTAAGTTGGACTGTCAGTAGTCAGCTATGTTGATTGCAACTGTGAGAGTTGAGTATTCATAGAATAGAATTTTCTATTTCATCCGTTCCTATTGTTAAATATTTATTCTGGGTTTTTTTTTCCACTATTATAAATAATACTTAAATGATTTAGCTAAATTTAAATATATACGAGGGCTGTTGGGGAAAAAATCTAGCCAATGAGTGCCTCTTTTTCATATTACATGGCTGGCTACTTACTGAACAGCCACCATGTTCCATTTTTATGTTCTTAGAAATAATTCTTAGACATCATTTCTAGCTGTAAGGGTGGGTATGAGTATTATTAAGGCTTTTGAGACATTATGTTAAATTGTCCCTCTAAAGGTTTAACAATTTATATTCCTACCAACAGTGAGTATGAGACTGCTAAGCAGTACTGTTAATTTTGTTAATAACAGTGAACAAGGTAGAGAAGTATGCAAGGAATGGAAAGTGAAGATTGGACTTTACCTGAGATGGCACTTTTTTACTTTCTAATTAAAATGGAAATTTTAAAAATTTAGAAATGAAAAGAAAGTCTTTTCATTTAGGTATGGGAAACAGAATACAAGGGCTGTCTGGAAAGTATCCAGGCATGTAATATGAAAAACAGAGGCATTTATGGCTGGATTTTTTCCAGACAGCCCTATATGTTGTCATTGGGCTCATTTCTTACAGCCTACTTGTACTTGTCAGTGTATAAGACATTGACAACAAAACATTGTTTCCATACATTTATAGTTCTTCCCTCGGTGGAAGTATTGCTTTCAATTGGAATATTTTGAAAGAATACATCTTTGAGATAGCAATATAGAAATTGCTTTTCCTGAAGACCTTATTTTATAGCCAAAAGGAGAGAAAAGATCATTTGTTTGTACCCAGATTATTCCATGTAAAACTGAAAAACTTAGCTTTTTCCTGGGCAACTACAGCAGCTCCTAAGGGGTATTTCTGTCTCTTTACTTACTCTTCTGACTTTTCAGCTCTGCAGCTAGTGTTAGCACTTACAAGGCCTTGGCACTTGCTAGTACTTCAACTTGGAATGCTCTTCCTTCACATACCTATATGGCTTTTTCCCCTGAATTCTTCAAGTTTTTAGTCAATTACATTTTTGGTGAGCAGATTTCCCTCTACTCCTTACCTGCTTTTCTTTATCTCCATAGTACTTGTCACCTTCTAACCTATTTAATACTTTCTTATTTATTTTGTCTCTCTCCCTCTATTAAAATGTAAGGTCCATGAAGTCAGAGATGTAAATATATATGGCCGCTGTCTACCAGTGCCAAGATAGGAATTGCATATAATAGGCACTCAGTAAATACTTACTGAGTAAATTAATAAATGAATGGATCCTGCAAACCTCAGCCGTAGTTTTCAAACTAAACAAGTTCTTAGGGCTCTAAGAACTATAGTTTGAAAACAGCTGGCTCATAGCATCCAGATAAGATACAGCACCCCACATAAAACCTTTTACAGCCTGGTCCCAGCCTCTTTAAGTATTCCTTCCCACAAACCTTGTGTCCTACTTGACATTGTTCCAATAGGCTCATTGTTTATGTTATTTCCTTTGCCTGTAATGGTCTTCCCCTGTCTGTCAGCCTTACCCTTCAGGACCCAGCCCACATATTTTTGCATGTTCTGACAGGCAGAATTCCTTCTTCTCTTCACTGCTTCCACGATATTTGGTACCTGCCTTTCTTATAGCATTTATGATGAAGTAGCAATTATTTGCATGTTATCGCTCTACTAGAATAGTATCTTTCTAAATATCGTAGTACTTTCACTGAAGCAGGACTTCAGAGATTGGATTGGATTAAGGGAATTTGAGGAGCTAAGACAAATAACCTCAGTTTCACCAGTTGTTTTGTGAATTTATCTCCTGTTATTTGTAAAATATTTATTCCTCTCCAAAAAGAACATTTTTATTCCTAGAAATTGTAAGAAAATGCAGATAAATATGTAGATAAGAGTTTGAACCCATTCTCTCAAATGAATTGACTTGAACTAAGCTTGCTTCCATCTTAGGTATAGATAACAAAATGTTGCCTTTCTTTTACCTTTTTGTTTTATTGTAATTCATTAAATACTTTTAAACATGTCTTTTTTGGTTAAAATAGGTATATTGGTGGTAGTAATACTTATTTTTGAATATAATTGTTTTCTAAGGGTTGAAAAAAATCTAAATAATTTAGCTTTATGCATAGGGAATACAGCCATCCTCAGGAAATTTGATTTCATTTACCATTTATTTTGATTTAAGTGATATCCTTTCATAGGATTCCCTTATTTGAGTTTAGTTCTCCAAAAAGTTTCTGAAGGCAACAGCATGAGTAGAACTAATGATTTGATTTTAACTATTTTATTATGTCCTACTTCACTTCAAATCTTGACTTTTTTAGTAGAATTATAGAATGTCTTTGTTAATGTCAGCATTGCACATAGTCACCTAGACTTCTTGACTCTCTAATGCTCTATCACTGATGAGTTAAAAATTGATTCCCCCCCTCACCCCCAGAACAGTCACTTTTACTTCCTTCTCTCCCACAGCATAACCTTAGTTCATATCCTTATCTTTTGCCTAGACTGCATGCCATAGTAAGCATGAAGATAATGTTTATTAAGCAAACTCCTTAGTCTTCAAGAGACTTCCTACTGGACCTGCTGGTATACTTTCTCAACTTCATTTCTTAGCACTCTCTATCTAGTTAAATTCACTTCTAATTACTCAACATTTCTCATACCTGCCATTACTTTTTCAAATATTAGTTCATTGTACAAGTTGTCACTCTCAAAAATATAAAATGAGTTCACTCTTTTCTGCCTGGAGTATTTTATCCTTCAGAGATGTTTGTTACTGCCTTTAATATACTACTTATCACAGCTCCTTACAGCACCTAGTGTGCATTGCTTTTATTTATTCAGCAAGTAATGAGTGTGTTTCGTAAATTAGCCACTGTGCTAGGTGATAAGAAACAGTTGCTGTAGTTAAAAAGTGTCAGTATTGGACAGTGCATTAGCTTGTAGTGATTCATGCATCTGATTGCTCTACTGGTATTCTAGCCCTGAAGACAAGGGACTATTATCTTTATTTATTTATTTTTAATTGCCTGCCTTGACACATGATTTTTTTTTTTTTTAAATGAGCTTAAATCCTCAGATGTAAGGGATCTTAGACATCTAGTTTGGCCACCTCATTTTATACTTTGTATAGGAAAAACAAGAAAACTAAAAAAACAAACTTATCCAACTAAAGGATAGAATACCTTTCCAAAATGGATTTAATTACAGAAGAGGGATTAGAACCTTGAGATTACTTGATAATGGGTGTTACATGGACTCACCTTGGAGAACTAACCATGATTTGGATTATTATTATGTAGTTTAACATGGTTCTGAAGGAAGATTAAGGAGAGGTGGAGACTTGTTCCAAGTGGCTTGTTAAAGTTAGGACAGTGATTCTCATCTGGGGGTGATTTTGACCCTAAAACCATTTTGTGTTCTCTAGATAAATTTTTAGTTATCAAAATTTGGGAAGGTAGAGGGTACTACTGGCATCTAGTGCATAACCAGAGTGATGCACATCCTATAATACACAAGATGCCATTAGTGCCACTGTTGAGTAGCAAGAGTAGTTGAAATGAACTGAAATGAAAATAGGAAGACAGACAATATGGAAACTATGGCATGAGTAGTTTTAAAGTATAAAAAGAAAGTGATGAAAAATATTGAATCAGCCAGTTTTTTTACTGGCTGTTACCCGCTGTGTTGAGCCCAGATTTGCAAACCTCAAATTTTTGGCGTGTGTTTGGCTATTCTTATGAAATGAATAATTTCAAATGTGTACCTGAAAATTGAGAAATATCTGTGCGAGAAAAATAAAATCTTATTATGTGGATTAATATTTTTTAAACAGTAGGTAAGTTTATATGCTAACTAGCTAGGATTTTTTTCTCAGGAACACATGGATGAAGTATGTTCTTCTCAACTTCTAACTTCAGTAAGACGCATGGTGTTGACCCTGACCCAGCAAAATGATGAGAGCAAAGAGTTTGTAAAGTTCTTTCATAAACAACTTGGAAGTATATTACAGGTAAGAGTTTATACTTGTGTGACATCAGTGTGTACTCTCTGGTTAGGATATTTTTGGCCATTTTCTGGCATTAACATAATTTATTGAAGTTGTAGCTATTCATTCTAGCATCTATTTGGGGAGACATTCTGATACGTTTTAGATTATTCCTTCACCTGGTTAAAAAATATTTTAATAGAGCCTGTGTCTTCATTTAATTAGATCATCTCTGAGGCCTACTATCACAGTTCTAATAAAATTTTGTTTTGATTTTTTCCCCTACCCAATAAGAACATTTCAAGTTTGAAATGTTTAAGAAGTATTTGATTATATTTTCTAAAATAATTTTTTAACAATCTGGGAAATTTTAGAAGCTAGAAACCAGCTATTGATTGTGGGGATTTCTTAGGCTGTAACAGTAACCTTAAATTATGTTAAAGCCGGGGTTCCCTGGTGGTGTAGTAGTTAGGCTTCGGCACTCTCACCTTCGTGGCCTGGGTTTGTTCCCCGCTCAGGGAACCAATCAAAAATTACATTAAAGCAGTGATTCTCACTATGGGGCAGTTTTGACTCCCAGGAGACATTTGTTTGTCAACAACACTCAGGGAGTCATCCAGCATCTGGTGAGATGTTAATAGTGTCATGGTTGAGGAATCCTGTGTTAGATAAGGATACCTTACTTACTCTATGTAATAAACCTCTTTACAGTTAAACTCACACATGTTTTCCCATTGAGATAGTTCACTGATGTGTATTGTTACTCCAAAGTAGAAAATACATTTTTCTTTTAGTCTTTATTACAGAATTTTACTATAAAATTTTTCCTCCTATTCCTGTGTTTAAATTGGTTTTAGAGACAGTATTATCACTCTGTTAAATTTTTAAAGCTCCAGGTTTGATGTAAATTTCCATCGCTATAACTTTGAGTTTTATTTTTAAGACTAAAGTATAAATTTTATATAGTTTTTAAATTGTCCTAATCATATAAAACTAGCATGTAATTTAAGACATCAGCGGTGTTATGCATTGTTTAAAAATATTTAGGAAAATTTTTAGATAAATGTATTTTTATAAACCGAACTAGCTTATTTCTGCAGAAAGAAGTAACTCCATTTTAGAATCAGACTGAAAGAAATTGTTTAGAATTTAAGTACTTTTTGTTTGTCAGGATCCGTGCAGTCCTTCCTCAGTTTTGCCTACTGTTGTAATTGTGGGCAAATCTCAAAGTCTTAATTTGGAAGTAAGATTATTTTCTAAGTCTCAGAAAATCAGACTGCTTAGTTCTTTTACCCAGTTCCTGATTTTTTTCACAAGGGGACCTACTTGAAGAATAAAAGTTGTGTACATTAAATCTTGTCCAGAATACTGAAAATTTTCCATGAACTAGAGCTTAAAGTACTTCACTTTTCTTCTTATAAAACCAGTTCAGAGAATTTTTTTCCACAGGACACCCAGATTTGCACTTCTTTCCATGATTGTACTAGATAAGGTAAATTTTTGGAGAGGAGAGAACACCAGACACAGTTATTTGCCTGTAGTCTATGTTTTTAGGAAAAAAGAAAAAGAAAGGGGGTTTTATTAAAAAAGAAAGGGGGTTTTATTAAAAAATAAGTCTCAAATAGCAAACTCGTTTTGATGGTGCTCAGTATTTTAACTTGACTAGAACTGAAGTTTTCCAGTACTAAAAAATAATAAAATTCTTTTTCACAAGGTATTATAATTCAGATTTGTTAATCATCTGTATGTCTCTTTCTACAATTGAAGTTTAATCTTCAGTGATTTCGTTATGTTTGAATAGGATTCACTGGCAAAATTTACTGGCAGAAAACTGAAAGATTGTGGAGAAGATCTTCTTGTAGAGATATCTGAAGTGTTGTTTAATGAGTTGGCTTTCTTTAAGCTCATGCAAGATCTGGATAATAATAGTATGACTGTTAAACAGAGATGCAAAAGGAAAATAGAAGCAGCTGGAGTGATACAGTCTTATGCCAAAGAGGTAAATGACATTCATTTTGACTTTAGAAGTAATTATAATTAGTATATAAATACAGTTTTTAATTATCCTTAATAAAGTTATACTTGCTCTCAGAAAAGTATTTTAAAGTAATACCAGCTAATCAGATTATAAATCAGTGTATGTATATGCTAGTCACATACTGAATCTCAGTGGTAAAAGCAGTGGCTACAGATCAGGAATGCTACAGGAATTGATGCTAAATGTATGTTGTCAGATAGCCAGTTCACATTATTATCACTGATACAGGTTTCCAGGGAAGAGAGGATGACAAGGATCTCGTCCTTGACCAGCTGCCTGCCACAGCTATTGCCATCCACAGTAGATTCCCTGGCTATCTATATCACCCCAGTCAACACCCATGCTTATTTATCAGTTAGGATTTTTGTTACACGTCCCTCTAGCTTCTTATATAACCTATGAAATTAGTCCTGAGTATGAGTTGAAGTTGAATGGGATTATTTTCCACTCAACTTGAGTTATTCCAGCAGGCTTTTTCCCTAGACCTGGCACCCTTTTCTTGACTCTCTAATAATGAAAGGGAAAGCAGGTCAAGACCCCGAACAGGAGATAACCCTTCTTCCTTAAATCTAAAGTATATGAATAAAGTCAAGCCATGTATTTCACACTATTTATAGTGTTTTTATTCTAGACATAAATAAGTTTCAGATTTCAGCCAACTGCTTAGAGCTTGAAGAAAATAAAACAGGATGATAAAAGAAATGGATCGAAAGACCCACTTTAGATAAGCAATCTCACCAGGCTCTTTGAGGGGGTGAAAAATGAGCTAAGGCACGAAAGACAAGAATGAGTTTATAATGAAGATGAAGGGGAAAGGCATGGAACATGAAGCAGAGACCTGTAAGTGTAAAGACTCTAAGGTAGGCTGGAACAGTTTGGAGAGAGGAGAGAAAGCCAGGGAGGCGAGGTGAGAGTGTAGGAGATGAAGTCCCAGAGATAGTAGGTAAGCCAAATTACTGGGCTGTAGAAACTGTGGTACAGATCTATTTTATTGTGTGCTGACCTTCTATTTTTTGGTGTTTTAAGCATGGTGGAAATCCATGGGAAAGTTTGAAATAAAGAAATGACAATCACATGTACAATTTAAAAATTTTGTCTGGATACCATATTGAACAGGAATTGTAGGAAAGTAGAGATAGAAGCAGAGAGACCAGTGGTAAGGCTGTTGCAATAGTCCAGTTAAGAAATGATGCTGCTACAATTTGATTGTTCAACAGCAGATATGATGTGTGAGTCAATAAAGCATTGTCATGTCATGATTTAGATGTGGGTAATTAAAATAAAACCACAAGCTGGTTCCTAGTTTTCTGACTTGTGCATTTGGATGAAAGAAGGAGTATTAACTGAGATTGAGAAGACAGTGGGAATTTGGAAGGAAGGGAATCAGATTTTTGTTGTGGACTTAGTAAATTTGAGATAACCTCTTATGTATCTAAGTGGGTATTAATAGGCAGTATTGCTTTGGTTTTGTTAAAAGATTTAAATAAAAGAGTTTAATTTACATTTCTAAGAAAGCATTCAACTCTGGGTCAGAAAAATCCAGTATTTATTAAAAGTTTACTGAATACCTAAGCGTAAAGCCAAAAGTTTCCCCGTAAATTCTGCTTAATTGATTTGCTCATAGGCCAAACGGATCCTTGAAGATCATGCCTCACCCAGTGGAGAAATTGACGATGGCAAAAACAAAGTACGTGCTAGTTAATTTGTGCCTAAAAATAATGCTTTTGACACAAAAAGTTTAAATGATTCTTTTCAGCTTTGACCTTAATGTTTGAGAGCAAAATATGTCATTGAGTGTCCTTTCTGCTGATAAACCTGTATTTTCTTTAAAAAAAATTTTTTTTAATTGTCAAGTGATTCTTTCTTGTTTATATTGGATAATTACTGTTAATTGATTTTTATAATGGACTTAACAATATACCTTTTTAAAATGTACTTTAACTAATTATTCAAATTTATTTGTGGCTAGGACAAGGCTGGGACTGAAACAGTTAAGCAAACTCAAACATCTGAGGAGTATGATGGTGAGAGTCCCCAGAATGTGCGATCTGATGTTTCTGATCAGGAGGAAGATGAGGAAAGTGAAGAGTGCCCAGTGTCTATTAGTAAGTTGAAAGACTCCGTGCCAGGTTTCCGCATGAGTCCTGCACACAGCTTTTACTGAAACAGTTTCTGAGTATACTGAGTGTACAGTAGGTGTCAGACAGCTGTGAGTTTAAGTTCCAGGGTGACCATGACTAAATTACGTGTCCTTTCTGCACAGGTTTCTCTGTTACTTACTACTTTGAAGGTTTCATATGTCATATGTAAAGCACTTGCACAATACAGAAATACAGTAAGTTGTAGCTATTATTAAGACTAAATGCTGAAAATTTACTAAAAATTGTGTTAATCAACTTAGGTTTGTCCAAAGCTGAAACTCAGGCTTTGACTAATTATGGAAGTGGAGAAGATGAGAATGAAGATGAAGAAATAGAAGAATTTGAAGAAGGACCTGTAGATGTCCAGACTTCACTTCAGGCTAACACTGAAACTACAGAAGAAAATGAACACGATGATCGGGTATTCCAGTGTACACTAACACACCTTCCACCAGTCTTATTTTAACTGTTAAAGCAGGTTCTTCTTAAAGACATTAAAGTGTATAGCTCCCCACTCTCATTTTCATGAATACAAAACTTTGCAATATCCTTAA
>PVJL010000445.1:0-111111 GCA_004026885.1 Lyroderma lyra | reverse complement strand
GTGTATGCTTATTCATTTATGTATTAGACATGATCAACTTTCTATTATAGTAGGTAAGGATTTTTAGGTCACATATGACTCCATTTAATTTTATCTTTTGGTTAATTCTGTGTATAACCAAATGTTGAGATGTAAGTAAACTGTAAATATTACTGACTGCTAAACTAAGCACATACTGTTTCATGCTTAGTGTTACACATTTTTTTACCTGAGTTTAATAATTGTCTCAATTTTTTTTTTCTTTGAACATATACCCATGTCTTGACTATGCCTACTAATGGCTTTATAAACCTGTCCGGAATTTTCTACATGAACCAATTTGTCAGTTTTGTCCTGTCTAGAGTACTCCCCTCCCCCTCCTTCCTGCTCCATTCTAGGTTTGGCTCTTAGACCCACTAAAAATAATAAAAAATAGTAGAATTCATAATATTCCAGGTTCTTTTTGTATTATTTTGAGATTATTTAAGAAGAAAAGGAAACCTTTTTACATAGCCATCATGACATTGCCACCAGTCTCCTTGAAACACTTTTAGAAATTCCCTAGTATGAACAAAGGCCATACACTAGCTGGGAATCCCCATTGTCATTTATATTAGACTTCTGTTTCTGGGAATCCAGTCTTTGTCTTTTTCTTTCTCTCTTTATTACCTCAATTTGGTGGGTCACATCCTCCAGTAACTCTAAGAAAGAGTGAGTAAAAGATAAATACTTTTGAGGTTTTACATGCCAAGAAAATCTTAATTCTTCCACATTGAAAATCATTTACCCTCAGATCTTTTAAGGTACTGCTTCTTTAGGGAGTTCCCTGGTGGTGTAGTGGCTAGGCTTCGGTGCTGTCAGCGCTGTGTCCTGGGTTCGATTCCCAGCCAGGGATCTACCCACATTAAAAAAAAAAAAAAAGGTGCTGCTTCTTTGTCTTCTAGTTTTCATTGTTGCTGTTGAGAAGACCAGTGCCTTTCTTAGTTCTGCTCCTTTTTTTTCTTTTCTTTTTCATGCCAGAGGCTTCCCCCCAGGAGTCCTGAAATTTTAACAGTGAAAAGAGTACATTGTTGTGGGTCTTTTTTACTCTCTATAGTGGGTACTCAGTGGGTCTTTTCAATCTTCAAGTATATCATGCCCTTCAGTTTAGTAAATTTTCTTTTCTTTATTCCTTTCCCACCATTTTCTCTTTCCTTTCCTTCTGGAATTGATTTTATCTGATATTATTAGCCTGTGTGCATTGCTCTCCTAATTTTCTCTTTTTCTTTATTTTCCTGCTGCTCTATTTACTTTCTGGGAGTTGTTGTTTTTTTGTTTTTTACTTCTTATATGAAATTATTTTTATTTCAGCTGTCATAGTTTTAATTTCTAAATACTTTTTTTCTGATCATTACTTTTATATAGCACCCTGTTACTTCATGAAGGCAGTATCTTCTCTTACCATGTGTAGGCTTTCTTCAAATTTCTGCTGTACCTTCAGTGCTTGTTTTAAAGAATATATACCAAAAAGCTGATTGGGGTTCTTTTGGGCTTCACTGTAGGGCACTTGGGTAGACAGCTAGCTTTTTGATAGAAACTCCCAAATGTCAGTACTATTGGTCTTTTCTCCGGGGTGATTTGTTTTTGCCAAAGAATGGTCCTTGGCGGTATATACCTCCTTCGCCGCTGGTATTCTGGAGCTAGAGGTGAGAATGGAGCTGAGGTTCCCACTATTATACAGATTTGCACTGAATCCTTTTTTCAGTATGACAACTTCACTCTGTTTTCATTCATGCTTCCCTTACCCCCAGCCCGACACTGGAGGGCCCCCAGGCCTGTTACTTACTAGTTTAGTTTCTCCAAAATGTAATCTCCCATTTTCTTTTGAAGTTAGGGGAGGGAACCTAGGTGTCCACATTTTTCTTAAGCAGCTTCAAAGAACCACCACCACCCCTTTTTATCACCAACTTCAACCCCACCACAGTAGTCCTTCCTTCCTAGAACCTGGCACTTCCAATTATGAGGCAAATCTCAGTTTTTGCTTTTTCCTGCTGCTGAAGGCACTTAGCTTTGTTCATCTTTCCTCCTGATCAGTTCCTCTTCCATTCACTTAGTATCTACATATAAATAGATATAAGTTTTATTCTTTAAGATAGAGTCTAACCTGAAAACAATGATAAAAAAGTAGTGGAATCCATAATATTCCAGTTTTCTGTATTATTTTGAGATTGTTTTTGAAGAAGAGAAAAAACTTTTTACTTAGCCATCTTGAAATTCCTACCATAGATCTCTTTGAAATCCTTTTAGAAGATATTTTTAAATTCTGTCGAATGAATGTCTCAGGTTGGACAAAAGTCACATAACAGGAGATAGTAGCCATCTCCTGTACGGTGACCATGTATTTTAAGCCATACTGTCAAGACATTTCTTTTGCCTTTTAGGTTCTACAACAGGACTTTGCAAAATCAGCAGAAAGCAAAATTGTCTTATCAGAACCTTTACCCACTACTAGTAAAGGTAAGGAATCTAAATAAGTACTCATAAAAGACTTTTATGTGCTTAAAAATTAAATTCTTAGCTAATGGAAGTTTGAAGGTATTTTAGGCCTACTATATGTCCTTTTTCTCCCTCTAAAAATGTAGAAAACAGGAGGGCATTGTTTCTGCAAAAAGCTGTTAAAGAAAAGTTGACATATTTAAACACAGAAAAATTCTGCAAATCTGGGGTATTTTTTATACCCATTCTTGGGCCTTATTCCTAGAAATCTTGTGTCATTAGAAATCAGCTGGACTTTAGGAATCTCATTTTAAAACTATCTCTTTATGAATCTGATAAACTAAATTTGGGAACTATTGACAAGGAAAATTGACAGTTGTCATTTTTTTTGTGTTTTAAATGTTTTAATTACTCTGATTCATACATATTGTCTTTGTTTGGTATAAGAGTAAAATTTAGTAGCTGTTGCATTACACTAATGTTAAGACTTTCTTTTGATGACAGATGACCAAGGTAGCGCCCCTGTGAAACCATGTTACCTCAATATTTTGGAAAATGAGCAACCTTTAAACAGTGCTGTCCAAAAGGACTCACTCATTACTGTTGATGCATCTAAACAGCTTAACGCTTTGCCGTTACCTTTACCTGAAATTGAAACCTTGGTGCCTAAAGTCAAAGAAGTTAAATCTGCTCAGGAAACTCCTGAAAGTTCTCTGGCTGGAAGTCCTGATACTGAATCTCCAGTATTAGTAAATGACTATGTATGTATCATTTCTATTTCTGCATTTTATTTCTGTGCATATTTCTTCGTTTTCAGGTTAACATTTTTAGCATGTAAACACAACTCTGCTTTGTGTTTAGGTTTAGAAACCGTTGGAATATTTTTATTTCTTATTCAGACTTATTTTAAATTTGAACAGAAGGGTGATTGTAATTTAAAACAACCATGTCAAAACCTGAAAGCTATTCTTTTTTATAATTTTGAGAACCAGAGAGATGACTTTTTGGTGGAAGTCTTGAGAGAGTTCAAGTTCAGATCTGAAGCAATAATGTAATGATTCTTGAATCATCATTAGTCTCTTACACTACCCATGCAGGACTTCTCAGCTATTTAGAATAATTCATAAATCTTTGATATAACTGAAAGTTTACACTTAGGGGAAGTAAAATAATTTCACAGCAATAGAGTCCTTATCTCTATACAATGAACAACAGAGAAATATGGTAGCAAATCTGCACTTATGATGTAAATAGGTAAGTTTAATTTTACTCTGGACCTTTGTATTAATTTAATTTTACAGTAAGTAGGTTACTTTTTTATTCCTTGGCTTGTATATGTTTTATATACTCTCTCTTATCAGCAAAATTGAAGGGGTTTATAATAATGTACTTTTTAGGTCAAAGAAATGTTTTACATATTTTTTAACACAGATTTGCTTCCCAAAGATATATTTACAATTGTGATTTCATAATTTCTAAGAGGACTTACAGGGTTTAAAAAACATTAGTAGAAAAAGTAACTGTTCTGTTTGCTTCATTACTAGTAAAATTATGCACTTAAAACTTTTGAGTTACCTGTTAGATTTATTATTATCATTTGATATGAGTGTGTAGAGTTGCTATAGGAAGCACTGAATTAAAATGAACTTGAAGTTAGATTATAGAGGGTCTTGAATTTGAATTTTAGGCAGGGGAAATATTCAAAGTCATGGTGTTTTAAGATGAATTGATGATTGTATAAGATGTAAAGGAAACAATGTTAGGAGGCTCCATTATCATATAAATACAAAATAAGAGCTCAGTGAGAAAGAGAGATGGGTGAGAAACGTTTCAAGAAAAAGAAATGCCTAAGGTTTCACTTGGGTAACTGGTAGAGTGATACTATTAAAAATCAAAAAGGAGAACTAGGAGTATAAAAGAATTCAAGTTTCAGAAAAATAGTATGAGGTGATCACAAAATGAGTTCTAAATTCGTACTTCATCTTTCTATTTGAGCTTCCATGGAATTGATATTGAAAAGTCTGTATATGTTGATTACTTACCTGTATATTCTGCTGGATACAGCTCTGATTTGTTCTATAAACATCAAGAAACGAGTTGTTCTAATTATTTTAGCCCTCAGTATAACTATTACTTTTTCTTTCTCTACCCTATGTACACTGGCTCTTTGTTTTACAGAATGAAAACAAGCACAACAGTATGCCCCACAGCTGCTAGTATGTAACCCTTCATGTGAACTTTAGATTTCTGTTTTATTCATAGAGTTTGAAAATATAGGAAACTAACTATGATAGAATTACTGAAGTATACTTATGTGTAAGAATCCACATTGTCTCTTGGCATGGATGACTTTAGATCCAGAGATAAGAGTAGATTGCGTTCATTAAATGTAATTTCTTTATCTAACAGGAAGCAGAATCTGGTAACATAAGTCAAAAGTCGGATGAAGAAGACTTTGTGAAAGTTGAAGATTTACCACTTAAACTGACAATATATTCAGAGGTACTTGGTTCTCTTTAATTAACATTATCCACATATAACAAAATATTAAGATGTAAATAATTTTGTATTTTTCATTATCCCATAGGTGGATCTAAGGAATAAAATGGTAGAAGAAGAACAGAAGAACCATTTATCTGGTGAAATATTATGTGAAATGAAGACTGAAGAATTAGCTGGGAATTCTCAGACACTAAAAGAACCTGGTATGAGTTACCAGTTTTAACCGTATCATATTGAAAAATTACTCAGTCTTGGTTGATACCATCACTTTGTTTTGTTTTTTAAATGCACTACTAGTACCTGGAAGATTTAAGCCAAATACTAGCAAGGAGACCTATCAATAAATGTACAAATTTTAATTCTACTTCCTAATTTATTAAATGCTACTATCAGATAATTTTTTCTATTTTTATAATCTTCAGTGTTAGCAGAGTAATCTATGCACACAATTTAAGAAAGGAAGGTACAAAAGAGTTAGTGCTAACTGGCAAGAGTCCATTGCTTTTGATTACTGGTTTTAAGTTCTTTTGGAGGAGACCCTCTATCTCAAAATAATATTCTTATAATTTTTCTTAATTTTAAAAATTCAGGTATTTCTTCTCTCCTAAATGAAAAGTGGGTATTTAGACCTACCTCTCCTTTAAGTATTAATACTGCTTTTCATTTTTGTTTTCTAATTTCAATTTGGTCATTACCCAGCTACTCCTTCCCTCTTCCTTTTGCCTTCTCTGTTCAGTTTTAGTCATACTACTCTTTTACATTATTAAGGTAATTAAACTAAACATTTTATTTTTATAAATACAATTCTATTTTTCTGAAGAGGATTCTGTATAAATATGATTCATTGCAGAGCCAAGTGACAGTCTGAGATTTCTTTCTTTTACAAAGTGTTTTTTTTTTTTTTTTTTTCTGTGGGTGGGGGGTAGTTCCCTGGCTGGGAATCAAACCGAGGCCCAGGCCTCAGTGTTGAGAGTGCTGAAGCCTAGCCATTACACCACCAGGGAACCCCCGAGATTTCTTTCTTGATGAATCTAATAGAACAACCCATGGGCAAGTCAGAAGAGCATTTCTTGTATACAAGTCAAAAGATTCTGTTATTATCTATCAACTCATCAATTAATTAACATCATGAGACTTTTTTTTATTTTTCCTGGGAATGGTATGAAGAGAAGGGCTGACCAGATATCAAACGATTTAATTTCCCAGTCTTCAGCACAGCTCGGCTTGTTAGAATCTCAGCTAGTCCCCATCTCACAGTGTGCCTAGATTGCAGCTTCCTCACCTCTCACTGTGCCTCCCTGTGCTTTCAGCATTCTGGGAATTTGTTGCCCTCTGTTCTCCTTGCCCTCTGTTCTCTCGGAACCACTCTTCTTCTGTTTTTCTAGATTTACTCATTTCTATAGTTCTTTGCTTTTTTCTTTTTCTAGTGGGGTTTTCTTGAGAGACAAGAAATATCTGTTCAGTCTGCCATCTTAAAACAGAAACCCTCACCTGTTCTGTGTGTTACCAGGGAATTATTGTAGTAAACTAAATTAGTATTTCCTTTGTAATAACTTTATATTAAAAGTGAAAGTATTAATGGAAGACAGTAATACTAAATTCTAGTAAGTAATATCTTAATTCAGTAAAAGTAATTTATAAGGCATTATTCTGTTTTTCAGAAACAGTGGGAACCCAAAGCACATGAGATGTCTTCAGAGGCTCATCTAACTCTCCCTTTACATAGTCAGGAGAGAAAAAGGCATATATATGAAAAAGGTTCTAAATAAACATGTTTTGATCTGTACAAAAATGTAAATTAGTTTGATACTGCATTTTTGATAGGTGTGCTAATTTCTGCCCATGGCAATTTAAAACATCAGAAACTACATTCTGAACAGATTCAAGCCTTGATACACTGTGGGGTTTATTTCTTTTTCTTTCTTAATTTTTTTTTTTTTTTTTTTTTTTTTTGTTTTTTTTTTTTTTTTTTTTTTTTTTTGGTTTTAATCCTATTGTGATGTTTGGTAACGTTAAATTTAAAATGTAGTTTTAAATAAAGTTTGGACTTATCTGTACTTTTTTTTTGAAATTATGTTGAATTCTATACAGAAAGTCACTGTTCTGTATAATTAGACTATTCAAAGAGCAGTGATCAAGAGTTAGAGAAATACACTATTTATTATAAAGCCCAGCCATTAGATGATGCTTCCAAATAATGCCAGTGTTACTGATGTTGGGTCTAATGTTCCTTTAGTGTTACTCCTGTGCAAGAGCAGGGCAGGTTATAAAGGTGTCCAGGGTATCTGTGAAGTGACTGTAAAATATATCTTAATACTGTATTCAAATTGGTAAGTTTAGAACATATGTTTTTAGTATCTAGAACTTACATAATTATCGATTTGATAAATATTTTCCAGAATGTCAGTTCCTATCTATATGGCCTCTGTCTAAAAATAAAAATAAGTTTTATATAATTAGGCAGTACTTTTGCACAGACAAGTAACATTGTGATTAATTTTAAATGAAAAACTGAGCTTTCAAGTAGTGATTAACGTAACTAAATTTATGTGCCAGAACATTAAGGTTCTGTATGCCTTTGGACAAACTTACCTTTTAGGATGATAGTTTCAGACCAGAGCATAGCAGTTGCTTCTGCAGGTAGTGAGAGAGAAGCAGATTCGCGGATGAAGTATTGAAGAATGGAAATCTATGTGACTTCTTCATCACTGAGTCAGCTTTTAAAAGGTGGTTTATTTACTTTTAGATCCCAGTATTGCCATATATCTAGTAAGGCTTCACAGAGCCAGTTACATCAACCTTACAGATTTTTCCTTTAATAAAATATGAAGAATTATCCCAGGTACCTTTTAAATTTTTTAACAATTGACTGAAATATCCTATAAGAAAAGAATTTGGTTAGTATTCCTTTAAAATTCTTACCTGCCTGATACCCAGTGTGAAACTATAATGTCCAATCAGGGAGTATTTAATGAGCATTTCCCTATGAGGACATTTACTGCTACTTAAATTATGGGAGACATACGAGAGCTATCCGGAAAGTATCCAGCCATGTAATATGAAAAATAGAGGCATTTATGGCTGATTTTTTTCTGGACAGCCCTCGTATTATCTCCAACTTTAATAAAACTTATCCAGAAAACTGTCATTTTAGAATCAGGAATACTTACCCATTTGGCCTGTCTTTAGCAAAGTTGAAACAATAAGTTACATTATATGTATATTCCAGTTCTATATTTGTTTTCTAGATTGTACAGGAAGAAAGGAAAACTTCATTTTGGTACTCAAGTGAAGGCTTACTACTGCTTTCTCTGCATGCGTATTAAAGACTGATGCAATGGAAGAGTTGTACTTAAATCTTAGTTATCACTGTAGTACCTATGGACCTCATTCAGACTTACTGATTTGACTTATGTTATAGCTGCTGTAATCTACTCTGTTTTATATTTTAGTACATAATTCAGTTTTAAAATACCTAGGGCTTGAAAGCAGATAACTTGGTTTCATGCCTTTCCCTGGTAGCTATTGCTAAAGGATTAGGCATTAACCAACCTGTTTATCTTAATTTATAAGTAAAAAATTTGGTTAAGAAGTAAAAGAGAAAGAAAAGGTCTTAAAGAGAGAGAACCCTACTCAGGCCGAAGTTAATGCCTCAGATAGTGAGCTCACCAGACTGTGCAATTGTTCTGCTTTGTAGCATTCACTTGGGGTGAATCCCTTTTCACTGTTAATAAATGTGTATCCTGCATATTATCCTGAATTGCATTTTCATTTAAACTTATATATGCATTTATGCTTTAGAATTTATTCCAGAATTGTGGCTTAACAATTTTAGATGTTTAAAAAAAAAAAATGAAGACATGAAAAATTATGACACGTCAACTAGCCAGAGAGATTTATTAAACTTGAGATCATTTTTCTTACAGTACAGCTATGCTCTACTATTTCTTAGTTATAGCCGCCTTATATACTATGTAGAGAATATTCTCATACTTAATTCAGAATTAGACTGGTATGTTTCTGGCTTATTGCTCAACTTTCTTTACTATAATAGCTCATTCTTCATTTGTTAAGATATACAAGGGCAGGCTGATAAATTTTGCATCCACTTAAATAGAAAATGAATGGGAAAAGGTATTTAATGAAATGAAAAAAGAAATATACCTACATATTTATTTTCAAAGCTGCATAATTATTTTTCTACCAAATCACCACACATTTCAATACACTTCCACAATCTTGATGGATCTGATTACCTGCAGTCACAGGCCTTCCACTTTGTGGTTTGTCACTCAAATGTGCTTGTCCCCCTTCTCTGTCTTTGAACGGCCTTGTGCAGCACTGTCTTTCTGTGCTCACATCAATACACTGGTCACCATAAATGGATCCAAGGATGCTTTTAGTACTTACATTTTAATGGTAACTAGCTACATTGTGCTTTAAGGAAGATTTACGAAAAGAATTAAAAATGAAAATCAGTGAATAAGCACCTGGATGTGAAGGCGATCTGGCTGCGACATCTGTCACCCCATTGATCGCCAGGGTTGAATAAGCAATTGCACAAATAATTATCAATGTTTATTAAAATAACAGCAAAGAAAATGTTGAAAACCAATTTGGGATTAAATTACAAAGATCCCTGTGAACTCCCAACTTTTGTCAATTATCTCATGATTTGCAAGGCTGTGACCCATTTCCTTGGCATGATGGCACTGCCTGAAAAAAAATGTGGACTTCCTTATTGTTACTTAATAGGTATTCCTAAGGCATGTTCCTCAAACCATACTCCATAGCATGGGAGAAGAGTGTTTCTATAAAGTGACAATTTTCCTTCCTTTTCCCTTTAGGCTTTGTAAATCCCAAGTCAGGTGTTATGTAGCCCCATCCCTAACATTAAATGTAGACAACCAAATGATGATTTAGTCTTCCAATCTTGAAATTCTAGAATTTCCGTATGGTGAAAATTGAGACATTCATATGAAGGTATATTCTGATAAATATTGGCATTCCCCAAGATTGAATCTGTTGATGTCTCAATTATATTTTTGTAACCTTGGCGATTTCACCCAACCTCTTAACTTAAAGTATCTATAATCTGCCTGCTTCCAAGTTTGTATGAAGAAATCTCCCTCACCACTCAAACTCCGGGTTCTTTGGACGTCTAGTAGGTTTCTCAAATGTAATGTGTCCAAAACATGATTATTCCTAGTCCCCATTTAATAAATGACAATTCCATCTTTCTACTTTCTCAAGATAAAAATCTTGATACTATCTGTAGCTCGTCTCTTTCTCCCAAACCCACAACCAGCCAGTACACTCTACCTTTAAAATCTAACCAATTCTATTGCCATCTTTATCAAGCCACCCTCGTATCTTGCCTGGATTAATATGGTCCTACTGCTCCCTTGGCTTTCTATAATTGAGTGTACAGCATTGGGGTGTCAATTGCTTTCTATTTCATTCAAGTAAAAG
The DNA here is from genome assembly GCA_004026885.1 of Lyroderma lyra. NCBI lineage: Eukaryota > Metazoa > Chordata > Mammalia > Chiroptera > Megadermatidae > Lyroderma > Lyroderma lyra. The sequence goes on along the minus strand of PVJL010000445.1, from coordinate 100,683 downwards.
CAAAACAGTTTTATGAGGTCCTACAGGACCAGTTCCCTACCTCTTCTCAATTCCCCATTCACTCAGCTGCAGCCTACTTGCTGTTTCTCAAACATGCTAAGGACTCTTCTCACTGCTGGGCTGTTACATTTGCTGGTCCCTCAATCCAGATTGTGCTTTCCGCAGATGTTTTTATCGCACATATTTAGTGAGATTTCTGTGTATCCAACTTAAAGTGACAACTTCCTACAAATTATTCTTAACTCCTTGCCGCTGCTTTTTTTCTACACTTAGTAACTAGCACTGTTAGTTGTCTTACTCTCTTGTCTCCTTTATACTCCCTAATTGAGGGGTAAACTCCTTAAGGGCAAGAAGTTTTCACTTTGTCCACTGCAATGTCTAACTTTTAGAACAGTTCCTGGCATGTAGAAGGTGTTTGCTGTCTATTGAAAATGATTAAATTCTCCAAAGACAGGTTCAAGTTCTTAGGTTTTACTAAGATTCTTCGCCCCTTCAACAGTTTTGACAACAACAATAGAATAGTCCTATAATAGTGTATTTCAGACAGAAAAGTTCCAACTGACAAGAATGCTAATTACATACCTAGCTGTTCATTTGCAAGTCTGCTAATAATTCATATTCATTGATTAACATGGAATTTTAATTTAAAATGCATTGAACTCAGTGACAGACTAGATTTAAACCATTGAAAAGCCTTTCAAAAAGACCAAGTTTTTACTCAAATTTAAGAATAATCTAGTAAGGGTTTCTGGAAAGACGACCCCCACCACTTCCATTTTCTACTACTAAAGGTCCATGAAAATTGGTACCACCTGTAGTTAGGCAGTATGTTCCAAATTTTTTCATGATAATTCACATTCTTTGACAAAGCAGTTCAGTTCTTAGAAATATATTCTAAACAACCGTAAGTTGTAAGACTTATTTTTATATTGTGGATAACCTTTGTCATGCATATTTATTGCAAATATTTTCTCCCAGTCTGTGCTTTGTGGTTTTTTTTTTTCTTTTTCATTTTTTTCAAAGATGTTATGACTCTTAAAAAAAAACAAAACAGTATTTTATATCCAAAGAAATCTGTCCATGCCAAGGTCATTGAAGTTTCCCCGTTTTTAGAGGTTTTATAGTTTTTATAGCATCTATATTTGGGTATATCATTGATTCAGGTTTTTTTGGGGGGTGGGGGGGAGTTCCCTGGCTGGGAATCATGGGTATATCATTGATTTTGAGTATTTCTTTTAGTATAGTGTAAAGTATAAAATCAACATTTTTTCCCTCATGTAGAAATCCAGCAAGCACTACTTGTTGAAAAGACTATTCTCTATTATCTTGTCACCTTCATGGAAATAAATTGGTCATGTATGTATGGATGTATGGAATCTATTCCACTTATTTTTATGTCTAATCAGTCTTACATCAGTGTCCTACTTTATTGACTATATCTTCATAGAAAGTCTTGAAATTAGGTAATGCACATTTTCTAAGTTTGTTTTTCTTAAAAGTTTTTGGTTATTCTATGTCCATAATTTTGCATTTCCAATTTTAAAATCATTAGTTTTCACAAAAAAAATGGGGTTTTTATTGGAATTACAGTGAATAAACTGATCCATTTGGCAGAAATGGAAATGCAAATAATACTGAGTTTTCTAATCCATGAATGCTGTATAGCTTTCCATTCATTTAGATCATATTTTGGCTCGATACAGAAATTTAGTTTGACAGTTCTTTTTCTTCCAGCACATTAAAAATGTCATTTCATTGTTTTATGTCCTGCATAGTATTTTGGTGAGACGTCTGCTGTCATTATTCTTCTCTGTATAATTTGTCCTTTATCTGGCTGCTTTTAAGGTTTGCTCTTCATCTCTCATTTTCAGCAATTTGATTATGATACGACTTTGTTGGGGTGGGGGATGCTTGCATGTTTATTATGCTTAGAGGTCACTGAGCTTCTGTGGGTTTCTAGTATCCTTACAATTTGGACAATTTCTGGTCATTTTTTTTTTCCAATATTTTCTTCTCTCTTCTGGGACTACAATTACATGTCTATTACACTACAGAGAAATACTTCTAATGCAGAGATCTGATCATTTAAAGAAGACTCAGAGGCAGAAACTAAAGGATGAGAAAGTAAGAGAAGGCCTGGAACTGACTTTTAACGTAAGGGCATTTACCAGACCCAGTGAAATTTAGCTTTGGTTTTCATGGCCACAGGGGTTTAGCAGTCAGGACATAGAGCCCAGTGGTGCCCAGTGGTTAACATCTGAAGGAAAACCAGCTCTGAATAAAACCACTCTTTTCAGCACCACATCTGAATAAACCAATCTTACCAAAAGTGTAAGAGTAGTAACAGGGAAAAACGACTTGCATCCAGAGTCCTGCAAGAAAAACTGCCTACCTTGATCTTGGTGGATCTTTTAAGGATCTTCCTTGAGAATTCAAAACCATAAGCTGACCCTGGATACACAATCTAAGTTCTGCAAAACCCTCAAAACAACTATTTTATTTACAGTGGTAGTCCCCCTCAGGCCCTGGCAGAAGTAAATCAAATCCTTTCTGAAAGAACCCACCTTCAACCCAGTCTTGAAGGACTCCCACAGATAAGGTTCCATGGGAATACAAGGGCCATCTGGAAAGTAATCAGCCATGTAATTAAGAAAAATAGAAGCATTTATGGCTGGATTTTTTTCTGGACAGCTCTCATATCCTCACTGATATGCTTGCTGTCACAAATAATAAACAAACATACACAAGGAAACAAGGCATCACAAACATGAATAGCAAAAACAGTAGAATCAGACCTACAAAGGTTTCACTTATCAAGCCCAGAATATAAATATTTTAAATAAGGTAAAAGAAAAAGATTTGAAATACGAGTAAAGACCAAGCTATTTTAAAAATTACCAAGCCAAATATTCAATATATAAAAAGCATAACAGATTAGGAACTGTGTAAAGCTGTAACAGGTTTGCCACAGCAGATTAAGAGTTACTTTTTTTTTTTTTTTTTTTTTTTTGGTATGTGGGTAGCTCCCTGGCTGGGAATCGAACCCAGGCTGCAACGCTGACAGTGCCAGCGCTGAAGCCTTAAGCCACGCACCATCAGGGAGCTCCCAAGAGTTACTTAACTGGAAGACAGACCTAAAGAAATTATAGAAAATGAAAGATACTTAAAGTATGAAAGAGGTTATGACTTAGAGAACAGTAAAAAGGTGTAACATGCGTTGAATTGGAGTTTCAGAAGAAAAGGAGAAAGATTGGATAGAGGCAATATTCAAAGAAATAACAGCTGAGAATTTCCAGAATAATGAAAAAATAACTAACTATGGATTAACACAACCAACACATTCTAAATAGGAAAAATCAAATATTCTAAAAGCAACCAGAATGAAAAGATACTTCTCAACAATGATAGAATTTAATCTAGGACTGTGTATTCAGCCAAAATAACTTTCAAAGTAAAGACATTTTCAGAGTCTGAAACTGTTTTTGTCAAAAACACTAGCTAAACAAAATTTTCATTTGGTAAAAGGAAAGTGATCCCTGGTGGAAGGTGGAGTGGTAAGAAGGAATAATGAGCTATTAATGTATTGACATTAAATATGTATACAAGTCTAAAGAAACGTTCACAATGTCAAACAATACTAGTATCTTTTGGGGTTCAGAGAAAAAATACAAGTAGAATACAAGATAAGTTAGGAGATGGGTAAATTGAGTTAAAGTATTCTAAATCTACTTGTATTCTTATGGAATAATATGTAGGTATTAATTAACTTTTAAGCTTTGATAAGGTGTGTGTGTGGGGGGTTCCCTGGTGGTCTAGTGGCTAGGTTTTGGCGCTCTCACTGCGGCAGCTTGGGTTCAATTCCCACTCGGAACCAACCAAAGAAAAAAAGCTTTGATAAGGTAGATATTCATGGTGCGATTTACAGGGTAACAAACACAGAAATACAAGAGTGTATTTCCAGATTTACGGAGGAAAACAACAGAATTTTAAAATGTCTAAAACAAGGTAATTTTAAATAGGAAGCATAATTTAGAAGGTGGTAGAAACACATCTAAGATACAAATGTCAACAAAAAGGTTACAGTAAGAATACTGTAATACTGTAAACTAAAAGGAATTAAAAAGGCACATGAGGGAATGCTAATCCCCACCCAACCCAAAAGCCAAGCTGCCTAATCCTGGCTTGAACCCCCTTCTGTTAATTACACTTTAAGAAAGTAGGATTACAAGTATAACACGTTTGTTCAGAAGATGAAATACGAGGATGATATATGTGAAGCACGAATCACAGGGCCTGATACATAGTAAGTTATCCATGAGTAAACTTATCTTTTAGAGGTGTGTGTTAAGGAACATTAGGTCTGACTTAGCTATCCATTTAAATCAAGAGTCCCTAAAACTAGGTGGGAAAATTATAGGCCATGGTTTCAATCCAACCTGTCCTAAAATTTTGCCCAGTATTTCTAAAAATATAGTCTTCTTATTGTCCTCTCCAAATTAAAAGACAACACCACTATCCAGGGGAAACCATTGTCAGCATTTTGTAAGTCATCTTCCTAGATATATTATCTAGTTAGGCATAAGTACATGTATAACGTATTACATAGGCCTATACTGTGCATCCTGTTTTATAAACTTTTACCACTAAGCAATCCTATCTAAAATTTTAATTCGTTATTTCCTCAAATGCTTTGATGTCCTTGGGGAATCGGTCTCAGCCAATTACCATCTCACCTCTTTATTATCATGCTGCTACTTCAGAAAAATAAGACAAGTTTACTACATTTTTATAAGAGGGACAAAATCCAAAGTGAATTTTTAAAATCAATAGAATTATATTTTTAACACAAATCCTCTTACAGTTCTTACTTCAGTAAGATAATACTGGCATCACTACAGTTTTGATGAAGGAAAAAAAAAATCTGGGAGGAAAAGCTGCCTTTGAACACTGCACACTGGGCTGATGGGTGATAACAATGGGCTAAGAGGTGATAAGGATTAGTCATGGAAAATTGTGACCATAGTCATAAATTAGGTAGCCCACTTACACATAAATAACCCTGGTAATTAGTTTAGACATTATATTTAGCTTTGATTTCCCCATAAGCCCAACCTCCAAACCAACACAAGGGTACACACACACACAATCAGCATAGGAGACTGCTGACACTACTTCCAGTGACTATTTATTGAATACCATGAATACAACTGACGTATGGAAATGAAATGGATACAGTTGTGCCCAACTGACATGCTCACAGTTAACTGAAAGTGTGAAAGGTTAACAAGTTTGATTAGCACTTTTTATAAATAAGTTGATTTCTGAAAAACATTTTTAGTAACTAGTTTTTTAAAAATATGTATTTATCAGAAGGAAAAACTCAAAAATCTAGTTAGTAAATGAATGATAGGGGAGTTTAAAATACTGGGTTTACCTTCCATTTTCCACTCATCTTTAACCTGTTTATTTACTACTAATTCACAGAACCTGGGACTGTTTTTGAAGTTAACCTCCTGGGGTTGCTAGGAGGTAGGGTAATTACGAAAAAGGAAACACTTCAATTCTGTGTACAAAAGACTGTCTTGCTTAATTTTATTAACCCCAAAAAGTATTTCTCTTCAAGTCAAAGGCACAGGTATTGCCTATTAAGAGAAATATTCAGTTGAATGTCAGTTTCATTTCCTTGCAATCAAAGTTAGTGAAATTACATTTCTGGCTCAAACAGCAAAAACAATCGTACATTGATTTCAGTAGCAGAACCAGAAGGAAAAGACTTGTTATACAGAAAAACATACAACTATGTAGATAAAAGTGGAAAAACTGAATAATGTGGACTGTTGACTGTAAAACTATTACTCATGTGGGTGGATATATGAGATTCAGTGCCCATAGCAATGGAAAATTGCTTTATTCCACCAAAGTGTGTCCCCTAATAGTTTAATTGCCCATCCCATCCTCAAATGTCAAAGTGAAATGAAACCCAGCAACTTCTAAATGATTGCTGTACTTCACTTAAATTATCTGTAAATACAAACAATCAACTGTTGACGGCAAAAATAGCCTCTGAATTGTAAACATTCCAAGAAAGACAAGCTCATTCCTTAAAGAGGACCAGCCCTGAGTCTCAGTCTTTGGGAAGAGATCAGACGGGTGCGGCCACAAGTGAGTTCCCACTCTGTCACAGAGAGCGCCTTCTGTAGGTCAGGTGTGTGCTCACCAACCTATACAAGGGTCTGGGCAATCCCGCAGGTAGGTTTCAAATTGACCTTTGGTAACGTCCATCAAGGTTGTGAATACAGTCAGCTGAAAGAAAAGTTATTTTTACTTTAAGGATGTTTTCAATTCTAAGATGTCTTGATTCATATTGGCATTTCTTTACTTGTGGAACTCATTTATGAAGTTACCTAATATTAAATATATAATATTACATTATATATGTAAAGCTACAAAAATATTATATGAAGATCCAAATAATTTAATAATAAAAATAACTAACTTATTGCAGGTCATGAATATAAATAGGCTTGGGAGAGAATCTTCAATTCTTTATAAGGTCTTATTCCTGAGCAGTACATTGCTTTACCACCAATACTTTAAGACTTACTTAACCCTCCCCTCAGTGTATAATCTGCAGTCACGCAGAGCCTAATGGTATGCTGTAGGGCATGAATGTTTAGCTTTGGCTATCCTTATCCTTAAAGTAGGTACAGTGAGGGGCACTACGCAGGCACACAGATTACAGGGCACACACACTCAGAGGCACACAGAATCTAACCACTGTGAGATCCCATGAAGATGGCGTGGGTGAAGTGAGAAGTATGACAGAGTCAGTGGGCTTCAGCAAGGATTCCTGCAGGGGCCAGGTTCTGGTTCACATGCTAACGGATGGGAGGAATTTGTTCTGGCAGAGGTAATGGGCAATAGCTGATTTTAGGGAGGGTTAGGAAAAAGGACCAAAGAGAACAAACTAATGGGAAAATGAATCAAGGTGAGCATATCCAGAATACATAAGGGGTACTATTAGCAAACTGGATGTTTAGGAAATTTTTTGCAGTTTTTAGCTACCATGTGAGGAAAACATAAAAGGATGGAATAAAGTTTTAAAAGAAGTCCTAGTCTACTTAGACACTTTAAATAGACTTTAAACTTCATTTTGTCACAGGTGTTATGTGTAGTGTACAGCATAACATTTCTGATAGAGGAAGTCAAGACTAAAATAGTACACATAATTCAATGCCATGTAAGTAAAACTGGAAACAATACTTCTGATCAAACTAGACATCAACCCGCAGTGATCAGTTTCTTTGTCACATCCCAACAGTTACTATTTCAGTCACACCAACACATTTTAAAGTCAGCCTTGAAGCTAAATGTGATTTGTGATTCTAACTCTGATTTATCCAAGACAATAAGGAAAGACAAAACATAGGACCAAATTCTTTCCCCAAAAGCAAATATATATGCATATCTTTATTTTAAAAATACCTTGTTGAGGACAGGTTTTGTTGACAGGACATCATATACAGTTGATAATGAGATATTCTAAAACACAAAAATAGTTTTGTTCAGTGGGTTAAACAGAGATATTAACAGCCTTATCCACAGAAATGGGATAAGTCATCAGAAACCAAAACATTCTTCAGTCAACCTCCCCCCATCCCTGTACATGAATTTCCCTTGGGGTCACTGTTAATAATAAAAATAGGTAATGGTTCTAATATAGCACTTTTTATTTTTTGTTCTTCTTCTCCTCTTTAATTCTTGCCTGTCATTCAACTTCACTGAGTGGTAACCCGCATTAGAGTAAGAAAGGGAAGTATAGCAAAATTTTGCTCTTCAAATTCACTTGATCTTAGCCAAAAGGCCAAGAAGCAACTCTATAAATTCAAAACAAAACAACTCCTCAGTGGGGACTGTCCAGAGATACTGAATAAGAGGAGACTTATAAATTCTTCAAAGGCTAAATAAAAATGCCAGAAGTAATACAATCATTAATGGTCACCATTTCTTCCTATGTATGACACTGACTGTTACCTCTTGCGTTGTCTGGTTTAGACACCTCTTTGCAGCTGTTCTGCGATCATCAAGGAAGAAGGGATTTTTCCAACGGTCATAGTTCGTTTCAACCACATACCATCTGTCCTGCTTGGATTTGAGTCTAGATACAAAAAGATTCCTCTCAGGCCTCCTGCCTTTAACCTGTACATTTGTCAGCCTATGCTTTAGCTTCTCCTTATTTTGCTTTAACAAAGGTACTTACTCATATACATCCAAAGATTTTTTTCTGTCTCGTGTAATCACACAGCCCTCCCCAGTCTTGTTGCCTCCCAGGATAAAGTAGACTGGGGCTAGTATCTTCGTTTTGGTCAGTATATTCTTTGCTTCTTCATAACTACATAGAAACATTTTTTAAAAAGGAAATGTTTTCAGTTGACTTGGGATGGAAATTTTTATCTCTGGAAACTAAGTAAAAACAAGTATGTGAAGAACATCTTTATTTTTAAAAAGAATGGAGAGCAATGGTCCAGGGAGGAACTATCGCTGACTTCTATGAGACAAAACACTGAGATCTGAAATGTCCTCAGGGGATTCGTCTTGCACCTTATTGTCTATGCCCCTTTCACTCAACAACAGAACCAGGGGAAACAGTGTTAATTACCATACACAGGATTTAGGGACTAGAAAGTAAACCTTGGAAATTAGGGCTAATAACAATCCAAGTGGGTTTTCAAACACTACTAAATCTTGTGTCCTAGAAAGCATTTAAAACAGGATTGATGCCCACTTATTCTAGGTCATTTTTGGTACTGGCTAAGTGCAGTTTTGCTATTGTAAGATTTCTGCACCAGTAGAGAGTATAACTGCTAGGTTAATAGGTAGTATAATTTAAAATGAATATTTTATTGTACAATTTTTTTTTTTTGTATATGGGTGATTCTTTTACACCAAGTAAAACTCAAAATTGCCCTTTATAGCAGCATTATCCCTAGCACTTTCTATTGTGAGACTAAATAGTCCTTGAAGTTGGAAACTTAGACCATCTTGTTTAAGGTCCTCTCATACCTTTTTATGGTATGCCAAGGCCTAGATTTCCTGCTTTACACACACACACACACACACACACACACACAAATTCTATATGAGGTTCACCTAAGAAATTCTGAAATAATTCTTCAATGGAGACATGCTGGGAAATATTTTTATATTTTAACATGAGTAATTTAAATTACAATACACTAAAAGGATCAGACACCATGCTCAAGTGGGGTTTATTTCAGGGATGTAGGGATGATTCAACAACCACACATCAATCAATGTGATATACTATTATTATACATCCACAAAATGAAGGATAAAAACCATGACTATCTCAAGAGATGCAAAAAAAGCATTTGACAAAATTCAAGATCCATTTACTGTCAAACTCCACCCAGTGTGTGTAGAGAGAATGTACCTCAGCATAATAAAAGCCACATATGACAGACCCACAGCTAACATACACAAGGGTGCAAAGCTGAATGCTTTTCCTCTAAGACAAGACAAAGATGCCCACGCCCACCACTTTTATTCAATATACTACTGGCAGTACTAGCCAGAGCAATGGAATAAAGGGCATCCAAGTCAGAAAGGAAGAAGTAAAACTGTTGCTGTTTGCCAACGACCTATGAAGTCGGACAATAATGTTTGCAAACACATCCTAGAAAAAGTGTTACATGCCTCATTATTGAATATCACTATGGTCACCTTCAAAGCACTCCCCTTGGGAAGCTATGCACTGACACCAGCACCTAGTCCACCCTTCAAAGCAATTTTTGAATTCTTTTTCTGGAATGGCCATCAGAGCTGTTGTCCCCAAAATCTGACAATTAAGTTCGTGAACTTGCCACCATGCACTTATGTTGGCAGCCCTGTACAAACAACTCAGTAAGGTGTCATAACCTTGGCCAGCTTTATTGAGGTCTGATTGACATTATAATAAAAAAAATCAGTTGCTATGTGCTAATAATAACTATCAGAAAGACAAATTAAGAAAGCAATCCAGTTTACAAGTATATCAAAAAGAAGTGAAAGACCTAGACACTGAAAACTGTAAGACACTGATGAAAGAAATGGAAGACACAAATAAATGGAAAGTTCTTCCATACTCATGGATTGGGAAATTAATAGTGTTCAAATGTCCATACTACGCAAAGCAATCCACAGGTTCAATGCATGTCTGTCAAAATTCCAATGGCATTTTTCACAGAAATAAAATAATCCTGAAATTTATATGGCACCAAAACAAAAGCCCTGAATAACAAAGGCAATCTTGAGAACAACAAAGCTGAAGGCATCATACTTCCTGATTTCAAACTATATTACAAAGTCAACTTGATCTTAGCCAAAAGGCCAAGAACCAATTCCCTTTACACTGTACTGTAATCAAAAGAGTATGGCACTGGCATTAAAAACAGACACACAGATCAATGGAATAGAATAGAGCCCCCACAAATAAACCCATGCATATGTGGTTAATTAACTGATGACAAAGTAGCCAAGAACACACAATAGGGAAAGGACAGTCTCTTCAACAAATGATGCTGGGAAACCGAGACAGCCACTTGTAAAAGAATGAAAGCAGTACACTACCTTACACCACAAACAAAAATCAACTCAAAATGGATTAAAGACCTGAATGTAAGACATGAAACCATAAAATTCCTAGAAGAAAACACAGGCTTGGTAAGCCCCTTGACATCGGTCTTGGCTATGAGTTTTTTTTAATTTGACACCAAAATTAAAGGCAATGAAAGCAGAACAAGTGGGATTACATCAAACTAAAAAGGTTCTGTACAGCAAAGAAAGCCATCCACAAAATGAAAAAGAAACCACTAAATGGGAGAAAATATTTGCAAGTGATATATCTGATAAAGGGTTACTATCCAATACATATAAAGAACACATGCAATTCAATAGCAAAAACCAAACAATCCGATTATAACAAAAGGGCAGAGGTTCTGACTAGACATTTTTCTAAAGAAGACATACAGATGGCTAACAGGTACATGAAAAGGTGCTTAATATCATTAATCAGGGAAATGAAAATCAAAACCACAATGAGATATCACCTTAACACTTGTTAGAATGGTTATCATCAAAAAAGAGGTAAGTGATGGTAAAAATGTGGAGAAAAAATCCTTGTGCACTGTCAGTAAGAATGTAAATTGGTTCAGCTACTATGGAAAACAGTAAAACTAAAAATAGAACTACCATATGATTCAGCAATTCTACTTCTGGGCATTTAGCTAAAGAAAACAGAAACACTAATTCAAAAAGATATATGCACCCCCATGTTTACAGTATTATTTACAATAGCCAAAACAAGGAAACAACCTAAGTGTCCATCGATGGATAAATCAATAAAATGTGACATGTACACAGACACAGACACACACACACACAATTATTCAGCCATAAAAAAGGAAATTTTGCCATCTGCAACAACATGGAGGGACCTTGAAAGCATTATGCTAAGTAAATCAGACAGAGAAATACACATACCATATGATCTCACTTATATGTAGAATCCAAAAAAAAATACACCTCATAGATACAGAGAAGAGATTGGTGGTTGCCAGAGGCAGGGAGTGGGAGAAGGCGAAATGGATGAAGGGGATCAAAGGTACAAGCGTTCGGTTATAAAGTAAGTCCAATGTACAGCATGGTTACTATAGTTAGTGACACTGTATTGTATATTTGAAAGTTGCCAAGAGAGTAAGTTCTCATGAGGAAACTATATGTATACCTGTGTGGTGATGGATGTTAACTAGACTTACTGTGGTAAATGCCAAAACATTTTTGTACACCTTAAACTAATGTTATCCGTCAATTCTATCAATAAAACATAATTTAAACATAAAATAAATATTAAATTTGATAATAAAGCAATCAGATTACCTTGTGCTATTTTCCAGAACTGATCTAGAAATAAACCCTATCCACATGGCATCTTTCCTTCCCAAAATCCATTCTATAACACCTGCAAGAGATCAAGCACACATGGGGTCACAAAACCTGGAAAAGGTGAGGCTATTCACCAGACAGCATAGTCCAGCTTTCCTCTTAAAACATTTATGAAATTCCCATTTAAAAATGCTTTACTCACCCATATAACCACCATTTATACTGAAACGTTCATTTATTGTGAGACTAAATAGTCCCTGAAAAAAAGACAAAGCAGTGAAGTCAGAACTTAGGCCCTCTCACTGTACTGTGTATGGTGTATCAGGCCTGGGTTGGGTAAGGAATAGCCTTCTTAGAAATTCGGAGCATTTTTACATCTAGTGTGTGAGATAAGTAGGTGGGATGTTAATAGTCACACTTTTCTAACAAGGAAACTGAAGTGCAGAGGAGTAATGCCTAACTCGCCTGAGTGGGAGACCCAAGACCAGATTCCAGATTTATATCCCTAGCTCTTCATGTCCAGTCACGTGCTTTTCCCCCAGAATGGGCTCAGAAACCTTCACTTCCTTTCTAATCATCTCTAGCACGTGAGCTCATACCTATGAAGGTAACGAGAATTACAAAGGGATGAACTGGGGCTTCATGTTGCTTTAGGTCCTCATTTCCTTAGATTCCACCCTTCACAGAGAGTTAAAAGATCACAGAGCTACCTGTAAAATTACGTAACAGTAGATTCCTTACTGGTTTGAATCCTGTCAACATGCCCACATAGCCAGCAAAGCTTGAAGTCTTGAAGACAGTTTTATTGTTTCTTTGGAAGTCCAAATTCACTGTTAAAGGTTTTAGTTCCTCAGTTACAACCCAGGTATTATTATTTATATTCCACCTACAAAAGACAAATTTCAGTGGCATTAAAAACAATGATGATAATGAAGAATGTGATGATGATGGCCAGGTATCACACTAGGTACTGTATCTGCCTAAGCCCTCATGATCAGCCCTAACAAGAACTTTGCAATATAGGTGGTGTTAGCCTTGATTTTTCACATGACAGAACTGAGGCTCAGAGAAGATAATTAATTCTCCCAATATAACAGCCTATAAATAGCAAACTCCAGATTCAAATTTAGTCTCTAGTTATAAATATTACTAGATACAACTCAATTACAAACTCTATAATAATTGCATAAGACTGTGCCCATCTTGTCTCAAAACTAATGAATACAGTTTCTTCACATCTGGTCATATGATTTGGGATTTACTTTTCATCAGTGTTAATACAATCTACTCTACTTAAAGACTGATACACACCATTTTCTTTACTTACCCAAGAAATATTCCAAAATCCATGTTTCGCCCATGTAATAGATGACCTAATTGAAAGTAGCAAAAGAGCCATGTAGTAGCAGTTACGATAGTCCAACTGATCTTAAATCAAAGCTGGACACTTAATTTTGGTTAGTATTAACAACTGTTGAACTCAACAATAAGAATTTAGCAGCATCCTGAATGATCCTGAACAGTCTTAGGATCAAACTGTTCTCCGTCTCATCAGCCAGAACCCCTGTAACCCCCGAGAGCACAGGGTTCCAGGTAAGATTAGAATATGGGAAAAGGGTCAGTGGTCATTCTTTGGTCCACTATGACACGGTGCTACGCAGACATAGCTACTTTAGCCTCACCTAATGTGACTTGCCAACACGCTTCCCTCAGGCATTGTCACCTACAGCTGGACATCTCAAAGGTTAGGTACAGGGAACCTTTATACCCAGAGCATAGGTTAAAAAATAAGAGTGAGTCAGTGTAAATCATCCTGTGCCTTGTACTTTGGGGATCTGCCAGGAAAAGCACAAGAAAGTGAGGATGCTCTACTCAGGGTCCCCTGAAAGGAAAATGGGAGATTTGTCCTCAGCTTCAAGGAAAGGCTGGGATCATTACGTATATGAAGATAATGAAGCACCCCTGTGAGTACTTATATCAAATCATGAAGATGGGTATAAGCAGACTGTAAGGAAAGGTAAGAATGTTTATTATAGTCCTGAAACACTTCCAAGTTTTTTTGCATGCCTGAATTAAACTTTAATCAGCATTACAGTGGTCTTACAATATAGTCTTCAATTCACTTTTAAAAATTTACCAAGACCATAAAACGGTATGCAAGATATACAAAATTTGCATAGCAAGCCTAGATTTTACAAGTTCTAATTCTATTTATTTAGAAGACTTTCCTTTTACCCTGTACTTTGCAGTGCCCACCCTCCATCAGCACACATTTACCTTTTTTGTCTTCCGTTATTATTGAAGTACAAATGGTAAAAAATTCATAGAAAATATTGAATGAAATAATCTCTCCTATGTGAAAAGATAGGAAAGTTTTTGGTTAATATACAGAACCATGACATTCTTGGAAAATTCTTTTCTAAGAAAAGGTTGAACTATCATCACTTATGAGTTTTTGCTCTGGCATACCTAAGTATCTGCAGAGCAGTCCGAGTGTGCCTAAATGGCTGTCTAGGTGACAGTGTATCACCGGCCTGCTTACTCTGCTGACTAAAGATAAAACAAGTCCCCAAGGAGGGAGCTACTGGGCAAGCTGAACATCTGGGCACATTGGGATTTGACTACAACACAGTGTCCACATTTTTTCATGAATATGCTTCACTTCAGTTTTCTTTGGAGGGACTCAAATATGGTAATTGATACACTTGGCTCTTGATTGCATACCAAAAACGTATTTTAATGTGATTAATATTTAAAGTTGAAAAAAGAAATATGGAAACTATATAAATCAGTGCAGAGCTTACCAAAAACATCCACTGTAAAACATTTTAATTTTTGAATGTTCTTCCAAAACTGTATATATTGCCATCTAGCATTTAATTCAATGATACACAACACACTTATTCTCTGTCCCACTTTGTTAACACATTAGGGTTAAAATGCTTTTTCCAGCCCTAATTTAATGTTTTATTTCCATTTGATTTCTATTTTGGTAAAATTCTACTCTTATTTTATTTTATTATGAATCCTCTGTGAATCTTTGTAATCTGTTTTTCTCTTGAGGTATTTATATATGATATTCATTTGCTAGAGTTCTTTATAGAATAAAGAAATTAAAGACTTACCTCTTATATGGGCTCGAAGTATATATTTTCTGTATTTTTTTTTTTTAAGTTTTTTGACCCTATTGCTATGGTTGATGCTGAAATGAAAAGCAGGATCTGCACTCTACGTAGGTTTTGGTTATCTATCTATCTATCTATCTATCTATCTATCTATCTATCTATTTATTTATTTATTTATTTTTGGTATGTGGGTAGCTCCCTGACTGGGAATCGAACCCAGGCCGCAGCGCTGACAGCGCCAGCGCCGAAGCCTTCAGCCACTACACCATCAGGGAACTCCCTGATTATCTTTTAAAATCACTTCTTAAAGAAGCAACAATAACAACAACAAAAAAACCTCATCACTTTTATTGATAAAAACACTATTGATTTTCTGAAATTCTCAATCATATCTCTTGTAAAACAAGGTATGCAGGCTACTAAAAATAATTCTATTGTTTGGTAGCTTAAAAATAAAATTTGGGGATAGCAGAAAAAGTCTGTTTTATTAAATGCTGTAAATTGGAACTGAAATTTTAAAAATAGCTTTCAAAAGTATTAATAGTTAAAACTATGAAAAATATGATAAATGGTATGATGAAGGATATGATGAATGAATGATATACAAGACTTCCTCCCTAAAAATAAAAATACAACTCAAATCAATAAACTAAATAAATGTTGAAATTCCATATACCATCTTCATGGATTGGAAAACTCAGTATCACAATCTTGTTCAAAACATCAGGAGGCTCTTTTGTCAAAGTTGACAGTCTTATTCTAAAATTTATATGGAAAAGCAAAGTATCTGTAACAGTTAAGACAATTTTGAAGAAAAACAAAGTTGGAAAATTTACATTTCATAACTTTAAGACTTACTAAAAAGCTTTATTGATTGCAGTAGCATGGTATCAGTATAAGGAAAGACAAATAGATAAATGAAACTTCAAATCCCCAAACAGAATCAGACATATGCACAATTATCTGATTTACATTGAGGGCACTACTGCAATTCAGTGAGGGAAGGATAGTTTTTCTAATAAATGATGTTTAGTCAGTTGGATATTCCATATGGAAAAAAAATGAAACTTGCCCCAACTCATAGCATACACAAGTTAATTCAAAATAGATCATAGAATTATATATAAAAAGTAAACATAAAACTTTTAGAAAGAAAGAAGAATATTTTCATAACCTTGAACTATGCAAAGATTTCTGAAATGGACACAAAAAGTATTACTCATAAAAATGAGAAATTGGACTTTATTAAAATTAAGAATTTCTTTTCATCAAAAGATACCAATAGGAGAATAAAAAAACAAGCTGCAGGCTGGGAGAAGATATTTGGAATACATCTATCTGAAAAGGACTTTTATTTAGAATATATAAAGAATTTCTTCAAACCAATAAAAAAATGAAAAACTAGGCATAACACTAACAAGCACAAGGAAGGAAAAGGTCAATAAACTGAGTCATAGGGGAAATGCAAATTAAGAATGGGATACTATAACACACTCAACAAAATGGCTCAAAAAAAAAGGCCTGACTATCAAGTGGAGAGGCACCATGTGGAGAACCAACACTGTTATGCTTTGCTGATCATCAGTGGATTCAATCAGTTTGGAAAACTGGTTGGCAGAATATGTAAGGCTAACCATGTAAGAGAAATGAGTGCATATGCCCATCAAAAGATATGTACCAGAATGTTCATAACTGCTTTATTCCTAATGTCCAAAATGTAGAAACAAGCCAAATATACTATTCATACAATACCACACTACCTATAATGATAAGTACAAGAAACCAGACACAACAGTTCATACTTTCTGGTTCTACTTATAAGCAGTTCAAGAGGCAAAACTAATCTTTGATGAAGTCAGAATAGCTGTCACCTGGGGACTCAGTATCGTCTGTGAAGGGGCTTAATGGAGCATTCTGGATGGCTGCAATTTTTTGTATCTTGATCTGAGTTTGTGATTATATGCATGTATGGAATTTTAAAACCCTATTGAGCTATATCCTTAAGATCTGTGCACGTTCCTGTACGTGTACTGTACTTCAATAAAAAAATTTCAAAGTGCTTTATTCAATTTTTTAAAAGCTGAAAAATGAACTTTACCTAAAGGTATGCCGGTAACATCTGCAATCCCCTTCATTTCCTCTTCATAAGGGTCAGGCAAGTTGCCAAGCAGGCCAGGCTGAAAACCAAATAAATTAACAATCATTCTATTTAAAAGGCTGCTTTGAGATTTGGTCCTTTTATATATAATTTGTTCTACATACTGCTGCTACAATAGGTGATCTGCTTATTTTTAAAGATATTTTTACACCATGTATTTCTAAAAGATCTGTGTAAGACTCACTGTAACTCTTGCCTTTGTACCCTTAAGTGCCTCAGTTCTCAGGTGATTCTCAGATTGTTATTTCACCCCATTCTCCAGAGAGACAGGGAACTGGAGTAGTTCCACTTGGCTGACTTTATATGACCCACAACACAGGAACATCGTAACAAGCACTGCTTATCTCTCAAACTCATCCTTTAGCCATTGGCATTATACTCTCATTACTAATTCCTTCCCACACATAAAAAAATGTATTCCAGTCATTCACTAAATCTTTTGTTAATAACAGTTGATCTTGGGCTAAGATGAATTATTGCATTCTATTAGCAAACAATGGGCACATGAGCAAATTCAATGTGCCCATACTTTTATCCTAAACTTTACCTATTCACTAACAATAAAAATAAAGATTTAAGTTCACAGCCTCTTGCTAAAATAATGTGCCTAAAATTTACAAGTCTCATTTTTTACCAGATTGCTAATTTATATGCAATGTGACCTAACTAAGCATATTATGTGTATCCTTAGGAATTCAAAGCATTGTATAAGTGGAATATTTCCTCCAATTTAACAAATAAAATATATTATTGAACATTTATTAACCATTTACTACATCTAGGCACTGTGCTTTACATGTAGTGTCATTTAATCCTCAGAACCACCATATATAATACAAATTAGTAAATTCTCCCTGATGAGAAAGCTGAAGTTTCATAGGTTAAGAAACTTGTCAAAGGACACACAGCTAGTATGTGACTGATCTAATCTTAAAATCTAATGTTCAAAGAATCAACAAAAACCACAATGTTGTCTGATTACGAAGCCTGGGCACACCTTACATGCTGTCCTCCCTGCTGACATGCAGAGGAGGTGGACTGGGGCCTGCGGGAGCCTCTTTTGCTGCTGCTACTGCCAACATATTATTTTGGGGAAGTCTAGTTAATATGACCATAAAGGAGAGCCTTAATCAAAGGCTCAGAGAACATAAACATGAGAGACAGCAGGTTTGATGGTTGGCAGGTGCAAGTATCTCCGGAATGATATATCCAGAGCATCCAGTTTCTAGAACAGTAATTCTCACCAGGCATGGGTTTACCCCCAAGGGAGATCTGGTGATGTCTAGAGACATTTTCGGTTGTCATAAACGAAGTGGGGTGACACTGGCATTCAATGGGCAGAGGCCAGGGATGCTGCTAAACATCTTACAATACACAGACAGCCCCGTAACAAAATATTACCCAATCCCAAATGTTATTAGTGCTGAGATTAAAACATCTGCCCCATGGCCTTTGTGTGCTCCCCAATCTTTTGCTCCCTGAAGGCCAGTGAGGGCCCAGGGCAAAGAGGGAAAGAAAGAGGGCAATGAAGATCTCCCAGGGGGTTCTCGGAGTCAGGCCCTAGATTCTCCACCTAGATGAAAAAAGGACCTGAGAAATGGAGTCTCATTACATGAGCAGGAAGATAGTGAAATGGTTTGGTGAGTGCATAACCACAAGAGACAAGCAACCCAAGTGAGTTTCAATGGTCACAGCTACTGAAAGACTCCATAAAATACAGGGCTGTCAGAAAAATCTCTAGGTGTCCCGAGATACTCTGGCAAAGTACTTAAAGAAAAAACTCAAATTTTCAATAGTGAACTTGCAAACACAAGAATATATAAGGGAAAGGAAATGCTATACTCCCAGATGAAATATTCCTATTTTGCCCACTGCTCTGTAAAACTGTCCATACTTTTAAAAAATATTAAAGAGCAGTTAACTGCCTAAATTTCCCATGCTGTTTTGTGTCCCATTACACTAATATTACCAAGCCTCAGAATTTTAAATCCCCCTGAAGTTTTGACAGTGGTCTGGAATAAATACAAACACATCCAAGCTCCTTAGAAGAGGCTTTCAATTATGCCTTTAAATAAATATCACAACCTTTTCTTAATTGTGTGTATGTGCATGTATACTTAAATTTTCTTTCTTTTTTTTTTTTTTTTTTTTTTTTTTTTTTTTTTTTTTTTTTTTTTTTTTTTTTTTTTTTTTTTTGCTTTTTGGTATGTGGGTAGCTCCCTGGCTGGGAATCGAACCCAGGCCGCAGCGCTGACAGCGCCAGCACCGAAGCCTTAAGCCACTACACCACCAGGAATTCCCTATACTTAAATTTTCTTATGGGAAGTATTTCTCACCAACTTTTGATCCACTATCTGCATAATTTTTCCACTTGGAACAAATGCATTTACTACGTCCTTTATGGAATTCACGATAACCCTTAGCTGAAAAATAAAAATAATTAATTAATTAATATGAGACATCAAGAAGTACTGGCATTTAAAATTTTGGTATAATGAAAACAGATACAATTTGATTTATACACATGTAGCTAAATAAGTGCTATTTGAAAATATTTTCAATTAATGTATAAACATAATATATACCTTGAATATGATTAACTAACTAGATGAAGATACATGATACAGAGCAATAAACAAAGTCAGAGGCTAGTAGAAACAGCAAGCTACAGAGGAATAATATCTTTTCCTCTACTATCATTTATTGTGAATGGCAGGAAAAGTATCAAAAGCACATTCTTAACCCTACCAGCCGGCTGTACCGATTTTTCGGTCATTTCCGAACCTGCCGCCAGACCGCTGGACCTAATTTTCGGTACTTTGCCTCGTACGTGAAAACAATGACTCCAAGTTCCATCTGATTCTCACCACTTGTTTGCATGTAACTGACATTTTTCTATATCATGTTGGTTTTTTCTCTTTAATGCTCAGGAGCCCAGGTATAGGAGACAGTTAGGTTCAGGGCCTCAGGTCTCGTAGGGTTAAAATACTTGGTGAGTAATTTCACAAAGTTTTCATTTATAATGCAACTATATTCAGTAAAGTCAGAAATAGAAAATTTAAGAATCATAGCATACCGCAGGTGCCTTGTGAGTGATCAATTCCTGCCATCTCTTGTAGGGCGGTAAATCAAGATTTATGGTGTACCACGGAACTGAACCCCTATAGCTGTAATGAAAGGTGTATCATCTTGAAATTGTAAAAGCATGTTTTTGATGGGGGTTTGACAGTTATATCTATCTGGGTATGTTACAGACATATTCTCAATAATAATATAGAAGTTGGTACTCAAACAGGAATTTGCAGAAGTTCATTTACCAGTGCTTCTGTCCTATGTTGTATATATAATCATAAGTAGTTTCAGAAATTTTATTAAAAAATTGTATATTCTGTAAGGGTAATCTAAACTTGTGATATGAGAAAGAATCAATTTTGGCTCTAGAGTTATATGTAACCTGAACATCATCAATAGAAAACATCTGTCTTTTTTCCCCTCCTAACCTCTACAAAAGTTAAGTCTAACCTTGGGGACTTCTCTAATTGGTTTCCCAGCCAGAATTCCCTTTTAGACCATCTAACACTATTGCCAAATCACTGCCTCTAGTGTTGGCTTCACTAAGGTCACCTTTTAAGACCCGAGGGATAATATGTATTCACTTCCAATGATTGGCTTTAAGAACCTTCAGTAGTCACTCAGCCATCTTACTGTTCCTACTATACTTCCTCTCTTCTCATTCTTCTGTAGTACTCCAAGCCCAAGTACTGTTGCATCATGCCCATTTCCTAACTTCCCACTCATCAATTTACATACAGCCACTTCTACTTTGAGGATACAGCAACGCCCACGCCAGGCCTTATCAATGGACCTGGGCCATATTTCTAGTAGATGAACTCCACAACAATTCTGTTACCATGGATACATTATCTTCTGGCACTTGTTATCAAATAAAACATTCTTAAGGGTGTGTCATTCACTATTCCCAAAAATAGCAGCATTTGCTCCATTATTGCTCTGCTTCAGAGAAGCATAAGGTGTACTCTGATGCATGCAATGATGTTATCAATACTAGCTGTTAAATTTAAATGTTGTCCAGACTTATATCTGCAGTAGAGACAGGTTAGTGCCTTAAAGTCATGAGCTGTGGTCCTACTTATACTTCTATTGTCATGAATAATTATTTGATTCTCTGAATAATGCCACTGAGCTTGGGGCCTTGGTGTATGTATAAGGTGTTAATGAAACTGTTAGCCAGCAGCCCCTCGTGTTGTGACCCAGATAGAAAAGGAATGAAAGCACACTCAATTTTGGAAATACACATTTAAACAAAATCACAATGAATTTTTTTTCCTTCTGAAAGCATTTTCAAAATGCCATTTCCCTAGTAGCTGCTATCTGTATTAAATATGATAATACTTAATTCCTAGAAAAAAAGCTTTACATAAAGACAAATTCAGTTTCTGATGAATCATAATTTCGCACGTAAAATTCTGTCCCACAATTCAATAAAATAACTGTTTTCATCCTATTACAGGGCAGGTGCTACTAACCTACTCCCCTCCCTGCTAGGGTGCATTGTATTTCCGTGTCTCATAGCAATAGTAACCCAGTGGCCCCCTGGAACTATGCACATTAGTGGCACTCATAAGACAAGTATTCTACCTATGAACTCCTATTAGTTGTTCCTCCCCCATAGCAATCAAAAAAACCAAACCATGCCCCTATATCTGCCCTAAATTCCTGACTTTTCTTCAGTCCAGAGCCTTGGGTAGGCTCAAGGATTCCAAAGAAGAAATGGAGAGGAAATGAATTCGTTATAGCAGAGAATTAAATTAAGTGGGGGTGCGGAGACCCCAGAAACCTCTATAATAAAACCTCCACTAATCAGAATTCTTTGAAAGAACTGTTAATTTGATTAACAAAATTATCTTAAATACTAACACTTAGCCACAATCCCATATTTTACTTCTCATTAAACATTTTTATAAAGTCTCTTAGTACTGAACATGTGCACTTCAAGTTCCTGGAGAAATAAGTTGTATCTGCCTTATGAGGGCAGTGAGGAGTACACGGAATACTCAAAGAATACTTAGCAACTTTGGTATTCAGTCAATAATAATCACTGTAGAATATTTTTCTACTTTACAATAAAGTATAAATAATTAACATTAAATTATTTTTGATACTTAGCATCTGCTGTGCCTAGGTCATCATAATCAGTATTAATCACTGACTGAACCCACTGGGCTCCCCTGGTGATTTGGAAATTAGTCCAAGTGACACAATACACACCTATACAATAACAGAGCAGATGCTAAGCACCAATGAGCAGTAGAAGAAATGCTAATGGGGCACAGATAGGTTAAGGAGTTTTCTGGCTGTCCCTTGACCTCCAGCATTGAAGTGGCTGGTCCAGCTGGATAAACAGGTGTTTCCCTCCTCCCTCACAGTTGCCCACACATACCTCCAGAATCTACACACTTGATTGAAAAGGATGACCTGAAAGGTACAGGACTGGCTGTCATTCAAAGGTATATGAATACCACACTTGTCTTCCATCAAGATCCATTCATAGTTCAAAGAAAAGGATCTGAGTGGAGCTGAGGATTTCTGTGTTGGGAATAGACTAGCAATGTAGGAAGGAATCTAGCAGAAATACCGGGGTAAAAATATGTAGATGCATAAGAAAAATGTGTTTATTTGTGTGTGTGTGTGTGTATGTGTGTGTTTGCACACATATGTACACAGCAACTGGGAACCAGTTACAGCAGGGAAGGTTTGCTGGGCAATCAATTCACAGACACATATAAGGTGAACATAAAATAGAGCAGGAAAAAAACCTTAAATGGGAAAGGTACTCATTAAATGTTCAATGAATTGAGGCAATGAGACCAGCCAAGAGAAGCACACAATCAATAAGGCACTGAAGACTAATACAGTGCCAGTGGTAACAGAAAGAAGACCCTGAGAGAGCAAGCCATTAGGGAGAGGGCCGGAGTGCCCTCTGGCTTTAGAATGACACAGAAATTGATTACTTCTAAAGTATTTCCTGACAAGTCTTTGCCTCTTTTTACAGAAAGGTGAGTAAATCAAGAGAAGTTAGGTTATTACAGTTTCATTGTAACTGGAACAGAGACTATTTAGGATACATAATTGAGGCAAATGCAGTACAGAATATATAACTGGACTGCTACAAAAACGAATGCCATATTGATGTCACTGGTTAAAGCTGTTCTCTGCCTACCTCCACAGGCTACTTTCAGCGACAGGGAAGAGCAAGGCAAAAAAGATTTTCCTTCCTTACACCTTTTTCTTCTTTTCTACACCTGGTACCCTCTGGGCTGGTGGGCTATTCTTATGTCTTCTTCACAAACCCACGTAGCCACAATGGATTTGAGAAGGCCATACCATACCTAGATTAAAAATATTAATGTTAAATACACTAAAACATGATACTGGCCCTTCTCTAAGGTTTTCCAATCCTGCTTTTTCCCTTAATGGCTTCGATTATCATGCCAGGGTTTTCTTGAAGGTGTCACATATAAGACCCTACACTTTTTTATTTCAATATAATCTGGTAGTTTATACCCAGGCCCCACAGAAAATCACAGGTCAGCTCTGTATTTGTCAGGATGATGTGTACAATGCTTAGTGGTAGATAGAATAATTTAGTAGAGAACAGAAATTATTTTTTTGATAGGCTAGAAGTAGACATTTTAAACATGGTGTACTTTCATATCTGTGTGCGAACTTAGTCAAATGCATACTACTTAAACCTGAGGGGGGAAAATTGTCTTTCTTAGGACATGACAAGTTTTTATTCACTATTATTATTTTAATGAGCTCATAATATAGGGAAAAATATCCACAAAGGTCAAACTGAGTTGTGATCATTTGAAGTTTACTCACGTTGGTCCAGAAGGAGGGTAGGTTGATTTTCTGCAGTCCTCTGTCCACTAAAACACAAAAACAACAAAAAATAAACTGAATAGACAATTTTCAAGAACAATTAAAGCTTGTGATTTGCCCTTTTCAAAGTTTTCTCTTCCCACTAAAACTTCTAAATCTCAAACCTAAGTGCATTTTCATTCTCCATTCAATTTGCACTGGTGCACGATGTAATTAGGCTTCTCTATCACAAACATGTTGAGTAAAGGGGAAAAGTAAGAAAGAAGGTGGAAAATGTTTATGTCAAATAGGTTAATTTGTCATTAAATTACTTGATAGGATGTGATGTTACTTGAATTTATGAGCTGATCCTATTGCAATATAGATTTGCATCCCAAACCAGATTTTCAGGGCACACCGTCCAGGGCTCTTCATCATGTGGCCATAACTTACCATCCAGCCTCCTCTCCTGCCACTCCTCCTACTATATACAGCCACATGCAAGCACGTCCTCTGACCTCTCACCCTTCCATGCCTGTGAACGGGCTATTCACTGTCTAGAATGCCCATTCTCTTCCTGGTGAATTTTTGGCTTTAATTTCTAAGATCCAGTTCAAACACTGCTTTTGTGTGTGTGACGTCTTCATTTACTTCCCTTTGAAAAGGCATCCCCTCCTTTATACACCCACAACGTTTGTACACACCTCCATTACCATATTTATGACATTACATTATAATTATTTGTTTGTGTCTCTCTTCACTACGAAACTCTGTGGTCCTTGAAGTAAGGCTGGCCCCCAACATTGAGGCCACCGCTAATGCAATGCATGAATGAGACTTAGGGAAGAGCTGTTCAAGTTTAGTACTAAAACTGAATTAGCTCTTAACATAAAATGAATAAAAAAAAGTCCACAGGGATTTATGATTCCTTTATAACTAGTTTAAAATAGCAAGCATGTTTATCCTCTTTCCTCTGGCGACCCAGTATTATAATAGTAAAATAATTTTTAAAAAGAAGTATAATTCACGATATGTGGAAAGTAGAGCAGGGAAGGAAACTAGTAGAAATGGAGCTTGAACTCAGAAAATATATGTATGAGAATGGAGCTCTTATATCTTGTTTTAATTTTTAATGTTATGGGATGTATATAAAGTAGCTTGACATTACCTGTGATTCAAACATTAATTGCAGTCAAAATAAATTTACTACAGTATAAATTTCTTGTATAAGTGCTATTTTGCCTTGTATTTTTAGGTTGATTTTATTAAGATATAGTATCAAGTATCAAATTATCAAATGCTAATTCAATCATTAGAATTTAAATTATATTTGTAAATTATTACAATATAAAATATTAGATATCAAA
Organism: Lyroderma lyra; assembly: GCA_004026885.1. NCBI lineage: Eukaryota > Metazoa > Chordata > Mammalia > Chiroptera > Megadermatidae > Lyroderma > Lyroderma lyra. The sequence continues at coordinate 75,205 of PVJL010000445.1, read as the reverse complement.
TATTAATTTGATAATTTAGTGTCAACTTAGCAAAAGCTAATTTCCAAAGCCACTCAATGTTCAATAATAGTGGTTAAGGGTGGTTCTTCTTGTTTACTAAAACTTCAGTCTCAGCCCTAAGCTCAAAAAAAGCTGTAAAACTTTACTGCTGCTAACCTACCTAACCGCTGTGTGGTAGAAGAAGTCAGCATCTATTTCTTACAAAAACTCACAGAAATAATGAAGTCTACAGGAGCAAAAGAAGTTCATAATTGATGTTACTCATTTAGTAACACATGACAGACTCAAGTATTTTCCATAAAGTACCTGTTAATCGATAATATAATTAATATCCACAAGCTTTAAACACACTGCATTTTCACAAGTTTTCTACATTTGTCCAATAAGCCCTTTTCTGCTGCACACATATTTTTACAGCTGTCTGTTGTTACTCATCATAGTAGACTCCACTCCTGTCTTACTACATCACTAAATTCTGAAATTTGAAAACATCATTGCCTGTAGTTGTTTCTCCACAACTATTCATAGAAATTAATTTGTCAGCTGCTAAGTTGGCACTGATGCTCTTACTAAGTATTAATAACTGATCAGTATCAGTAACTTCAAGAGCCAAGGAAAACAACTGGGAATCGTCTGCCTTGTTCTTTCATTGACACTAATATTGTTGCCAAAGTCTCAGGCAACTGTTCTCACCTAAAGGTTAATAGTATGAAACAAGTTTTCTCAGGACATGCTTCTACTGTGGCAAATTCAATTTAAGTCAAAACTGGAAAGTGGCTTTCCTTGCATTGCTAACCAATGACCGACTTGGAGACTTACTTTGGTTGCAGCCTCATTTTACTTTTTGAAATTTGTAGATAAATTCTCCTGTGATGAAATACTCTGCTTTAAATTTTATTTTTCTGATCACTTTTTCCCTATGAGTTGGGAATACTGTGATGATGGTAATCTTGCAATGTCACATGTATTGTATTCTTTTATCACAACGCTAGTGTCACTGCATAATAAACAATGCTTTGCCATCTAAATCAGTAAAAAGAATCAATACTTTACCTCATGAGAACAATTTTACTCTTCTCGTTTTAACATGATACATGGGCTTGCCCTGGTCATTTTTTAAAAACATTAAAATATCACAGTATATTGATACATGCAGCACTTACAATGCTGTTGAGTTACAATTGCTTAAGTCTCATTTGAAGTGCCCTGAGCAGCAGTGAGAAGCCATGAGTGCACCATAGAGAGGCTCTGTTGGACAATTCAAAGACAGCGAAATAGAAGGGTGTTCAGACATTTGGTTCAACAGTGTGCTGTTAGAATTCTTAACGGAGGAAAAAGTTCTTCCAATTGAAATTCACAGGTGAATGCCAGCTGTTTATGGTGATTGGTGTGTTGATGTGAGAACAGGAAAATGCCAGGTGAGGCGGTTCAAAGATGGAGAAGTGAGACAAGCAGATTTGAGTGACAGACCACAAAGTGGAAGGCCTGTGACTGCACATGATCAGCTTCATCAAGAAAGCGTTGAATTGTGGAAATCGTCACATCAAACAAAAAGAAACTGCTGCTAAATTAGGAATTTCTAAGGAGAAAGTGGGAAACATTATTAGAGTTCTTAGATTCCACAAACTTTGTGCCAGGTGGGTACCGTGGATGCTGTCTGATGAAATGAAAACTGAGAGTTATCATTTCTCCAGAACTCCTGGAACGTTTTGAAAAAGAAAGTGAGGAATTTTCAAAGATCATTACAGGTGATGAAACTTGGGTCCATCATCATGACCCTGAAACAAAAGGCAATCCATGGAATACCACCATAAGGGATCACCTCAGCCAAAAAAAATTCAAAATTCAGGCCTCAACTGGGAAGATTACATCGACTGTTTGGTCCGAACACACTTCCATTTTGATGTGCAAAGGGTGAAAAATGTGAGCATCTGTGTGTGAAAGGTCAAGAATGATGGAGCAGAGAGTTCCATGGTGGTGTAGTGGCTTAAGGCTTCGGCGCTGGCGCTGTCAACGCTGTGGCCTGGGTTCGATTCCCAGCCAGGGAACTACCGACATACAAAACAAAACAAAACAAAAAAAAGAATGATGGAGCGGAAACACCATGTTACTATACAGAACCAGTTATATCCAGACATGCCTCATATAACAAAAAAAATATTACAGTGGAGGCAAAATTTATCAGCCCGCCGTTGTACAATGTGGATGAACCTTGAAAACATCATGCTAAGTGAAAGAAGCCAGTCACAACAGACCAGTACTGCCTGTAAAAATCCCCCTCATCTAACATGTCCAGCAGGGGTTCCCTAGTGGTGTAGTGGCTAGGCTTTGGCACTCTAACGCTGCAGCCTGGGTTCAAGTACCAGCCAGAGAGCCACCAAAAAAAAAAAAAAAAAAAAAAATGTCCAGCATAGGCAAATCTATAGCAACAGAAAGAAATGTTAGTGATTGCTTAAGGCTAAAGGGTAGAGGTTTACGGTAAGGGCTTTTCGGAATGGTGATGAAAATTATCTAAAATCGATTGCAGTGATGATGGCACAACTCTATGAATATTCTGAAGCCATTAAATTTATACTTTTCATGGACAAATTGCATGTAAACTGAATCTCTATAAAACTGTTAAAAAAGAAAAAAGAGAGGTATGGGCAAGATAGATTGCTGAAAGTAAGCTAATTTTTGTTCACCATTGAGTAGGGAAGTACATTTATCAACAGAAACATTCATAAAGATAAGCAGAGGTGATATTAAAAACTTTTAGCACCCAATATGACATTTAATCAAAACAGACTGAGCTGCAAACAACTAGTTTGACAGCAGAGTTAGATTCGGTTAAATGCTGCCCGAGTTCAGTTAACAGTGTTTGTGTTTCAGGAGGAGGAGGACAGAGAAGGAATGGAGCACAGGAATGCTGCTTTTCCTCATAAGCCTGTGTCTATGGTATTTGATATTCTTTAACTATGTACACTCTGACATAAGTTTTAAAATACTGAATTTTCAAGTTGCATGTATTTCCATTACATGAAAGATTATCAGTGATTTTTCTGACATTTGTAAATGTTTTTAATTGTCATTATCAAAAATTATTTATAAGTAATAATATATAACTCCAATGAAGGGTAATGTACTCTAAATCCACGAGTCCTTGTTTAGAATGGTTGGAAATGGACACCAAAAAGCAGCACTCTATCTAACGAGTCTTAATGAACAACTTTGAATTTTCCAAACACACAATTTAATAAGGGCAATTATTAACTTTAGAAATATAACTTTTACTTCTTTCTAACTTATTCACCATGAGATGTTTCTAAATATAATATAAGAACTTTTGATATGTTTTGGATTTGATTCACAAAAATTCAATTTATGCCTTTTTACTGAATTTTAAGTGAGGAATAGAGTGAAGAAATAAAAGAGTCACTATAGTCAAGCTAATAAATTACTATAATCATGTAAGTTAAGGCATGAAGAAATAATTCCATTCTTGTTTTAATCAGCCTGGGAACTTAAGTTTTTCTACTTTCCAGTTGTGTCAATGCCTGGATTGACATCAAACCTTCAGAAACCCTCTGCTTATGCCCGTGAACAGCTAAGGAAAGAATGTTCATGTATCCGGACCACTGGTCACCTAGAGGATCACCATCTCAGATCATTGCAAAGGCTAAGAATGCAAGACTGAGTCTTCTCATCAATGTACCTTTTACCATAAGAACTCTTAGCTTTTCTTTCTTCTCTGGAACACTGGGTATTGCCTAGTGTTTAGAATTTACAAACCCTAAGATCTTTAAATAAATCTTTATCATTTATTTCTAGCTAAAGCCTCCAGACTCTTTTTCACTTCATTTGACACAAGTTATCAGGAACTTCAGAGTCATGTTCTGGACAAAAGGCCCAGCTACATTAGTGATTAGAAGGTCACACAGCTGGTGACAGACCCGGTCTGTAGATCCCTTGTCCCAGCTTTCATTGTTCTCTCTCATAGCTTCCCACAGAGACAGCAATAAATCCAATGCCTCAATTTAATTCCTAATAGGAAACAATCTGTACTTCTTTCAGGGCTTTTGATGATTACAAGAGCCTACTCAGCAAGTATGTGAAATATAATGGTCTTTATCTCTTCCTAAGAATTATATTCAAAAGTCAGTATGAAAATCAAACTATAAGGCTTATTTCTTACAAGATAACTGTGAGGAAAATTAAAAGTGCTCTGTTAAAGTGTAGGAGAGAATTTCACCTGCCTCAGAGGTAAGAGAGTAACCTAGCCGTCAAACACGTAGGAGTCCGAGGTTGATGAGGCATTTTACTATAACACTGGCAGCAATATATAAAAATGAATTACAGAGACATGAAATCTACACAAAATCTCAATATGAGAGTACAAGGTAAAAAAGTCATTTCAGACAGGTTAAATGTGAAGATAGAGCAGAGACAGCTACATCATCACCTGAAAGAGAGACTTCTATAAGGAAAGACAGGTTCAAAATCTATGTATAGACTTGCAATAGAATTGCAATGAACTCATTTGTTATTTAAAATTTCCTACTGTCTCCAAATTGAACTACACATGGTTTTAATAACAGACAACCTTATCAAGATAAGTAAACATTTAAATAGATGAGAGGTAAAGATTATTAGTAGGTGACAGGTTAGGAATATTATGCAGTCTCCTTTGTATACTGTGCTACTCCCTCACAGGGGAAAAAAACACAAGCATCTTAGAATGTCAATTCATCTCTCTCGCATAGTCTTTCTCATTTTTGCTTCTTAAGGCCAGAGGAAGTGGTGAAAAATCTCTGTAAAACATTTTGTAAACACTTTATAGGTCAGTGAATTCTCCAATTATTCTGGTTATTTGATAGGAACTTGAACCTTTTTGAAATTAAACAGCCTTTTTTTTTTGTTTTTGTTTTTGTTTTTTGTTTTTTTTTTTTTGCTTTTTGGTATGTGGGTAGCTCCCTGACTGGGAATCGAACCCAGGCCGCAGTGCTGACAGTGCCAGCGCCGAAGCCTTAAGCCACTACACCATCAGGGAACTCCCGAAATTAAACAGTCTTTATGTCCTCCCCACTCATTAAGAAAAACTAATTATAGAGCTACTGGACATATTGGGTATTGAAAATATTAATGTATTAAGGAAAATAATATAGAGAGAGTGGAAATTCTTTCACTAGTGACTTGAATGTTCCACACCTAAAAGGAATGACGTAACTTGTACAGGCCTTTTAAACACTTGGGTACTTACTGCAGAATTAGTGAGAATCTCAAGGAAAAGACTTTACAAAAAAAAAAAAAAAAGTTCAGAAAACCCTCGTGTGTCTTTCTTATTATTTACTCAAAAAAAGCCAATGAAAAGCAATTTAAAGAAATTATATAGTGCACATTAGTGTTCATACCATGAAAAGAAAAAGCTAAACAATTCTAGCAAGGCAATTTTAATTCAACAACTGTTTCCTAAATAAGATTTTTCTTAAAATGTTCTCAACGCACAACAGAGTAGGTACACATCTACTGAATATGAAAGGGCATATTTCTTTCAAATACAGCAAATTCAATTGAGCATGCAAAGTTTTTCATTTTCTGACCTTTAATGTGATGGCACCATGAATATTTAGGTAAAAGGAGTAAGTGAGTAAGGTTCCTGAGGGCAGGGACCTCTCCATATTGTTCACTGACCCATTCCCACCATCTGGAATGGAGTCTGGCACACGGCAGGCATGCAGAATTTGCGGACTTAGTGAACAGATTATACTTGTGTGTTCCTTCCTTTGGAGTACTAAGGAAAAGCAGATGCACTATAATTAAAGTGGGCAGGCCAGATGGGGTTGATATGATTTTCGAAAACTTTGTGAAAATCACTGTCAACAATATTACCACTCATATGAGAAGATGTATAAAAATAAGTTTAATTGAGCAATTAATTACTGAGCCATTATGGTTCATTTGCACACATTTCAGAAATCTGCTCAGACTTATTACTGAGAACACTCATCTCTCCGGCTCTGATTCCTTTTTCTGCTCACTCCTCAGCCTACTGCAACCTATTACCTGCTCCCAACAGTGCTGTGGCCAAAGTGACCAATGCCTTCCAGTTGCCAAGCACAACAGATGCTTGGCATCTCAATGGCAATTACGCTGTCTCCGAGCTTCCGCAAGACTCACTCTCTCACTCTGGCTGCTGCTTTAATTTTGTCAGTTCTGCTTGACCTGACACATGCATGTGCAGGTCCCGTTGCCTCTGCCCATGCCTCTTCCTTTCTTCTCCTTCTGTATCCTCAATCTGCTCAAGGTTCACCTGATCCAATGGCTTCAAATAAAATGCCTAAGACTCCAAATACCTCTCTTCTGAGCTCCTGTCTCAAAGGCTTACTGGATATCTCAGTGCCACCCGAAATTTGACATAACCAGAATGAAAATGATCATCTTTCGAACCCCCAATTTTTCCCTCCATCTGTTCCCTGGTAGTGATGCCACCTTTCATCCAGGTGAGCCCCTCAGAAAGGTGCCTGTCCCTCATTCTCATCCAATCCTCCACTCTGCTCATTCTACCTGATTTTCTCTGGAACCATCCACTGCTCTCCTTTTCTACTAGCATCAACCTCCTGCAAGTGCCCGTTTTCTCCCCTGAACTAGTCTCTTTGCATCTACTTTCACTTCCTTCCAATCCAGAGTGATCTTTTTAAAGTGAAAATTTTATCTTGCTTAAAACCATCCAATGGCTGCCCACTGCTTTTAGGATAGACTCCAAAATCCTTAACAAAGTCTACAGCCCCGGATAACACATTCTCCATCGCCCTCTCCAGATTTTTCTTGCACCACTCTGATCACCACCACCTCTTAGTACGTCTTTTAATAGAATCAATAGTAAAGAATGATTCAGGAAGACCCTTAAATATGCCATATCTGAAACACCTCAAAAACGAAATAAAACAAAATCCACAGACATTCCAAATCAAAGGACTTCTGTTTGTAATTTAAAGCTGGTCTTCATTATTCATTTATCAGAAGTAGTTTTGAAATGTCTTTTATTACTGTGTGGTTTCAAACAATTTATTATATAAAAGGACTGAAGGTAAAAATTGCTTACTCTTGTCAGAGAATGAGGTCACTCAACTTCTGTGAGGTTACAAAGGTCCTTTCAGCCAGTGGCTCTCAGAATTTTCCAGATCAGTAAAAAAATTAGGAGGGGCCTAGTACAGAAGAGTCCAAATTTTTATTCTTCCAAGTGGAGATGTTAAATAAAACAAAAGAAAAATTCCCACACACGTAAAAGAAAAACATTTTAACAACAAAAAATGGAAAGACATAAAGATCAAAATAAAAGCTAACATTCTAACTTAATAATTTTTATTTTATGCCCTCATTTTTCTCATTTCACTAAAGACTTGTGAAAGCAGCTTCCCAAAATGACACCAGTAGGTGGATTAGATTTTGACAAACACTGTTCCAGATAAGAACTATTAAATTTGGAGTTCCCTGGTGGTGTAGTGGCTAGGCTTCCGCGCTGTCAGCGCTGCGGCGTGGGTTCGATTCCCAGCCAGGGAACCACCCACATTAAAAAAAAAAAAAAAAAAAAAGAAGAAGAACTTATAAATTCATGGGGACTGATGATTCTTCTTGTTCTAAAAACAGCCTTTATAATACTTTTACTTGAGAAAGTATTGAAAAAGTATAAAAATAAAAACAAAAAAGCAGCCTCTGACATCTGAAACTTCTCTGAGGTTCACAACCAGATCTCAATATTATCACAAGTTGGTCTGACACTCACAGACAGGCCATTTCTGCTCTTCTGCTGGATACAACCAATCTCACAGAATACCCACCTCAGTTAAGCTTACTCTGGGACAAGATAAAATGAGACAAAGCAAGGCCACTCATGAGTCTGCCTAAGCACAAACAAAACAACGGTACTATGTAACCCACAAAATATCAAACACCCTGTGCTCCTGATGACTGTTTCTTCTTTACCCAATCATAGAATTGTACCTCTTTATAAAAGCATTCAACCTGGAGCAAGCTCCTGACCCCTGAGACCTACCTCCAAATCACACAACCAAAGTCCACATTATGAAATAGGTTTTCCCTAATGCCCTTTACTGAGAAGCCCTGCAGTCGCCATGGTGTGTGTTCTCCCTCACCACAAAGAATAATGATTTGTTCTACTATAGGTGTGTTTCCTGGTGGATTTGGCTGAAGGGCATTGATGGTATCCAAGTATTCTCTACTCACACTAAGGCAAACTAATTGCATTTCTCCTTATACTCTTCCAATCCTTCTCTATGTATTTAGTATGCATTTTTATTACTGAAATCACTGTAATACTAATCTGTATTATATCAGCTTTTAATGGCTGAATAATATTCCACCATTTTGTTCTTAAAGTAGTTCTCCTTAAGAGAAATAAAATGATAAGAGAAAGCACATCTTGCTCTCACTGTCAATACCCTACCTAAGCTATTCAAGATCTTTCTTGTCTAGTCTCAGGTCACATGCACTCAAGTTCCTATATATCTGATGAGTTGGCGAATAAAAATGTAGTCTTATTACTTTTAAAGAAGAGAATGGTGGGAGTTCCCTGGTGGTGTAGTGGCTTAAGGCTTTGGCGCTGGCGCTGTCAGCGCTGCGGCCTGGGTTCGATTCCCAGCCAGGGAGCTACCCACATATCAAAAAGAAAAAAAAAAGGATAAAAGAAGAGAATGGTGAAACAGCACCAGACTGGGCATCAGGAGGCTTGAGTTTAGGTTAGGCACGCTTCAGTAAACAAAACTGTGACCTCTGGCTAGCCATTCTCTCACTCAGTCTATTTCCTCCTCTGTAAAATAAGTCAGACTGGTCCCCTCAGTACTTCTTGCATTTACCAAGTCCGTGTTCCTGGGACTCCCTCATGGGGAAGGAGTCACGGGACAAGCCTTCACATGACTCGGGGTGAAGTGCACAGCAGCCACATGGGGCCTGTCTGGGCTGCTCCCACTGCCATGCCTGGGGACGCCTCAGCCTTTCCCAGGGCCCTCAGGATCCTTAGCTGCGATTTCTTCACACCTCCTCACCAGGCAGAGAATGCCAAAGTCATCAAGCAGTCTACCGCTTAATTGAGTTATGTACACAGGGCGAGTAGAACTTTTCCTCTCAGCAGTCCAGGATGCGCGAGCCTGGAACTGGTAGGACAAGTGTAATGCCTGAAATTTGGAGGGGTGTAAATCACAAGCACCATTTTGCAGAGATCAGGATTTCCCTAAAAGGGTTTCTTGTTACTTCTGTACTGAATCAATTCGGAATGGGGTTCACCCATACTCCTGAACAGGAAACCAAAGACCCCTGTAAAGATGCTATCCTGACCAGGTGGACTAGGTGTTCCTTACGCCACCACCGTCCCCCACTCCCTGCCTTGCCAGGCCCGCACCTGCGCCCCACAAACCCCCTGCGCTGGCATGCCCCTCTCCCCGCCCTTGGCGCGAGCTCACCCACCGGAGGGGCGTGCTGCGCCATGGCGACCACTGTCATAAGAACGAAGGTCAGGAGACTCCGGATCAGCATCGTTGCAGATGCCAACGCCGCTCCAAGACGCTAGGAGGAACCTCGAGAGGAACCTCGAGAGGAACCTCTTGGGCTGGAAGCAGGCCGCGCCCCCGTCACCGCGTGACCAGCGACAGGACCGCACCACGCGAGGTGGGGAAGTGAGCCGGACAGGGCACGGAGGAGATGGAACAGAAAGAAGAGGACAGGGCTTTTGGGTGCCGCAGAAAGGGCAGCAGGAGCAAAGAGCCTTCAAGAATGAAGAACGGACCTGCAGAGTGGGACCTGCAGAGCTCACGTTAGGACAGTGCTATCGGTCAGACACCCCCCTCTTTTCGGGGAGTGGTTGGGCCGAGCCAAAGCCCCGCCCCGGCGGGTGCAGCGGAAGAACCCCGCCCCTGGGTCGTGCTCTGCGTCTCCTAGCGCGGAAAGCTTCGGACTGTGGGGTCCGTTCCTCTCTGGGACTCGTGTCTTCTGTGCAGCGTACCCAGACGGCCCGGGGCAAGGTCTGCGCTCAGGCCACTTGGTGCTAAATGCCCACGAAACGGACCCAATTCCTACTAGAGTCTCAAAACGCGGCCAAACATGCGACCCTGACCCATCTTTGCCCTCTGAGGAAAGCAGGCCCGAAGTGGGTGAGGTTATTCATCCTGACAGGCTGGGTCAATGGACAGGCTCAGATGTCAGGGGCTGGGAGGGTGGGATAATGTAATCCCCAAGGATACCCCAGGCTGTGAACTACCCATTTAGGCTTTTTCAGCATAGCTGACAAATCACAGAATTGAGGCTTCAGCGACTTAGGCTTGGACACAGGTGGAATGGCCAGGTAGAACTGCAAACCTCCGTCACTGATGTAGTCAGCTATTCAGCGGCTGGGTGTTTTGACCTAACTCTGGAGGGCTTTAGGTTGGCAGATTTGAGCTAAATCTGACAAGAGAGTGTCCTGCCCCTGAAAAACAATTAAGTTCACAGATACATTTACTTGGCATTCGTGCCTTCTATGGACGCTGTCGGCCTGGTAGGATGAATTACTTAAAAGTCCAACAGAAAATCTTACTTTCTGGGTTCCACTTTCGGATTGAGTCTTTTTGACATACCAGCTAGCAATGTTTTTGTAAAACCCAGAATACTATCACTAACATCTTCATGTTTTTTTGCTTGTGTGTGTGTGTGTGTGTGTGTGTGTGTGTGTGAAATTGCAGTTTTACCCATTTGTATTGATTCCTTAGAAAAACAAGTCTTCTTATTAGAGATTGGGAAATGAGAATTTGATGAGTGGGTTTTTTTTTCTAGACTTCTTTTTTGGGGGGGTAGATGACTGCGTTCCTTTTTGAGGAGGAAGTTTGACTTTTGAAACGTATCACATGATTAAAGTGGTTCCTGATTCAGCACTAAGCAAGCAGATCATAGAAATGTTCATTATTTCAAAATACATTTAATGTCAACCTACCACGGGACAAGCTTTTCTCCCAACATTGAGGATAAGCAGGGAACAAAAAAGAGGAGTTTTGTTCTCGGGGGTTTATAATTCAGACAAGAAATGGACAATAAACATCATACATATGGAAATTTACACAGGATATTAGATGGTGATAAATGTTATAGAGAAAAAGCAGAGTAAGGGAGATCAAGACTGGGGAGATTCACAATGTTAAATAAGGTGCATAGGATAGGCATTACTGAGAAAGCGACCTTTGAGCAGAGATCTGAAGGAGGTGAAGAAGGTAGTCTTGTGGATGCTTAGAGAAGAATATTCCAGACAGGGAGCAGCTGGTGCACAGGCTTAAATGTGAGAAGGTGCCTGGCATGTTAAGCTGAAGCAAGGAAGTCAGGGTGGTTGTAGCAGAAGGAAGAGGGGAAAAGAAGTGGATGAAATCTGTAAGTTAAGGAGGGTAGAATAGATTATACTGGCCATTATGAAGACCCGGGCTTCATTCTGAGCAAATGTGTCATGGGTAAATAGGTCAAATCACCTTGGACCTTAAAATAACTCTGTCAGAGTAAAGGATTCCCATCTTTTAATATATAAGTAGCTATTTGGTTTGAAAATCATTCACCTTAAAGGTCACTGAGGGCACTATGAACATGTCACCACACGTATTTTTTCCCTGTGCAAGGGTATTATTAATTGGTGGTTAGGTTATGCAGCAAACTCAGATTCTTTATGTAGAAAATTTACGTTAATTGGCATAATATTAGGCACAATTTTCATATAATTTCACATTTAACTTTCAAAGGCTTTTCATATACTGTTGGTTCTATTTTCAGACAAATTAAAAATTTAAATATACTACCCTAAAATTATAGCACTATATGCATGTTTTTTTCTTAAAGATAATACTTTATTTTAAAAACTACTTCTTCCCTGGTGGTGTAGTGACTAGGTTTCAGTGCTCTCAATGCTGCAGCCTGGGTTTGATTCCCAGCCAGGGAACTACCGAAAAAGAAAACAAAACAAAAAAAACGCACATACACACTCACAAAAATACTTCTTTCTTCAATACTAGCAATGCACAGAAAGCCAATGTAAATCATATGGCCATAGGAAACATTGCCATGGTTTGGGGCATACTGATGTATTTGTAGAAAATGGTATTTAAATGTACAAATAAAAGACTGTGTCAATGGGAAGGGTGGTTCAAATACTGCCTCCACAGCAAGCATCAAGTATAAGACTTGGATAACCTGTTGAGTATGCAAGAGTCACCATTAGTAATCAAATTGTTTATCAGAATAGCTGACGTTCTTGGCAAGCTGTAGACCGTTTTTATCTCCTACCTATGTACCCTAGGATCCTGAGGTGGAGCCTTGATTTAAAATCCTTGCAATCTAACCACCCCACCCTAAATGAAATGTACCACACATAACACCACATTACCCAGAACAGGTATGACTTGATTTATAAAACTGAATATTAAAGAATTTGTAATAGAAGATCAAGAAATACGAAAATAGTAGTTCTAAAAATAAACATTTACCAGAGTATTTGCCAATGAGTTGTTTAATATTTAAAAAGGCTTAGTATTTTTAAAATATAATCTGAGTTTCAAAATTTAGATTCTCCCCATCTTTTCAGAATAAAAATTGTAAAATATGCAAAATCAGACATCATACAAAATTGTTACATGATTCTCTTTCTCCAGTAGCTTTATCACACTAAGAAAGAATACTTGCTTTATATTTTACTATTCTGTAAAAAAATAGTTTAAATCATTACCTTCAGCACAAGAGATTGTATTACACGCACTGCATTACACAAATTTAGTTCTCACATTTAATTGTTACCCTATATAATGTCAAAATAAAAGTTAATTATCCTTCACTTTTAGCTTATCTTTCTTTTCTCTGTGGAACATTTTTGCTGTCTTAATTGAATCTCTAACATGTTAGGGTTTGAAGAGCCATTTATCCCATTTATACTGTTTTTGGTAAGACACGTGGTTCTGACCTGAAAATTATTTGTCAATTCAGCTCAGATCCACTAATGTCTAAATTTTTTTGTTGTATTGACTTCGTATTCCTGTATAGCTTCATTGTATATAAACTAGCAGTGTCCAACCTTTGACTTCCTTGGACCACATTGGAAGAATTGCCGTGGGCCACACATAAAATACACTCACACTAATCATAGCTGCTGAGCTACAGAAAAAAAGTTCACACACAAAAAAATTTCATAATGTTTTAAGAATTTGTGTTGGGCTGCATTCAAAGCTGTCCTGGGCCACAGGTTGGACATGCCTGAAAATCATTATAGTTACCTAGTTAATGCTCCATCCAGTTGTTTCTCATAAGTTTGTGGTAAATTCATGTATTCTCTGCCCACTTACAGCTTTCAATCCCAAGGTAGAGAATAATGGAGATGAAGGGAAAACTATAAATCAAATTAATATCTTAAAGACTATAATACATTTAGCTCATTATTCTATACTCATCTGATTTATACTGTGGATGTTTTACCAACCTCAATTCCACTCCTCCATTATGTAGCAGCCACGTGATTTGGATGAGCCATATCCTTATCCTTAGTCTTACCTCTGGAGTTGGGCCCTGGTTGGCCTAACATTTAAGGTTACCCTATCCCACTTGCCCCAGTGCATGACTCCAGTCTTAGTCATTTGGACTCTTGAATCCAACAGGCCATGGTTTGAAGCTCAGCATAAGGGATTATATTACACACCTACAAATTTAGCACTCACATTTAATTTAATTGTCCCCCCCATATAATGTCAAAATAAAATAGTTATCTAAATTATCCTTCAGTTTTAGCTTATTTTTCTGTTTATTTGTGAAACATTTTTGCTGTCTTAATGTTTCATGATGGAGGCTTTTGCTTCATGACTGAGGCACTTGTCTTTTCTAACAGAAAAGAGTAAGCTAGTAGTCCCCATTGCTGCCAGCATGCATGCTGTAAACTTGAAGGGAACCACCTAACGATGAATAAAGACTGGGGACAGCAAAGAGAAGAGATGGAAAGAAATTGGGTCATGATGACATTGTTAAGCTGCTAGATCGACCAATCAAGGAGCCTGTCCAACAACTGGACTCTTCATTAACGTAAGCCACTACTCTTCTTTATTATTTAAGCTAGGTCAAGTTGGTTTGTTTGCAAGTTGAATTATTGTATCTGAGAGTATCCTAAGAGATGTGTGCACTAAAATAGGTATTTCTACACTCTCAAGACCAGAGGGAGATTTATTGTAAAGATCTAACACTTAAGTTTTAAGACCTTCCTTACTCATGCCTCTTCTAAGCCTTCTACCTAATTTCACACTTGTAATTCTTTTCCTTAAGGAGGACCAACCACATTGTATAAGCTTCAGGCCTCACAAAACCTGGGTCTATCATCATATATTTTGGGGAGATAACTTCCCCCTTTCTCTCCAAGTAGAAGGAGTGACTTACCTACTTAGTAAATAGCTGAAAGGGTTACTGCACGTGTATGGCCTGTCCTAGTTGACTCTCTCATTCAGACCTGCCTGCCCACAGTGGTAAGCTCACTGCAGCTAGCCCTGAATGACAAAAGAGTGGTAGGGGAAGTAGTTGCTGCCTTTGACCACATCTTCCAAAAGATGTGGCACCTCTCCAACAGATTTTTAAAACACTATGTTAATGTGATGGCTGTAAAAACTGAAGAAAGCATCACAAATGGCTGGCTCTGGGACATGTGGAAACAAGGTAGTCAAGGAATGGAAACTTCTGTAAGTACTTGCAACTGCTGCTCCCCAACCCAGCCATACCCTGCTCTCAGTTTACTCCCCTTCATGTTAGAAACTGGCTGTACCCTTGGGAAGCAGTTTGCATTTATCAAGTGACTGAGTGTATAAATTTATTCCAGAGGAGAAGGAGTTGGGAATTTCATCTTGGCCTCAGGTGCAAGCTGTTGTCTTTCTTCCTGCTTAATCAACAAAAAAAGCTGATATTGATCTCCATCTGATGCCTGTGTATATCTCTCAGTTGTTTCCCAACTTGGAATGGTAAGGAGAATTATCATCCTGAGATAACAACTGAAATTAGCAATAGCATTGTAGTAATAAATGTATGTATGAAAAGTACTAAATGACCAACTAAAAGTACCAAGCAGATCACTAGATGTTATGAAAGATACACGTGAGGTAAAATATGAATTCCTGATCTCAGGGAGTTTACAACTGAAAAAGAAAATATCACTAACATAAATATGTATCAACTTTTGAAGCTGTCCACAATTCAGACATATTAGGTTGAGCCATATATAATTACCTTTTTTGTAGGTTAAAAAGTAGTTGAATATCAACACTCATAAAGCTAACCTAATGTTACCAACATCCAAAACATTCACAATTATGTGACTTGACTTGGAAGCTGGTCCCATCCCACTGTAGATATCTGTAGACCTCTGGTGGCTCCTGCTTTCCCTCACCTCTTGAAGATTTTCACACCTGGCTGACTGTCACAGTTTCTAATAGTGATTACTTGGTGACCATTCTTGGTGATTAAAATATCCACAAAGACAATCCTCCCAGTATTTCCATTTCTTGGTTTCTTGACCTCTTCTCTTGCAATGTTCTTGGTGTCTTAGCTCAAATACCCTATTCCATGATTGTATCTTAGACATTAGAATATTTCCTTCATTTTGCTTTGGAATACCTCTGTCTTTTGATTCTTGTCTTCCTCACTGGCCACCTCTTGAATTGCCCCTGTCAGCTTCTCTTCATCAGCAGACCTTTATAGGTAGGGAAGCCCCAGGGTTTAGTGTTCAGATGCCTTTTTCTTTGTGTATGCTCACCTCTTATGTGATCTCATGACTGTAATGACTTTTCTATATTGATGACCCTCAAATCTATGCCACCAGCTCAGACCTGTTCTTTGAACTCAGACTCTTTTATCTAGCTGTCTTCTTGAAAACATTTACTTTGGATAGCTAATAGGCATCTTAAATTTATCATGTCTTTACATGAACTCCTTTCTCTTTGTCCCAGTTCACATTGTCCATTTCTCAAGCTTCCCTGTCTCAGTAAATGGCAATTCATTTTCTATTTGCTTAGGCCAAAGATCTTAGTTACCTTTGACTTTTCTCTTTCTTACCACACACCCAGAACACCAGCAAATCTTATTGGCTCTACCTTCAAAATATATTACATGCCGAATCCAGTTCTCACCACTTCTACTTCTGCCTTGGTCCAAGTTACTCTCATCTGGATTAGTAGGGTAACCTTGTAAGTGGTATTCCTCTTTCTCCCATCCCCCATCTAATTCCCACAAAATCAGATTATGTCACTCCTCTCTTCAGAATCCTCCAGTGACTTCCTACTCAACTCAGAATGTACTCCTTATCCTCCTTTCCCTACTTGACCCAACTCCGTGTTTACTTTTCCTTTCTTACCACGGTAAGGCCACTTATGATCTGGCTAGCCCCCTGCTACTTCTCTGATCTCACAGCCTACCAGCTTCACCTTTTGCCATGATGCTTCAGTCACACTGGTCTTCCACATTGGACTTCAAACATGTCAAGCATGCTCCACCTGAGGAGCTTCATACTTACTGCTCCCTCTCCCTGGAATGTTCTTTCCTGGATATCTATAAAGCTCACACAAATGCTCAAACAGCCCTTTATCAGGGAAGCCTTCCCACAGCATCCAATATAATCTGAGTCTCCACAGGTAGTCCTTATCCTCCTTTCCCTACTTGACCCAACTCCATGTTTACTTTTTTATTTGTTTAGCATCAGTCTCTTGTCCAGAATGTAAGCTCCACAAGGGCAGGGATTTTTGTTTTTGTTTTGTTTACTGCTTATTTTCAGCACTCAGAACAATGTCTGGCACATAATAGCAATCGTTAACAAATAAATATTTGTTGAATAAATAAAATAACTAAAGGAACTGTATTAACTAAATGTAATTAACTAAATCATATACTAAATGGTCCTTAAGTTAATATAAGGTATCACCAAATTACAAATGGATTGTTTCCAAAAGTTTTTAAGTCAGGTATTTGGAAATCAATCTGCATTTTTTTCATATGAATATGAAATAAATGCCACTATTATCCCCATCTTGTGGTTGAGAAATCTGAGGCTTAGGTTAAGTGATTATGTTTAGGTTTCTGATTCACGCCTAAACACTACACCAAATTCCCAGGCCAGATCACAATACCTTTAAGTCATATAGTTCTGATTTAAAGTGTCCTATAAGGAAGGGCTATAATGGAAGACACCTATCTTATACATGAACAACTACATTTAGAGTCTAGATTGACCTGACTTTCTAGATTGTTCACTCAACTACACCTTTTCCTTGATAGGTCTTTCTGCTTTCATCATCCTGTCTGCTTTCTTCCTGTCCATCAGCCTCCCTGTTTTCCTGCTAGTCTCCCCTCTGCGGTTTAGATTCCATGGTCCATCATTTCAATGGCTCACTTGCCAGTATAGTAAATCCTCTTGCTTTTTGTTCTCTCATTGCCTATCCTGTAAAACCCCAAACCTGTATGACTACAACTATGCATGTAGTCTACATACCTGCATCTGGGCTGCTGAGTTCTGCTCAGCAGATTAGGTATTATTATAAATTCAAACCAAAAAATCTACTAGGCCCTTAATACTATGCAGAAAATCTGTGATTCTTAGGCACTTTATCTTTCCCTTAGCAACTTTTTCAAACACTCTTCTCAAAACTTTGATTATCTACTATTTCTTCCATTACTCTTAGATTACCTTCTCTTCTTCATGGAGAAAATATAAATTTCAATTCTCTGCTCCATAAGGGTCTATACCTGGCCCCATTCTTTGCACTTCTTTGCTGCTATATTAGTGAGGTTGTCCCTCCTGTTTTAAGTCCAGCCACTCGCTTGTCTTTTTGTTTTTGTTTTTGTTTTTGTTTTGTTTTTTGTTTGTTTGTTTTTACTCTAACCTTAACATTATCTTTTGGGTTTTTGCTTCTACTTCCTTTTCAGGAATACCGTGTTATAAATTATGCCTTTTCTCTCTTGCATCTTCAACATATTCTTCTCTATTGATTTCTTGACCTTAGCATTTAAGCATACGCACGTCTCTTCTGTGTTAGAGGAAAAAATTCTCCCTTGTGTCCTGTAGCTAACTTCACTGTCCTCTATAACCAAAGTCCTCAAAAGAGTGGTGTACTGAAAATTTCCAAACACACATCTATGGACTCCTATAGGTCATCAGGAGATGCTTATACATCTGTGGTAAAATAAGAAACAAGTTAATGTTCATGTTTACCCATTTAGCAAGTTCAAGGTATACAGCCTCTAGAAGTAATGCTTTTATAAAGTAGTTAAAATGTTATGTTACAGAATTATGCTTATGATTTTGTAATAAAAGATTTGGTATAGATTTACCAGTTCATAACAAAGAGCATTACTTCTGCCAGACCCTGTATATGTCAGATTAAGTTTACCGATTGTCTTCGTCTGAGGATTGTCTTTTATTTTGATATTATAGCCTTCCAACTTTTTTTTGAAATATGCTTTTTAATAAAATTATGGTGTCAATGGGTAAAATTTTAAAAAATATTTCTGCTTGGCAAAAAATCTTGTTAATTCTGCCTAAATAATATAAAAATCTTTTGTATTTATCACTGTTCGTTTAAATGAAAAAGTATGGAACTCTGTTGTGACTATCTCCTTACCTCTCACTCCCCCACCAGCACTTCCTAATCTGGGTATTTAACCAAAATGGCTCTTACTGAGGTACCCAACGAGCTCTGTAATACCAAGGACAATTTCATGTTACTGCATTTTTCAGTTATTTAGATAAAACTGACCGGTCCCTTTTCCTTAAATATTTCCTCTTTTATAGCTTCCATTCTACATTTTGCTGGTTTTCTGAATCCTTCCTTGACTTCATTTCCTCAGTCTTTTGCCAGTTCCTCTGTACTAAACCACACTACTATTAGAAATCGTAGGTCTCTGTCCTATGTACTTGTCTTACTCCCTGTGGTCTCTAAGGTGATCTCATTCCCTCCTATGTCTAGATTCTGTATGTGACAGACACATGGTATTTCACAGGCACCTCATGACAAGCTAGAAACTGTGCTCATCAGATTTTTTTCTTTCTCCAAATCTGTTCTTCCTCCATCTCAGTTAGTGGTTTCACCACCCACTCCTAATGCTCAAGCCAGAAATTTAGGAGTTGCTCTGACTCCTCTCTTTCCTTAGCTCTTACATATAATTTTAATCATGAAGATAGTTAATCATGTTGTAAACAATTCTGAAATCTGTCATCCTCTCTCCACCTTCACTACCAATGCCTGGGATAATTTGTGGCTACCATAATTTGTTGCTTCCAACAACACAATTTCTTCCTAACTGGACTCATAGTTTTCTCTCTTATCCATCTCCAAAACATCCTGTAAACTGAAATCAGAATAAATGGTCTTTTAGAAATGCAAATTTAATACTTTACTTTCTCGCTAAATACCTTTCAGTGATTTCCTATTACCCTTAAAGTCAAGTCCAGAGTTCTCAACATGGCTCAGAAGGCTCTGCTCAGAAGCTGGATTGCTTCTGACTTCCTCTCTGGCTTTTATTGCTCAGTTATTCCCTTTCAGCTAAAGCAGTTCTTCCTGAACACCATGCTCTTGCCTGCCTCAGTGTTTCTGCCCACTGGGTTCCTGTGCATAGAATATCCTCCCCATGCATGCCTTCACACATATAACTCCTACTCATCCCCTACAACTCAGCTTAGTTTATGTCTTCCTTAGAAAAGCCTTCCTTAACTTACATCTTTCCAAAGTTTAGTCACCATATTAATCAATTCTCAGATAACCTGTACTTTTTCTTGTCAGTACTTTGCACACTTATAATTATTTGTTACTTATTATTTCTTTTAAATGTGCCTGTCTTAATAATCTGTAAACTCTCTCAAGATAGGGAGAGTTTATCTTATCTTGTTTACCACTCTATCTGCAATATGTAGCACAATGCCTGACATGCATTGATGTATAATAAATATATGATTAATTGATTGATTACTTATA
The DNA here is from genome assembly GCA_004026885.1 of Lyroderma lyra. Lineage (NCBI taxonomy): Eukaryota > Metazoa > Chordata > Mammalia > Chiroptera > Megadermatidae > Lyroderma > Lyroderma lyra. The sequence continues at coordinate 55,226 of PVJL010000445.1, read as the reverse complement.
GAGCTCAGGATCCTAATCTCGAAATAACAGTGCTTTGTGGGAAAAAGCATTCAGGATCTAACTGGGGTTCTCTCCAAGGTTGTCATTCTCTCCTCTTTACTCAAACATACTGCTTTCATTTTTTGTCTCTCTCTCTCTCTTGCTTTCTTCCTACACACAGAAATAGTATCCACAGTGTCCAGCCTTTCTATAGAAAGTCTCCAATTTGTTAGGGGCATTGAAAAAGTGCGAGTTCTGGAAGAAGGACTGGGTCAGGGATGCCTAAGGGATCACCTTGGTGCTTACGCTTTTATCTTAGAGTATATTTGAGATAAGTTTTTTTCTCTATTCTCCAGGCTCTAAAGTAAAGTTTTAGGGATTTTCTTTTTCTAGTAAAGACATAGGAATCAGAGATTTGTCTCTGTTTCATCGTTAATAGCAACCTGGTTTATTTTTAATAATTATTTTGTTTTGAGTTTGTAACTAATATAGTTATAATGATTTCTTTTGTTAGAATACCTTTTTTGCACTCATTGACTTTCTGAATTGTTTCCTTAAACAATATTTTTTCACTATTTAAAAATCCAGTTGAAGAATTTTTGAGCACTTGGCTCATTTACTTTTATTGTGATGACTAACATTTTCACATTTATTTCTGTCATTATATTATGTTCTTTCCCCTATTTTTTCTTCTGTTTTCCCTTCTTTTAACTTTTTTCACCTGCATGTTGGATGATCTATGCTCTTTGTCCTTTTTTTAGTGGTTACCTTAAGTATTTTAATTTGCGTACTTAACAGAATATAAAGTTAATCAGCATTTTCTCTCTCCTCTTGAACAAATCGAAAACCTGGTAATGATTTAAGTCCAATTCCCATTTATATGCTATTGTCTAATATTTTAGTTTTAATATCCCTTTTACAAATTGAACATTATTATTTTTCTTTTATATAGTTTGGCTTAGCTTTACCAGTTATTTTCAATATCCTTGCTTAATGTTTCTTCTGTCATCTCTGTCCTTTCCCCTGGGATCATATTCTTTCTGCCTAGACTTTATCTGTTATAATTTCTCTTAAGAATGACTGACTTATCATGATAAGTTTTCTCAGTTTTTGTCGTCAACAGTGTCTTTATTTTGTTTTAGTGCTTTTTGTCTTTTTCTTCAGTTTCATAGAGTGTAACATTCTAGGCTGACAATTATTTTCTCTCAGCTCATGGAACGTACTCTTCTGCTGCCTTTTGGCTTCATACCTATTGTGAGAAAGCCAGCAATCAGCTGAATTGCTGTACTGTTGTGAGTGATAACTCTCTTCTTTTTGGCTGCTTTTAAGATGAAACTTTTTTATATGTAGCTCTGCAGTTCCACCATAATGTGCTTAAGTGTGCATTTTTATTTATCATTTTTATTCACTGGGATGGCTGAACAATTCTCAGTTGTTACCTCTATTTCCTTTTGCCCATTCTTCCTACTACCTATGTCTATTACCTCTTTCCACTACAACTGGGCATATATTAGATGTTCTCGTCACGTTCTCTGTGTCTCTCAACCTGTGTTTCCTCCTATTTTCCATTTTCTCTCTGTGAGCTATATTTGGTTTCATTAATTCAGTTATGTTAGTTCATTAATTCTCTCTTTGGCTGTGTTTAATGTGATGTTTAATCCGCCCACTGAATATTACATTTTTATATTTTTGAAGTCCGTATTTTTCATTCAAGTTTGCTTAGTCTTTTTATAATGATATATTTCCTGTTTACATTCTGGCTTAAGTTTTATGTCTTTAAACATGTTAACTATAATTATTTAATATATTCTGCATTCAATATTTTTTAATTTTCATTGTTTTTCCTGGTTCTCACTAGTAGTGCCTTGTTTCTCTGTGTATTTTTAATTTTGATTGTGAGCTTATTTTCTCTGATTTTTTTTTTTTTTTGAGTAGGATTTAAGGTCAGAAAGGCAGAACCAATTATGACAACTTTAAATTGAATTCTCTCCTTGAGATTGTTTTTCTTTTTAAATCAGAAGTCGTGTGACTTGGGGGTCACACACCTACTTGTGGTTACATCTCAGAAAGATTTTTTTTCCTCCTTTCCTTTCACTTAGTGCCAAGCATAAGGCAAAACATGTATTACCCCACTCTGTGCAATAAAAGTCCTCATTCAGTGTTACCCTGAAGGTAGTCATACATTTCTTACTCAGTAAGTCTAGACTCCTACCTCCCACATCTTGAGTATTTATTTGTCAAAGCAAAAGCTGAAAGTTTCCAGGATTTGGCAATTTCGGGTAAGATCTAGCTTTGGTACTCATCTGTTTCTGAGGATTCTTGCTTCCCTTTTGTTCTGTATCTGTGGATTCCTGCATGTACATGAGTAGTGTTTTAAAAAAATATTTTAAAATACTTTATCCAGTGTATTAGTTGTTTTAATAAGGAGTGCCATTTGTGCTATATATTGTCTGCTTTATCAGGGAACCCTGGTTTCATAACATAAGTGAAACCCCCATTTCTCCTGGGTTTGATAATGGGTGAGAGGAGAAATCCCAGGGAAGAAGAAAAGAGAAGTCAGTACATGTAGTACTTACTAGTTTGAGACTTTATGTAGTTAAATGGTAAGTCTCTCAGCCCCATCCCTCCAACTCCTGCATATGAGTTGCAGTAATGGGGGAAGATATGAAGAAAGAGTAGTAGATGAGTCTCCAGACATGTAGGATGACTTTTCATCTCTCATTTATTATTTATACCATATGACAAATCGATCAGCAATTTTCTAATATTAAAGAGAAAATTTAGAGTTCTGATTACAGTCAGAACAGGGAAAAATGTGGAATTTTTTAGAGGTGATATGTTTGTTTTATAGGAAAATATTAACATTAGATTGAAAAATGATACTTTATATTCCATGAACTCAATGATTCTTAAATTACATAAAGTATTAAAAAGAAAATAATTTATTAGGTTCAGAAATAAAACCCTAACTGCAAGAAAATGAAATATAATTATAACAGATTGGACTTAAAACTGAGAAAATACATTTCAAATCTCTTTAAAATGAAAAAAGCACTGGGTAAAGGGATGAACAGCATGCTTCAGGAGAGTCATTCAGAGTTAGAGGTGAGGAGGATTTCCAACCTAGGAAGAAGGTGTAACAAAACCAAAATGTACCAGCTAGGTTTGGTCTGTAGTTAATTTAAGTTATAATAAAAATTAGCTGAGCTGAGGCAACAGAATTTTTAAGGCAGCTGAATGTAAGGTCAAAGTAGTATGAATGCTGAAGTCAATGACACCGAGGATGGGAGACTCAGTGAAGGCAAAGACTATGAACCAGGTTTCAGGTGGGTCAAAGATACTAATGAAGACAGATGCAGAATTGCATTGGTAGAGGGTGTGGATGGCATGTGCTTCAAGGACTGAGTTGATGGGTGGGGATAATGAGTTTCAAATCTGGTACTTGCAGCCATTGTATGTGATTCTCCAACTCTGGGTGCACTGGAATGACAGCTGAATTCAGCTTGGAAAAAATCAGAAGAGACATTTTCATGGGAGAGTCCAAGAAGAAATTTGTTTATTGGAAATTTTATTCACCCTCTGTTAAATGATTAAGTCTTTGCTTGTTTTTCTATGTTATGAAAGCACACAAAGGTGGAATAAGGTATGGCAGTAAAAGGAACATAGACAAAGAAAAGTTGTCAAACCTGTGTGCAGAGGTAGAAGAGGTTAAACAGGCAGTGAAGGGATATATACAAGGCCTTCTAGAGAGGATTTTTGGTCTAAAAATGAAGAACAGGGAACATGTAAGAGGGTTCTGTTTCTGTAGGCAATTGGAGAAATTATTTTCCTAAACAACAATAGAAAGGGATACAGTCAAACAATTCCTGCTGCTGTGATTTAACGCTGATGTAAACTAGGATTTATGGGTTGGGAACTGTAGAACAACCTAGGTTGGTCTGAGGTCCATTGGTCATTTCCAAACAAGTCACCACACTTTGGAAAGCTATTTTACATACACAGGTAGCATCAGACTGAATGAGTGCTTGGTGGTTGACTAGACTAGAATCTTAACTTTGAATTCTCCTGAACCTAGGTATATTCCTGTTTTGTTTTGTTTTTTTTTCCCCCCTAGTATCAGTGAAAAAAAGAAGAAAAGAAAAAGGAAAAAGAAAAAAATGTTGCCTTGGGGGAATATAGCAGCAAGATAAGAAAATAGGGATTAATACTTAGTGATACAAGCATAAGGGCTAATAAAGAAAAAGAATAAATAATGTATTAGATGTCAAAAACATTGCCAGTTGTTTATTTTTTTCCCTTCAGAATTGACTGCAGCTACACATTTTCTATGTATTAGTCAAGTGACAGGGAACTAAGGTTAAAAGTTATGATTTCATTCTTTACTTTGGATTCTTACTTATATTTAACTTTCCACCTTTCTAAAGGAATGAAGAGAGATGTGCTTTGTTTTCTTTGTTCTCTTCCCTATAATTCCACTTAGTATCTAAGCACCAGAAATAGGAACTACATGATGGAAAAACAAATACTAACAAGTACTGCTGCACCTCTGGTTCTCTACCAGCAACACTCGGAATAGGACTGTGAAACCTTATTAGATTTGTGAAACACGGTAAGAAAAACACCTGAAGATTTTCATTTATAAGTCTTTGCTATACACTCTGAAAATATATTCTTCATGAAAAATAAAGGCAGTGTTGAAATACAAGGCTAAATGGAAAGAACATATATTGTTTCTCTGTCACAGAAAATAAAACCTCAATGATATTTAAGACAAGTATCTTAGTGGCATAAAATTAAAAAGAAATACACCAAATAGTGCCAGAGATTTTCCTGGCGTATGTTATACAATAAATATCAAAAAGCAAAACCTGCCTTAACACCATAAAATCCCCTTAATTAAATATGCACTTTAAAAAAATTATAAACTAGTAAGTGGACAAGGAAAGGGGAAATAAAAGTATTGAATTATTTTAAAAAATTTGTTTCTAATGTATCTGTTAAATGAAGTTGATTTCAATATGTGTGAGCCAGAAAAAAAATTAAATGGAGCTTGCCTGCATTAAGCCCCTCAGGTTAATATTATTGATTATGACAATACCATAAAAGAACAATGTCATGAAAAGAAAGTCATTTTTGACTTTTCATCCCAATTATGAAAACTATCATGTTAAAATGTGGTATTAAGAAAGCATATTTTAGTACATTCTTCTGTGTAATAAGAGTTTAGAATAACTGAGTATTTTTCCTACAATGAGTTAAAGCCATGGACTGATCAGTGTCAACATTAGGGCTGACTCAGGAGCTCCGTAGTATTTGGGTGAGTGCTGGGTTATCTGGTTTGACAAGTCCATTTTAGGAACTTAGGCCTATTTTAATATGTCTTCATTTAATTTAATGGTTTCTTTATTAACTTCTTTGTTTAGGATATTAGAATTTTTGTATCTGTATCTAGGAAAGTCCATGCAGATCCTTAATTTGGGGAGGAGAGGGCAAGGAACTATTCTAAGAGTTTGACTGAGTCATGGCAGAGTAGCCTTCTCACACAAAAAAATTAAACTTTGGACAAAATAATAAAAATTACCTAAAGGTAATGGAGATTGACCAAAAGCATGCAGAAACTTGAGGGGAGTTAACTCTAGTAAAAAGGGAATTGTATTTTTAATTCTTTTCAATTTAGTATAGGTCCCAGGCAGTGCCACTGACAGTAATTAAAACTCATATAATAAGAGACCTTAAGTTTTAGGAGTCAGGGAGTCAGAGGACAGAGTTCAGGGTGACCAAAGAATATGGGAAGTGAGGAGGAGACCCTAAAAAGGGAGAGCCAGAAGGTAGCCACCCTGCCCGAATCTCTCACTGATCTCTGAATCCCACATCCTTGAGGCAGACTTCAAGCAGCCCAGCTAAAAAAGGACTGAATAGGATTTCAGCTGCTGCCCTCGTAGTGGGAGACAGAATCTGGAGCTTGAGATGAACTGAGTTAATTAACTGCCTATTACACAAATAAACAAACAAACAAAAATTCAGAGGAACTAAACAGAATCCAGTTTCCATAATGGGTTATTCAAAATGTCTAGAATACAATCTCATTGTATCTGACCTATGAAGAAACATGCTCAAAAGAAAGACAATCAGTGGAGACTGACTCCCAAATGACCAAGATGTTGGAAATAGTGGACAAGGATTTCTAAGGTAGCTATTATAACTCTACTCCAAAACAAAAACAACCTCCTAAACCCTCTTAATGAGGGATAAGAAGTTTCATCAGAGAACGGGAAAGTATAACAACAATAGGATCAAATGGATTCTGGAAGTGAAAAATAGTATCTGAAATTTAAGAAATCACCAGATGGGTTTAATAGCAGTTTGCAGATGGTAAAATAGGTCAGTAAACTTGAAGATAGAAAAATTGAAATTATCTAATCTGAAAAATGTAAGCAGTCAATATTGGGTGTGGGGAGCTTATTCCTTGGTTAATGTTTTTATTGTATATAACCTTTAAAAAAACTGAATTATAGCTGACATACAACATTAGTTTCACGTGTACAACAATGATTTGATATTTTTATACATTATAAAATGATCACCATGATAAGTCTTGTTACCATGTCACCATACTTATTATAGTATTGACTGTAATTCCTATGCTGTTACATCCCTGTTGACTTTTTTTGTAAAATTTATTTCTTTAATGCCTCTCAAATTAAAATTCTTTGTTTTATTGTTAGACTTATTAGGGTGACATTGGTTAGCAAGAATTACATAGGTTCCAAGTGTACAATTTTACAGTGCATCCTCAACTTGTTGCATTATATGTTCACCACCCAGTGTCAGTTCTCTTTCCATCACCTTATATTTAGCTCTTCCCTCCTCTCCCAACGCCTCCTTCTTCTCCCATCCCCTCCCCACTTGCCCCTGAATAAACATTAAACTATTGATTGTGTCCATGAGTTTTTTATTTATTTATTTTTGTTGCTTTCAGTTTTATATTCCACATATGAGTGAAGTCATACAGTTTTTGGTTTTTTTCTTTCTGGCTTATTTCACTTAGCATAATGATCTCTAGGTCTATCCATTTTGTTGTAAATGGCAGTATTTCATCTTTTCTTATAGCTGAGTAATATTCCATTGTGTATATGTACCACAGCTTCTTTATCCAGTCATCTGCCTGGGAGTTATAACTGGAAGTCTGTACCTCTTAATACCTTTCAACTATTTCACGTGTCTTCCCTTCTCCCTTCCCTCTGGCAACCAGTTTTCTGTTATCTGAGTGTTTGTTTTTTTTAAATACCACACATAAGTGAAATAATATGGTATTTGTCTTTCTCTGTATATACTTCATTTACATAAGGTTACTAGACTGGTAAATTGGGGAAATGCTTGGCCAGATTTTGATGGAGCTTTAAACAAAGTTTCATATATCCTCATGTATAAAATGGAAAAATGTGGACCAGATAATTTTTAGATGCATTCATTCTTGACCTCTACTACTGTCCTGGATTGACTTCTGTGCTATAACAGGGGGTTGGATGAAGTGCAATGATAGAAACAGGGAACACTTACCTGTCACCTGTGATTTTATTCATATTCTTTCACTTATAAACTCTATGAGGGCAGACAATGTGTATTGTAAATTACCTTCCTAGCTGCCAGGAATTAGTTCTGCTCTTGTGAATGTGGTGACAAGAAATCCAGGAATGCAGTGTTCAGAAATGCAGGCAGATAGGATATCTGTTCCAGGGAAATCAGTCAGTGGGAGATGGTTTTAGGTACCAAGTTGGTGTTGGAGGCAAGATTTTAATCTCTTGAAGGTAGTGTTTCTCAAAGTGTGGTTCAGATAACTTGCTTCAGACTTACCTGGAGTGCTTGTTAAAACGTCAGTTCTGGGGTTCAATCCTACTTTCTGACGAGATCCGGCGTGTTCAGGGTGGTATGGCCGTAGACTCAAACCTACTTTCTAAGCCTGCATCTCTAAGGGAAGGTCTTAGAAATGTACAGGTATCCTAAGTGATTCTTATGTACATATAAATTTGAACTGCTGTTTATTTATGGGGGTTGAGGATATGGCAAAAGCAGAAAACAGTAAGTTCTAGGGCAGATTTCACAACTTTGGCACTACGGGTATTTTGGGTTGGATAATTCTTTGTTGTGGGGAGCTGCTGTCCTACGTGTTGTAGGATGTTTAGCGGCATCCCTAGTCTCTAACCCTCTAGGTGTCAGTAGCACCTTTCCCAGTTGGGACAATCAAAAATGTCTCAACATTGGGAAATGTCCCCTGGGAAGCAAAATAGCCCCTGGTTGAGAACCACTGCTTTGTTGGATCAGAAGAGTAAGCATGTTCCTAATTTATGTATCTGAAAAAGGAGAGCACAAATGTGGGCTTATCCAGCTGTTGGAACTGGAGTCCAAGTTAGGGTTGGAGCTACAAGAGCTCCTTTGTAAGGCTGATATTGGTAGCTTAGCTCCCTTGCTGTGGAGGGGTCATGGAACTCTAGAGTTGGTGACATACAGTATAAAGGCTGAGAACTCGACATGGTCTGGCAGCTTGGGCCAGTTCTCAACCCCACCCATACTCTAGAGTTAACATGGAATTGTGAAAACACACAGATGCCTCAGCTAACCCAAATTCTTCTCAAGAGGAATTCCCAGGGAAATCCAGGCATCTGATACACAACCTTGATTCAAAAACAGTCACAGGCTTAGATGACACCTGGAACACTGTCCAGGAACTCAGAAGAGGCTACGAATCAAATTGGCTCAGCATAGCAGACCTCAGCAATACTTACTGTCTGAACCTCTCTAATAGTGCCCATCTCATCCCACAGGTGAGGATGAAAGAAAGCATTATGTACATATCCATTGTGGCTAAAGTATCCTAAGTAGATTTCCTCAATTCTACTTTTATCTTCTGTTCTGAGCCTACTTGCTCTTTTGTAATGTTTCCTGTTCCCATTATACTGCCCAGTGCCTGATTTCTCTCTCTGCTCAGCCTCCTTCTGATATCTGAAGCCTTGCTGAGTGATTGGATTGGCAGTTTCTAACTCCCTTTTAAAGGTACTCCTTAAGCATCTATTGTATCAAGTAATGTAAAGCATTATGACAGATTCCACAGGCTGCACAAGAAATACCAGTTTCAGAGAATAACACCTCAACACTTTATGACACGAAATCTAGAAAACAAAACAAACAAAAAACCAATAAAAACCAACTGTGTGTACTCCAAGTTTCATTTCCATGTGAAACACTGCAGTTAACGAAAAAGTACATCCATGGAGAATCTCAATTGAATTTGATTAATCTTGGTGAAACTAGCTACCAGTTTAGTAATAATTCCACAACAGCTCAAGAACTTTGCAAAAACATTTTCAATGGATTAGACCTTCATATCAGACCTGCAACAATAAACTGTATAGAAGAAAACATTGGAACTAAGCTTATAGAGCTAGGACTCAAGGAAGACTTCAGGATCCTGACCTCATAGGCAAGGGAAGTAAAAGCAAAAATAAATGAATGGGACTATAACTAAAAAACTTCTGCACAGCAAAAGAAACCATCAACAGAGCAAAGAGACAGCCAACTGAAGGGTAGAAAATATTTGCAAATAACGCCAATTAAAAAGTGGGCAGAAGAACTAAACAGACACTTCTCCCATGAAGAAATACAAATGGCCAGCAGACATATGAAAAAATGCTCATCCTCATTAGCTATCAGGGAAATGCAAATCAAAACCACAATGAGATATCATCCCCTACCTGTTATAATGACTATTATCTACAAGACAAGGAATAACAAGTGCTGGAGAGGGTGTGGAGAAAAAGGAACTCTCACATACTGCTGGTGGGAGTGTAAACTGGTACAACCACTGTGGAAGACAGTGTGGAGGTTCCTCAGAAAATTGGGAATGGAGCTACCATTTGACCCAGCAATCCCCCTTCTGGGGATCTACCCAAAAAACTTGAAAACCTCTGTCCGCAAAGATTTATGTATCCCAATGTTCATCGCAGTGCTGTTCATGGTGGCCAAAACATGGAAACAACCAAAGTGCCCTGCAACAGATGACTGGATAAAGAAGCTGTGGTACATATACACAATGGAATATTACTCATCTGTAAGAAAAGATGAAATATTGCCATTTGCAACAAAATGGATGGACCTGGAGATCATCATGCTAAGTGAAATAAGCCAGACAGAAAAAACAAAGAACTGTATGACTTCACTTATATGTGGAATATAAAACTGAAAGCAACAAAAGAAAAAAGAAATGAAATGAACAAACAAACAAATAACCCATAGACACAATCAATAGTTTAATGCTTATTTGGGGACGAGTGGGTTAGGGAGGGAAGAAAGGGGAGCGGGTGGGAGAGGAGGGAGGGGAAGCTAAATATAAGGTGATGGAAAGAGAAGTCACATTAGGTGGTGAACTTATTATACAAGTTGACAATGCACTGTAGAATTGCATGCCTGAAACTTATGTAATCCTTGCTAACAGATGTCACCCCAATGAGTCTAACAATAAAAATGAATTAAGAAAACAAAACAAAACATTTTCACTGATTATTTTATTCAAAAAAACAAAACAAAACAAAACAAAAGGAGAAGACAAAAATCCTGGTCATTTGCAGTATCTATCAGCTTTTAATTTGGCTCTCCTGTTTAAACAAAGACAGATAATAAAAATTAACCTAGGTAAAACATGCCATATATAATCAATTGTTACTAAATAGAAACTCATGCTTAAAAACTGTTCTTAATTTTGGTTACTTTATTACTGCAACATTTATATTAAAATATTTTAATTAAAATTTTATTTTTCAAATTATGTTTCATACAAAACATTCTATTCTTATGAAAGTCTTTTCCTGATCTTTAACAAATGTTGCCTAGGCAACATTTTTCAATCCACAATAGCAATTTTAATAACCTCTGAAATTAAACATGCCCTAAACTTCTATTTAACTGAGTGGGAATGTTATATTTTTATAAGTGATAAAAGTTACAGGACATAGATCTTAATCCATTTCTTTTGAGTCCATAACCTAGTGTTATATCCCTTTCTTGATTTCTTATACTAGATACTACATACTATTAATAATTTGCTCAAGTGGGAAAAATTCTCACATCATTTACTGACTTCAAGTAACAACTTGATCAACTATTAATAGTTAAAAGGAAATATGAGAATTAGCATTATTTTTATCAAGTAATGTGAACAAATGTTTTAAAGGCTAATTTTGCAACACAGGACCTGGATGAATGGCAGATTACCAAATTCTCTTTCAATCTGGCACTTACTCAATTTAGAGTTGTAAGTTCACAGCTAAACCTTTCTAACTATTTTTTATGTTGTAAAACTAAACCATTACTTACCTAAGTAGGAATAGTAATAAATAAATATTAATAATGCACTATGATGAATGTCCTTCACATGTCTGAATTCAACTTAATAAAAGTGCTTCAATTTCATTTATTTAACTATTTTAATCTAATTTTTAGGAACCTGTTATTATTATGATAGAACACAATGATTTTTTAAATTAGTCAAATAACTTCTTCTTAGCCCTTATTTTAACAGTTATAAAAAGATGATGGTAAGTAAATTTATGAAGTAGTTTCAGCTAAACCTGAGTTTCTTACAACAAAATATATAAGTATAGTAGACATTCAGTTAACTAGCATCCATGGGGTCTGATAGATGCTGGATAAATGCAAGTAGACTCTCCATTAACCAGAACTCAAGCAACCGGCAAAATGTTTTTGTTTTTTTTTTGCCGGTTGCTTGAGTTCCAGTTAACAGAGAGTCTACTGTACTTGGAATCTGGCTATTTTTAAATAGTTTTTCTTAGTGATCTTTTCCCAGACTTATGATGTTCTTTTGGGGTAATATTACCATATTCATAAATTAGAAGTAAACACAAATATTTGAGGAGGATAGTAATCCAAAAAGAACATTGGTTTTATATATGCCACTTACACTGGCTACCAAAAATAACTGGAAATAAGTGAAAATATACCTACCTGTCCAGAAGTGTTTCATGCAAAAATCCATCTTTCCGGGCCTTTTTAAGAATTTTACTGTCTTCTTTACTTATTTTAAGTTTGTTGTCTTGGAAGCTCTGAAATTTCTTTCTGTTAAGAAAATGTCTTTCTTGAAAAATATCTCAAACTTTGATTATCCATGTTTACTAATGAACTTTAAAAATTTTTAAAGTTTTTCATTTATTAAAATAAAGTCTAAGTGTATTCCTTTAATAACATACAGCTTCTCAACTACAAAGATGTTCTTATTGTCCCACTATCAAGATAACAGTTGTTTGGGTACTGTACATAGCCTCGTTTTTTTAGAAATAATTAGATTGGCCAAAAAGTAATTGTGGTATTTTGTGAGTTTAATGAAAGTTGATTTTTTTTTAATGGAAAACAAAAACTTTATTTAACAATGTATGTTCATTATGTTCAATTATCTTTTGATATTTTTCAGGCAACTTCATGATTTCACTCAAAAAAATTTCTTTTTCAGCAAAAAACTGTTCCAAGAACAATTTGGCATCTTCATCAAAGGTAAATGTTTTACCATTCAAGGTGTTCCCACCCAAAGAAAGGTGGGATTTCAAAGGCATTGTGTATTTTGAGCTGCTTCTCAGGAACCAAACAGTTAATTCGGATGTGTATTATTGTCAATTGGATACATTAAATGATGCCATCAAACAGAAGTGTCCAGAGTTGGTGAATCACAAAGGGGCTGTCTTCCACCACAATGCTAGATCACGTACAAGTTTGGTCACTCATCACATGGTGATGGAGTTTGGACTGGATTTGTTGCCACAACCACCATATTTGCCAGACAGTGAACCGTCAGACTATCTACCATTTGTTTCCTTCTTTGTAAAATGCCTTGAATGGTAAAATGTCTACCTTTGATGAAGAAATCAAATTGTTCTGGGAGCACTTTTTTGTCAAAAAAGATAGAATTTTTTTTGTGTGTGGAAATCATGAACTTGCCTGAAAAATATCAAAAGATAATTGAACATAATGGACACACATTGTTGAATAAAGTTTTTGTTTTCCATTAAAAAAAAAATCGGCTTTCATTTACTCACAAAAAACCGCACAATTACTGGAGGACACAACAAAATGGCAGCGTGAGAGGGACCTCTAGAAAACTCCTCTGGAGATTACAACTAATAAAACACCTATACCTCAACCAAAGACCCGCTACACAATGCACAATCACAGCTAAGAAAGCCCCTGTAGGCATTAAGGTACCTACAGGCTGGCAGAGGGTTAAACAAAGGAGAAATAAAGGGAAGAGCGGGGAGTTGGCCACACGGGTCCTGCTTGGAACTCTACTGCTGGGGGAAGGAGAAGAAAGCAGTGTGAGAGTGCTCCGGGCCTCATTTGGTCCACAGGACAGAGGAAAGGTGGCCCACAGGTGGGGCATGAGATACTGCACCCACCTCACTGAGGCCCCAGGACGTGCAGACCTGTCTGCAAAACGCAGTGGCTGGACTTCACTCTGGTTCCCAGAGGAGGGGGAGCAGCTGGGCAGTGAGGAGCCACAGTACAAATGCTCCAGCCAGGAAGGAGAAGGAGAGAGGGGGCTACATGCATACATTTCTTGGCCCACAACTAGGACGGTTTGTCAGCATACAGGACAGCTGACACCAAGGTTCAGGGCAGAGTCCATGTGTGTGTGGGGCAAACTGAGAATAGAAAGGTGCAATCATGCCCAAACTCCTGGCATGACCGTGGAGCCACAGGAGGAAAACAAAGCTGCAAATGGCGGGAGAGTCCAGAGAAGCTGGAGAAACCAGAGAATTAAAAGAGATGGGGACAGATGTCCCATCAGAAACAGAGCTCAAAGCAATGATTATAAAAATGCTTAAGGAACTGAATGATAATTTCAACAGAGATAGTAAACATTAAAGAAGACTTACAAGCCAACATAAAGGACCAGAGAGATGATGACTACATTAACTGAAATGAAGAACATAATAAAAGTCACCAAATTAGATAAGATAGAAGCACAGAGCAGTGATTGGCAGGAAAGGCCAGCAGAAAACACCCATTTAGAACAGATAGATATGAGAATCCAGAAAAATGAGGATGGTTTGAGATTCCTCTGGAACAGTTTTAAGTGGAAGAATATCAGAATAAAAGGTGTGCTGTGTGGGACAGAGGAAAAGCAAGGGATCAAGAAATTATTTGAAGAAATTATGAATGAAAATTTTCCTAACCTGGCGAAGGAAATAGACATACAAGTCCAGGATGGACAGAGAATCCCAAACAAGATGATCCCAAACAAGAACACACCAAGACACATCATAATTAAAATGGCAAAAGTTAAAAAAAAAAAAAGAGAAAATTCTAAAAACAGCAAGAGAAATGCAAGTAGTAACTTATAAAGGGATACCCATTCAATTTTAGCTGATTTCTCACCAGAAACTTTACAGGCCAGAAGGGATTGGCAGAAAAAAATTCAATGTGATGAAAATCAAGGATCTACAACCAAGAATAATGTATCCAGCAAGACTAGCATTCAAAATTAAAGGACAGATGAAGAGCTTCTCAGATAAGAAAAAGTTAAAGAAATACATCGCCACCAAACCAGTACTACAAAGAATATTAGAGGGACTTCTTTAAGATGGGAGGAGGGATGGGAGAGAGAGTAAAATAATGGAAAGGGATGGAGAAATTTAGATTGTTAACACAGAATTGAAAGCAACAAAGAATCAAAACTCATGGACACAGTCAATAATTTAGTAGTTACCTGAGGGTAAGGGGGTAGGGAAAAAGGGACAGGGACACAAGTATATGGTGATGGAAAAAAACAAAAAACAAAAAACACCAAACACAATTACCTTTTGGCCAACCTAATAAGAAATATTTACTATTGGACAGCATAATCCATATAGCACAGGATAAATAATTGATTCAATTAGTCAAGAATTAAATTAGAAAATATTCAACTAATTGAAACTTTCTGGACACCTTTGTCCTTTAAATATCAGATATGTCAATGAGATACATAAAATGTCTCACAAAAGCTGAGTCATGAACAGAACAATTCAGATGTTAGATTTGTTAGTTTTCTTAATTTTCTTTCCTTCTCAAAGGTAATATTCTGCTTATATTCAAGATTCATTACTGTATCTTCCTCCCCAAAGAAAGCAAGCCTCACTTTTACCAGGGAATGTTAGCTGGAGTCTCATGTCCTGGCTGTGAAATAGTATTTGGTTGGCATTATGTACTGACAAGTTATAGCCATTATATAAATTAATAGAGAAGAGACTAACCTAAGTGACTGTAGTTTTGAAAGCTGGCAGGATAATTAGGAAAATTGAAGTCTTGAGAAAAGAAAAACATTTAGCTCAGTGCTCTGTCCTAGTCTACATTATGCTGTCTCTTCCTGTCCTTCAGGTATTTTATCTTAGGCACTTTGAGAAGCACTTCACTGTCAAATCTGTAAGTCTAAAAGGAAAAGAATACGTACACGTAATTGATTTCACACTGTTTAACATTTCCTTTGTCTTCTTCTGGAATATCATCTTTTTTCTTAGTTTCTCTTTCAGCACAGGATCGAATCTGGGTATTGCAGATGAGAACCCAACAAGTTACACATATATCTTTCTCCTTCCCCACTTTACTCAACTATATAAGAACATTCTAGCTAATCTCTCAGGCAAAAGAATAAAATAACTGACTTATTTAGTTAACACTTACATTCAGAAAAAGGTTCTAGATACGTGTTTTCATTTATATATGTAATTTGTATAAATAACTGCTGTATGTTTTTAGAGCCCTTGCGTCAGAAATACTGAAGAAAAATTTATTTGATAAACATTTTACAGATCAGATCCTGCTGAAAAATTAGGCAATAATTTAATTAATTCTGGCCTCAAAGTAAATACAGTAGGACCAAATTATCCCTATAGTGTTTATTTTATATATTGAAAGTTTAAGACAGTAGCTGTTTTACTCTGCATAGGCTATTATCAAATACATTGACTTTTTTATGGTTAAATTTATTGGGGTGACATTGGTCAGTAAAAATTAATCTAGGTTCCAGGTATACAATTCTACAACACATCATCTATGTGTGTTATGTGTTCATCACCCAGAGTCAGTTCTCTTTCCATCACGATATATTTGAGACCTCGTCCCTTCTCTCCCACCCCGCTACCCCATACTCTCAGATAACCACTAACCACTAAACTACTGATTGTGTCCATGAATTTTTGTTGCTTTCAGCATTGTGTTCCATATATGAGTGAAATCATATGGTTCTTGGTTTTTTCTGTCTGGCTTATTTCAGTTTGCATGATGGTCTCAAGGTCCATCCATGTTGTCATAAATGGACCTATTTCATCTTTCCTTATAGCTGAGTAATATTCCATTGTGTATATGTACCACAGCTTCTTTATCCAGTCATCTATCAAAGGACACTTTGGCTGTTTCCATGACTTGGTCACCATGAATAGTGCTGTGATGAACACTGCGGTACATGTATCTTTGCAGACTAAGGTTTTCAAGTTTTGGGTAGGAACTCAGAAGTGGAATTGCTGGGTCATGTGGGAACTCTATTCTTAGTTTTATAAGGAAGTTCCATACTGTCCTCCATAGTGGTTGTACCAGTTTGAATTTCTACCAGCAGTGTATGAGAATTCCTTTTTCTCCACATCCCTTTTAACACTTTTTCCTTGTCTTGTTGATAACAGCCATTCTAACAGGTATGAGGTGGTATCTCATTGTGGTTTTGATTTGTATTTCCCTAATAGCTAGTGAAGTTGAGCATTTTTTCATATATCTGTTGGCCATTTGTATGTCTTCCTGGGAGAATTGTCTGTTCAGGTCCTCTGCCCATTTTTAATTGGATCGTTTGTGGTTTTTTTTTTGTTGTTGTTGTTGTTGTTGAGTTGTACAAGTTCTTTATATATTTTAGATATGAGCCCCTTATAGAGGCATTGTTTGCAAATATTCTCCCCTTCAGCTGATTGTCTCTTTGCTTTGTTGATGGTTTCTTTTGCTGTGCAGAAGCTTTTTAGTTTGATATAGTCCCATTCATTTATTTTTCCTTTTATTTCTCTTGTCTTTGTGGTCAGGTTCATAAAATCCTTCTTAAACCCAAGGTCAGTAGTTTACTACTGATGTTTTCTTGTATATACTTTATTGTTTTGGGTCTTATGTGGAGGTCTTTAATCCATTTTGAGTTAATTCTGGTATATAGGGACAGTTCGCAGTTCAGATTCATTGTTTTGCATGTGGTTTTCCAATTTTCACAGCACCATTTACTGAAGAGGCTTTCTTTTCCCCGTTGTATATTTTTTGCTCCTTTGTCAAAAATTATTTGTCCATATATTTGTGGGTTTATTTCTGGGTTTTTGATTCTGTTCCATTGGTTTGTGGTCTGTTTTTCTGCCAATACCAAGCTTTCTTGATTACTGACGCTTTGTAGTGTAGATTGAAATCAGGGAGTGTGATGATTCTAGCCTTACATTTTTTTATGTAGGATAGTTTTGGCGATTTGGGGTCTTTTGTGGTTTCATATGAATCTGATGATTCTTTTATCTATTTCTTGAAAAAATGTCTGTGGGATTTTGATGGGAATTGCTTTAAATCTGTATATTGCTTTGGTAATATAGCCATTTTAATTACGTTGATTCTTCCAATCCATGAACACGGAATATCTTTCCATTTCTTTGTGTTGTCTTCAATTTAGTAGTGTCTTATAGTTTTCAGTATATAAGTCCTTCACATTCTTTGTTAAATTTATTCTTAGGTATTTTATTTTTGTTGTGATTGCAAAAGGTATTGTTTTTCTAAAGTTTCATTGTTGGTATATAGAAATGCAATTGATTTTTATACATTGATTTTATATCCTGCAACTTTACTGTATTTATTATTTCTAATAGTTTTTTGGTGGAGTCTTTAGAATTTTCTATATAAAGGATAATGTCATCTGCAAAAAGTGACAGTTTAACTTCTTCTTTCCCAATTCGGATGCCTTTTATTCCTTTCTCTTGCTGACTGCTGTGGTCAGAACTTCCAGTACTACATTGAATAGCAGTGGAGACATGGGACATCCCTATCTTACTCCTGATTTTAGAAGAGGCTTCAGTTTTTCCTTATTCAGTATGAGGGCTTGTCACATATGGCCTTTATTATATTGAGGTACTTCCCTTCTATACCCTTATTAAGCATCAAATACATTAAAACTTCTAATATATCACAACTTTTAACCTAATTGGAATCCCCCTCTTTAAAATTCTTATATCCTCCTAAGTTTTGACTGATACTTAGTATCATATGCCATAAATGATCAGATACAAATATAGCAATTAGGATTAAATGAGTGGGGAAAGGGCACAATATTCAGGTCTGTGAAACTGATAATTTGCAACCCAAAGAATCCACATTTCCAAAGTGATCTCTGTGGTTCAGAGTTCAATTCCAAGACTGCTTAGAAAGTGGTGACGATAATGCCTGTTCCAAAGATATGTGTGTGACAGTTTGGTTAGAGGGGGTCCTAGAAGACTTGGGGAAATTCCTGGCCAGGGCCTGTGACTCAATACTACTTTCGGGAAGAAATGTGTCCTAGTAGATAAGGCCAGGCCATAAAGGTGGATGGCTGACAAAGACAAGCAGAGCCTGCAATGTGAAAGGCAAGAGTCTTGGATTATCACAGCTCAGAGCTTCCAGGTACTTGACTAACAAAACAGAACCAGGAAAATTTCATTGTACTTCACATAAAAATTGTTTTTATTAATGATATATATATAGCATAGTGTTTTTTTTTCTGTAGAAGTGCAGAGTACTACTGTACATGTATTAGCATTGTCTTCAGTAATCATACTTTTATAATGTAATCCAGATGAAAAATAATTTAAACATGACACAATAAATTAAGCATGAATAAAATTAAAAACAGGTAAGCCAGAAATCCACCAGTATTTTCTTTCCTTTTTTTTTTTCTTTTTCTTTTTGGTGGTTCCCTGGCTGGGAGTCAAACCTAGGCCGTGGCATTGAGAGTGCCAAAGCCTAGCCACTGCACCACCAGGGAACCCCTCCACCAGTATTTTCCAATGACCTGTTTCCTGAGAAGCAACAAGAGATGGGGTATCAGAGCAGTTTCTAGAGTTAGTTGGGCCTGGCTACACATCCTGTCTCTATCATATGCAGCTGTGTGACTTTGACAAAGTGACTGATCAAAACTAGTGCAGATATAAGGAGGGTCAAAGGCTGTTTCCTTGTCTGTGAAGTTACAGGTATCTCACAGGAACATTATGAAGATTAAAGAAGGCAATGCATGTGCCCCATTCAGCAGATTGCCTGAAGTTACTTGCTTTAGTTTTGTTTATGTACTTGAAAACTATTATGATTAACACTTTCTAAAATGTAACAAGAATATCTAAGTTTTAGATAAAAATTATTTGAAACCTTGGTAAAGAAAATGTCTTTTGAGAAAACTATGGAAGATATACTGAAGTTTCTAATTTTTGTGCTATCTAGAATGGTATTTCCTTCTCCAACAATGAACTGCAAAAGATGAAGAGTTAGTGGTATCATCATTCTTGTTTAAAAAGATTAGTAATATGTTGCCAGGTAAAAAGAATACTAAAACTGAGTATTAAGAAAATCAAGAACATTTAAAAAGTAAATATGACATAATACATATTGACAGGTATTTGATAGATGCTTTTAAATTATGTTGGTAAATGCAACATCGATTTTTATGCTTTATTTATAAGGCTGAAGGCCACTTTGGAAAAGGAATCCTTCCCACCCTCCACCTATTTCTTTAAGCCTCCTACTATGGCCCTCCCTAACGTATTACACAGTAAATTTGGATCAGACTTGCTGGAACCTGTGAACTCTCCAGCAGAGCCAAATTACCCAAGGTTCAGAATGCTAAGTACTAGGATGGAATGCCAAGAAAAACAGTGTGCGAAGGAGGCAGTAGTTAATAAGCCTTAAAGGCCTTCATCAAATTCTAGTCAGAAAACTACCTGATTATCTGTTTTGCAGTTTTATTTAGAATTATACCTTGATATGAAGATGTCAGTATAATTCTTATAATGAAGTAAACCAAAGAACAGGATTAGGGAATTTAGCCTGGAAGAAGGAACTTTTATTTTAGCTTAGTGACTGGTAGCAAATTAAAAAGCATTTGTTTTATGTGCTTCATGTTCTCCTTATGTAAAGAAGAATTTTACTTAATCATGAAAAGATCTAGAATTTGAAGGCTAATGCTCTGAAAGTTCTGACTTTTATCCTATATACAATGACTAGCAACATCTATGTGTTAATATTAAACTCAAGACAACCTAGTAACCTTCTCATACATGTTGGTATGAGTGTAAGTTAGTACAACCACTATCGAGGGCAGTAGCTAATAAAATTACAAATGCTTACACCCTCTGACCCTGTAATTCTGCTTCTGGGAATTTATCCTATCTCAGATATACTTGCACAGCTACAAAATGGTGCGTATTCAAAGTTAAGTGCTGCAGCATTGTTTGTAATAGCAAAAGAATGCAAATAGCCTAAATTTCCATTTATAAAGAATTGGTTAAATAAATTATGGTACATCCCTAAAATGGAAATATCATAAAGCTATTAAACGAGAAATTTCTACATAATGATAAGGGACAATCAATAAATCAATGTCTAAAAGAATGTGTAATGGAAGCTAACTCTATTGTAAAAAAGTAAAAATTACATATATATTCATATTTTTATACAGAAACCCTAGAATGCTGTAAAGGATGGGAAATATGTTTATATATGCATATATCTAAAACTTTTTGAACCATGTGAATATATCATCTATTGAAAAAATTAAATTTTAAAATAAAGGCAAGAAAAAGAAAATAATAGGCCTAAAAAACGTGGAATATTCAGAAACAGATACTACATGGAGATTATAGCAAGGGAGCTCATAGATGTAATAATTTCTCCACCACATGGCACAAACAAGTGGTCAATTTTGGAATTTATAATTAAAAATAGGCTTATTTGGAGCATAATATAAAAAGTTATGAAATAAATCTTTAGAGTGGTAGTAAATAGCCATTCAAACATTTTAAAGAGATGTGATATGTATTAATCTATAGAAAATGTCATGATTACCTTTATCATTTCTTCTTCTCCTGCGGTTTTACTTTTTGCCTCTATATCACCTGCTTCATTGCATCTAATAAAGCAGCTATTTGAAGCCAATAAAGCCATTTTCCCCTAAATAAAATAACAAGACAACATCTTTAGTAGAATACCTGTGAAATAATTCTTATGTCTTGAGACTAATTAATTTTCCCCCCATGAGTCTAAAGTAATCAGGAAAAATAATTTGGAGAAAACCTGGAAAATAAACATATAAGAAAGAAAACTACTATCTCCTATAATCTTATTATTCAAAGATAACCACACTAAATATTTTTAGTATATTCTGTAAGTAGAATATACTAAATTCTAACTAGGTGAAATAGAATTGCTTCTTTTGGTTTAAAAGAAATATTGAGGATATAATTAATTTAGTTGAGTTTGAAAAAATATTTAGCTTTAAAGGCAAGTATATATATATATATATAATATAATACCCAATGATTTACACAAATATAAATATAAGATTCTATCATAAAAAAGCTAGTCTTTGGTGCCTTTGAATTTACTGCTCAGAACTTTTAAGAAACAATGTCTGAGGGACTTCTGTGTATGGAAATACTCATTTTCTTTAGTTGTTTAATGATCAATGCATTATACTGATTCTGATGGATAAAACTTTGAAAACCAATTTTCTTATGTATCTAACCCTAGATTATAAATTTGATTAATTAAATTTCCTTACTAATATAAGGTTTAATTATAAGTTGTATAGGGTTGATTCTTTTGGGAAACTTTGAATACCTTAAACATCAAACAAAATATTCACAAATATAATAATTACAAAGTATATTTATATTCTTAAGTCCTATCAAGTTATAAAAGTGCTAATAATATGGATCTGATTTAGTTTCTTATTCAAGGTGGCAGGGGCTGGGTTTTCTGTTATCTGGATGGTTCTTGGTGAGCATGGTTATAGCTATATAGTCCAAGGTGATTTAAACCTGTGCTGCTGGTCTTTCAGCTGTCACTTTCCGCAATAACATCAAGAAGTTTTAGGTCTCTCATTTATTTAAATTTAAATTTTGTTCAATCTTTACTTCTCACACAAATAGAAAAAGGAACTTAAGTATTCTGATTGGTAACCATAGACTTAACAAAACAAAATATCAATATATAGCAAATTGCTCATTTGTCAAATTTAATAACAATAAACATATTATTTTTCTTTTGTATTTAAACTATCTTTTTTGTACACTATTTAATTTTCTCTTTGAGTTTCACTATGAACTCAAAAATGTTTACAGACTAAATTAATTTCAATAAGCTATTATCATATTTTACTGGTTGATGCATACACTGTCACAACCTGCGCAACGACAATCCCCTCTAGCTTGTTTCATTGGCCTCTTACCATAATCTCTAATGTTTCTGAAAGCATCCTTAATTTTTGCTAATAAGATATTTCTGAACTATCCTGTTTTCCTTGCTCCTAGATGTAAAATTGGTCACTCTCAGTAGTCTTGGTTCTTTAATTAAAAATAAGAAATCCAAATCTAGGCGCCAAGGGTGCACAGAAATGATGATGATGGGCAAAAGTACTACTGCTATTTTTGTGGCACTATTTTTTGAAATCTTTATAAGATTATGAGTTAAAATTTGTTCTTTCCAATTTTATAAATTATATTATTGTATTTTTACTTTTTTGGTTTTTTAGAATATAATGCTCTCATTGCCTGTTAAAGACTTTCTCTTATACTGACAAGAAACTTTTATAAATAATAACAGCACTTACATCTTGAAAGACCGGTTCCCATTGTTCTCTCGGTCCAATTGCATCCGAACGCCCAACAACAAGTCCATCTGAGTTTATACCGAGGTATTTTCCATAGCCAGATTTCAGGGCAATTCTTCAGATCAATAAAATAGATAAATTTTAAAAACTGAGAGTAAATTAAATATGGAACATAAAAACAATTTGTGTGCATATATATAAAAATTCAGACTAGCAACAGTCCAAATGTTCAAAGGCCACATGTAGCTAGTGGCTATCATATTAGCCAGTGTGGTTCAACATATACAATTTTATATTCTGCTTTCTAATTATAAGCATTATATCTTAAGTATTTTCTAAATTCATTATTCTTCAAATATACTACTTTTAATGGATATATAATGTTCTTTTATAGGTGTATTAAAATTTATATTTTCTGCTATTTTAAATACTGCTACTGGTACCTTTTCTGTACATAAAATTGCTGATTTATCCTTAGAAGAGATTCCTATTAGGGAAATTACTGGATCAAAGGGTATCAACTTTAAAGCTTCTCTTCTATACTGTTAAACCATTTTCCAGAAAAAATTTGTATCAACTTCATTCTCACCTCAAATTAGGAGAGTATCTTTTTACCACAGATCTGTTAGAAAATTTGATATGGGAAAAATTTAATTTGTATTTTAATTATTATTTTGAGTGACATTTGTAGTTCTTTTTAGCTTTTAAAGTATCTTTTTGTTCATTTTTCTACTAGGATTTTAGTGTTATGAATCCTATACACATATAGGGAGAGCAAAAACTGCCTATTAAGGTTGTTGCAAATATTTTCTCATTTGACTATTTATTTTATAATGTTTTTTTGCTTTCCCCTATAAATAATTTTGTTTACTGATTTTTCTTCTTATGCTTTTATTCTTTAAAAGTCAGTCATGATACTTACTGGCCATTCATAAGAAGAAATCATCTAGAAATAATCATCTTAATGAGATTTTTTTTTTTTTTAAAGAAAAAATATGATTTCCAGTTTTTTAGCTTACCAATCACTTGTGATGCCAGGGGATTGACTTTATACTCATTTATAGACTAATGATAATATAATACAAGTGATTATCGTATTGATATAGCTGATTACCAAAATACTGAAATTCAACTTCTTTATCTATTACCCAAAATATCATTCTGTACTTTTGCACTGACAATAAAAAAGGTCAGCTTTTAAAATGATTGTAAAAATAATGAATAAATTCTTTTGGTCTTTATGACTATGTAACATTCTCTGGGGTTATTCCTTTCTTTTATCATGCTGTTTGTCTCCTGACTTCTGACCCATGAATTTATATATCATAGCAATAGCTGATAGTTTCGTTTCATGTTGTTTTTTACATTTGATCTTTCTAACCTGTATCTTATTTGCTCTGTGACATTATTAATCTGAATTTTTTCCAGCATAGTAATATATATTGCTAGGAATCATAATATATTCTTTTATCTGGGACTTTAATTCTCTTAAAAAGACATACTTATTGCAAATGTAATTTAATAATACCTAAGTAGCTACTGGATATATAAAGTTGTATTTTTAAAATGTCACAAAATACACTTTTCAAAAGTACTCTTTTTTAAATCAAAATTACTCTGTGGGCTTATGATAGCTAGATATTAGAATTTTTAATGAATAATAAAAGGTTATTAATTATAGTTCAACTTAAGCTTACCTGGAATCAGACAATTTGACAGCTATAAACTGCTCTGGAGGACTAGGGCCCTCATCAACTACAGGAGAAAAAAACATTTTGAAATAAATTTCACATATTTTATAAATAATTATGTAAATATATGCTTTAGTTTTAAAAAATGTTTTCTTTTAAAATAGGAATATAATTATAATATAGTATTAATATTAGATCTACTTCATCTTCTATGACACAGTGTTAGTTTTACATACTTAATAGGATAGGTCAGCATGATACTTATTTACTCACTTCTAAGATATACTTCTGTTTTAAAATGCAGTCAGTATGTAGGCAGATAAGCACTTCATATTTAAAAAAAACAAATGCTTTAATTTATTCAAGGGATGGCCACTGAGATAAAAATATATGGCTTTTTATCTTCTAATTACCTCATATCTCATTAATGCTTCCTCTGATGGGCTAAAGGGGAATAAGAAAACTTTAAATTGTTAACGATGCTCCAGGTTAGCTTTGGCAAAAGGTTGGAAGAATACAGAAATTCAAATCTTTGACTCAGCCAGGTTTTTCCTTTCCACATATTATTTGAATTATTATGTTGTTTTTGATTTCCATAGATACTCTTCTGGAACTATAAAGAATGATTTCAAATGCTTATACTGAGAGAGGGAGTTGCCAATAATTTGTAAAATATAGCGGAAAGAAAAAAGTGGAAGAGTCAAATCCAAGAGGTTCATACCTTTGGAATATATTTGATATTAGAATCTGGCCTAAGTGAATATTTAATAAAATGTGTACTTTAAATGGCCTTTTCCCTTTCATTGTTTCTATCAGACACAAACCTTCTTTATGTGGAGCTCCTAGTGTAAAAAGTCCATTGTCAAGTGCATGTATATAGGTTCCTTTATCCATTTCAATTGCTATGGTTCCTGAAATTTCACCAAAGTTTGTTACTGTCCACCAGATTCCTAAAAAATAAAATCAATACTTAATTGTTTCAGATTTGACACAAGGTTCTTACTTGTTTCTACCGTTGTTATAACTTACTTTCTAAAATCTTTTTATTTTGCAGTTGTAAGAAAGAATACTGAGATCTTATATACTTCTTACTTTCTCTTAGTGGTAACATCTTGTATAACTTTGATATTGATAGTACAATATCAAAATCAGAATACATACAATCCATTAAATTAATAACATCTCAGGCTATAAGGGCAATATACAGAAATCAATTAGTATATCTATATACTAAGAGCAGACAATTGGAAAATAAAATTTTGAAATTCTATTTACAGTAGTGTAAAATTAAAAAATACTTACGAATTTAAAAAAGACAGGCAAGACTGCTACACTAAAAACTGTAAATTATTGAGAGTCAATGTTGTTAAGATGTTGATTTCCTCCCAGATTCAACACAATGCTCCCAGAAAATTCAACAGGCTTTATTATTGAAAGTGAAAAACTCATTATAAAGTATGTGTAGAAATATAAAGGATCTAGAATAGTCAAAACAATCTTGATAAAGAAGTATAAATTTGGAGGACTTATGTCATCTGATTTCCAGACTTTAAGTGACAGTAATCAAGGCAAATATATCAATAGAACAATAGACAAAGCAATGGTACAGAGTTCAGAAATAGACCAATGCATATGAAATCAATTGTTTTTTGACAAAGATATCAAAGCAGTTTAACAGGGAAAGGAAAGTCTGTTCAACAGTGATACTGGCACAATTGGATACAAATATGAAAAAAAACAGAAACAGAAAAAACAAAAAAACCCAAATCTCCTACCTCATACCATACTAAAGCTTTTAAAAAGAAAATGCTGAAAACATCTATGTGACCTTGGGGTAAGCAAAGATTTCTTAGAATGGAGAAATTAAGGTGGTAGCCACAATAGAAAAAAATTACAAAGATTAGAAACTTCTTTATAAAAATTAAAAGCTTATCAAAAAAATCATTAAGAAAATGAAAATTGAAAGTACAGATTAAGAGAAAGGAACTGATAACAGAATTTTAATACTTTCTTGGTGAAAGTGTAAAATGGTACAACCACTTTAGAAAATCTTTGGCAGTTTCTTAGGTGAATATTCACCTATATTTTGATACAGAAATTCTACACCTAGACAATTACCAAAGATATTTACCCTAATTTTAGAATTGTTGACTTTCTATTTCAAAAACATGTGAGATTACAGATTATTAGCTTTATATAATTTCATATAAAATGCCAAAGGAGACATAATTTATGAAGTTTCAAAAATGCAACCTGTTAAGTTTTAGAAGGGAAATAATTGCTTTCAAGTATCAGGCTGTTTAAGTGTGTTTGAATGATTATTTCTGGTACCATTTACGGCTACCTTGATTCTGTTCTGTTTAATTAAGATTTTCACTCATTTTATTATATACAAAATAATTTTTACTGTAAATATTACTTCTTTTAGGGATATACAAACCACTGGCTTCTACAATTAAAATGCATACACATTCATAGAAAATTCAGCAGGTCCTTGAATCACATTGTTTCTGTATATTGTAGGTCAGAAAAAAAGTAAAGATTCCTGGCCAGGGCCACACTGCCTGTGTGGAGTTTGCATGTTCTCCCCATGTCTACATGTCTTTTTTCCAGGTACTCCAGTTTCCTCCCACATCCCAAAGATGTGCATGCATGTAAGGTGAACCTGTGTGTCTACACTGTGCCAGTCTGAGTGGGTGTGAATATGAGCGTGGTCTGCAATTGAAGGGCGACCCGTGCAAGGTTGGAAAATAACTATCTTACGTGCGTTTATTAATCTTTCTTAAATGTATGTATAGCTCATATTTATATCAGTGTTTTATATTAGAAGTGTTTAGGGTTTTTATTTAGAAGTTTGGTGATGTTTTTGTGACCAGAAATATGCCACAGGGACTTAACTTTTATTTATATCAATTAGTCCAGGGTAAAACAGGTTTTGTTATACTGTATGTCCTTCTGCTTAAAGTTGCAGTTTCCAAGAACCTATTAACAAATGTAAGTGAGGACTTAATGTAATTTGTAATATATATCAGGCCTTTAAAATTGTATATCAGAATCTCTGAGCTATTAAGTAGTCTAATGGCACCTATTAAATCAGAGAGCTATGTTTCCTTTCTCCTGTGCTTTGTTCTCATGATGAAGAAGTGGCATCTACTGTACCAGAGAATAAAAGAAATCTGCAACCATAAATAATACTTGAGCACTTTAAGACAAATATGAATAAGTCATAAATTCCTTCTTTCTTTTTATTACTTATCTGTAACTAGAAAAATATTTTTAAAGTCATCTCAACCAACGTTAACTTTTTGCAGAATAAAATACAGAAAAGTGACTCACCAACAATATCAAGTTGGGTTTCTTCATCATCTTCCCTTTTTCTCTTCTTCTCTTTGTTCTTTTTCTTCTTACTATAGGACATAATTTATACAGATGAGTTTAGATGTGTTGATTTGCATACTAAATATCACAAGATGGAGTCTTAGGAGAAGCTTTTAAGGTGTCCATTGATTTGTACATTACTTTTTTTTTTTAATTTTTTTTATTTATTTATTTATTTATTTATTATTTTTTATTTTTATTTATTTATTTATTTTTTATTTATTTATTTATTTTTATTTATTTATTTTTTTTTTATAATGTACATTACTGATTTACAATAATTTACAATGATATATCTTTTACGCTGATATTGAGAAGTCCTTTCTGATCCTGTACCTATTGCATTATAGTTAAGAAAACAGATTCTGGAGCCAGCTCGCCTGATTTTAAATCCTGATCCTATCACTCTTGGCTCTGTGATTTTTAGAAGTTACTTCTCAACGGATATGAATGCTACCATTTTAATTTCTTTGTAGTATTTTCCCTTGAGATATATTTTTAAATTGCACATTCCTTTACATTTGTCTTACCAGTTCTGGTTTGTATCTGTGAGTCAGTTTCCCTATCTGTAAAATAAGGAAAATAATTTAACCCAACTTTTAAAGTTACCATGAGGATTAAGAGTTAATATGTACCTTTATACACTGCTGGTGAGAATGTTAAACAGTGCAGTTACTTTGGAAAATAGTTTGGAATTCCTCAGAAAGTTAAACACAGAGTTATAGGAACTAACACTTTTACTCCTAGGTATATAACCCAGAGAAATGAAAACATATGTCCACACAAAAACTTGTATAATAGTTATAGCAGCATTATTCATAATAGTCCAAAAGTGGAAAAACCCAAAGATTTATCAACTGATGAATGGATAAACAATATGAGTTATATCCATACAATGGAATATTATTTAGCATAAAAAGGAATGAATATTGCTACATGCTACAGCATGGATCAACCATGGGAATATTATGCTAAGAAGTCAGATACAAAAGACCACATGTTGTATGATTCCATTTATATGAAATATTCAGAATAGGCAAATCCATAGAGACAGAGGCAGATTAGTGGTTGCCAGGGAATGGGAGGAGAGACTGTTTTAATGGGTAAAGGGTTTCCTTCTGAGGTGATGACAATGTTCAGCAACTAGAGAGTGGTAATCTTATGAATATACTAAAAAACACTGAATTGTACTTTCTTTTTTTTAAAGATAATTATAAATGAAGCTGCTATACAGATTCATGTTGAATTGTACTTTAAAAGGTTAAATTTTATGGTATATAAAAAAACCCCAGGAGTGATTAAAGTTAATATATGAAGTACTTAGAGCAGTTCTTGACATATAAAAGTGCTATATATATGTCTTAATTATGATCAAGTTATAATTATAAGAAGACACACTTACTTGCATTTTCATCATAAGGTACATTTTTCAGGAGTGATCTCTTCCCTCCCACCACTAAAATTCAGACAGTAAAAGTTTCAGACTTACTCAGGATAAATGCCTCACGATGCCAGACCTTTGGGAAGAGTTTTCAAGGGCTTCAGCTCGCTCCTTGATAATCTCTTACCATCTCACCCAAAAGTACCCAAAACTCTGCTTACCACTGAGACCAAGAGGAAATGCTCAACATTTATAAGAACAATCAACCCCAAGCAAAACTACCAATTAAAAAAGAGGTGGAGATATGAGTGGGCAATCTTTTCCTAAGGGGGGGGGGAACCACGATCACTAGCTACAGCGCGTTATCTCACTTAATCCTCAAAACAATCTTTGTAGAGTATCATTAATCCCTCTTAATAAGTGAATATATGGAGGCTCAAAGATACTAACGAACTTGCCACAAATCACAAAATTAATGATTGGTGGAGTCCAGATTCGAGCCCATATCCCTATCAAAATCCACCACCTGCCCGATGCATTAAATTAATAAAGAATTTTTTTTAGGGGGGAAAGAGACAATGGGAAAATAATGATCCCTAGTAAAAGAAATTATTGTTATGACCTACGTCATCAGATTAATGCAGACCCACAACAAGATGGTGGTGGTGGGGCCCTTATCTAAGGGGCTAAATTTGTAGCTCCTGGGATATTGGTCTCGCTCTCCTGTCTCCTCCCTTTTCAGGGTGAGACAGCTAGGGCTTGTCTCTGCGGCGTGTACAAATGCTGGAACTGAGCCCCCGCATCTGTCCACCCTGGACAAGAGGCCAGCCAGGCCCAAGGCTGGGAGCCTATATGAAATGTCCCTAAGGCTTCCGTGAGACTCGCAGGGGGAGTAGGAGGGAGAAAACTTGTCGGAAAAGAGCAAAGTTTTCCACACAAACTTCCGGCCTTACCTCTTAGCCTTGGTTCCCTTGAGCACGAGTTTGGTGGACTTTACATAGGAGTATTCGGCCATGGTTCTGGTGACACTTCTGTTTAACGAAATGGGAGCTGACTCAGGATAAAAACATCTCCACTTGAGCAGGAACGGACGAGGGAGGTAGGGAAGTGGAAACCAAGCACGGATTCCCGTGTCCCTGCAGCAGTGGATGGATCTTTCTTCAATCCTGAGTCTTTCTCACCAACATGTTAAGTCCTTGATAGAAAATTCTACTTCCTGTTTACTGCCGCGGACTACGGCAGCCACAAACGGTCTAAATAGTCACGTTCATTTTCTCTATCTTGACAATGCGGAATGTTAAGGAGATGCGCCCTCTGGTGATCATAGCGGGTTTAACACTCCTGGTTGGCATCTCAAGCAACTGTTGAGGTAGCTTCCTGCTAAGCCACCGGAGGAGGCGACGACTTGATCAGCCACGGTGTGAAATGACACGATCAAACTTCCTCATGGTGCAAGCAGCGGACTGGGCCTGACTGCCCGGTGCGGCCGCCTTCATTACCTGGTCTTTACAAGACATTTCAATTCCATAAACGTTTGTTGTAGTGTTTTAATTAGGGAGACTGGAAGGATTTACTACAGGAAACAATTAAGGAATAATATAAAAGATAATTAAATGCCACAATTTGGGCGGCAGATTTCACAAGTGCTGTAGGAATTTGGGCAGGGGTGGGGAGGGAGGTTGACACTGAAAATTAATATAATCAGAGGAGTCTTTCTGTATAGAGTGTATCTTGAGAGAGGCTTTGACAGCCCTAGTCACTTAAATATTTCACCTGCCTGCTCCAATTTCTTCAACAATTTCATAATTCACCTCCCTGACTCCATTTTATTCCCCTTCCAAACCATCTTCTATAGTGCTACCTGAGTCATCTTTCTAAAGAAATAGCGGATCATTATTCCCCTAAAGTCTATTAAAGTCAGCCTATTGCTTTCTGGAGGGAAAATACTAGCATCATTTAATAAAGTATTGAGCATTGGGTCTCTTTTCCCACCACTTTACTGCTGCCACTTTAGTTCCAGTCACACTAAATTACTGGAAATGTTTGAATGCTCTGTGTTTGCTTTGGCTGCCTGGAATGCTGCCCTTTCCTCTCTTACCCACCCTCTTCACTTGGCCCCTTCAACCTTTAAGACAAACTCAGGCATCATAGTCTCCAAAAAATCACCTTTGAGTGACTTCCTGCATTTTCCCAAATACCTACAATTCTCATTCTATAGCTTAATTGTGTGTGTGTGTGTGTGTGTGTGTGTGTGTGATTTTTTTTGGGGGGGGGTAGCAGAACTGTAGCTTATTCATCCTTGTTTATACAATGATTGTTTCAGGGCCTTCATATAAGTAAATAATGTGCAGTGAGAGTCAGTACAGCATATAGTTAGGAGTGTAGCTTCTGGAGACAGACTGCTTGGATGAACAAACTTTGCTCTCTTTTTAGAAGCTAGATGACTTTGGGCAAGTTAACCTCCACATATACCTGTGTTTCTTCAGTTATAAAATGGGATACCTCCTAAGGTTATGGTGAAGATAAAGAGAATTAAAATATGAAAACATTTTTTTAAAGTTAATGATAAATAGTGCATCATAAATGTTAGCTATTATTATTAGTTATCAGAGTGCCTGAGAAAGGTACAAAAAA
This sequence comes from Lyroderma lyra, assembly GCA_004026885.1. NCBI lineage: Eukaryota > Metazoa > Chordata > Mammalia > Chiroptera > Megadermatidae > Lyroderma > Lyroderma lyra. Next base: position 23,272 of record PVJL010000445.1, on the reverse strand, counting down.
TGTTACAGCAGGTTTGGTGATGACATATTTCAGGAATAGAGGCTCCTATCTTGTTCTAGGGTTCAGGAGGAGCTTAATAGTCAAAGTGGCATCTGAGAAGGGTCTTGAACAGTGGGTGGGATTTTGACAGATGGAAATGGGGAAGATAGGCATGGCTGATAGTGGAAACAATATGGTCAAAGGAATGGAGATAGAAGAGTACAGGACTTGTACAGTGGTGGGAACTAGGATTGAGAAGGGAAGTTGGGGTCATTTTTGTAGCTGGAGAATTTAAATGAAATCAGTAAGCAGTTGAGAGGATTAAATAACAGGGGAGTGAGATGAATAGAATGGCACTATAGTGAGTATTCTGCAGCAGTGGGTATAAGGGTTGTGTAAATGATACCAGGACACACCCATTCAAGCCATAGCTCTTTATGTGACCCAGAAAGCATGGAGACCAATTTGGCTTCAAGAACCTTAGGAGATGTTATTGAACTCATGATTCCAGGTGTCACCATAGAATCAAGATGGGCCCACCTCATAGGTGATTCAGAAAACAAAGTAATCACAAATAATAATTTAGATTAGTGTCCTTGCTTACTATTATAACATCTTTACAATATTTCCACAATACTTCCTTTTTGCCTATACCATAACAACTCACACATCATGATGAAAAAATTTCCAGAGTCATGAACAAGAGAGACACAATGGGAGGCTGCTTGTGTTGGTTCTTTTAGGGACATTGAGGAAAACTCTATTTTCTCCTCTTTTAAAGTGGGGTTAATAATAGTTCCATTAAGGTTGAGGATTTAATGGTGTCATTCATGTAGAGTGGTTACGATCACATAGTAAGAGCTCAGTAGATGTCAGCTGTGACTATCGCCAACCTCATTATTATTAGCTAGCTATCGTTACATAGACAGGAATGCTGACACGAAGGGAATGGAGGCATTGTTCTGATGGCCTTAGTGTGAAGAGGCCAGAAAAGCCATAGTAAAGGGACAGAAAAGGGATATAAAGAAAAGTGAAGACAGGAACATAAAAAAGAAGAAACGACAGGGTTAGAGTAAAATTACAGTAGTTCCCCCTTGTCTGTGGTTTCACTTGCTGTAGTTTCAGTTACCTGAGATCGATCACATTCTGAAAATATTCAATGGAAATTTCCAGAAATATATATCTCATATTTTTTTTCATTTTTTTTATTGTTAGACTTATTGGGGTGACATTGCTTAGCAAGAATTACATAGGTCATACGTTTTGAATTGTACTCAGTTTTGAGTAGTGTGATGAAATCTCAACTGGTCCCTCTCTCTGTCTCACCTGAGACATGATTCATCCCTTTGTCCAATGTCCCCATGCTGTAGATGGTTTCCACCCATTAATCACTGAGTAGCCATTTTGGAGATCAGATCAACTGTTGCAATATCTCAGTATGTGTGTTCAAGTCACTTTTATTTTACTTAATAATGGTCCCAAAATGCAAGAGTAGTGATCCTGGCAACTCAGATGTGTCAAAGATAAGCTGTAAAGTACTTCCTTTAAGTGGTAAAAGGGTAAGGACTACTAATTTTGCAAATGGTACAAAAAGCACAAGATCTATACCTGGCCATCAAAGCTTTTTAAATAAAGTTTTATTGGAACACAGCCCTATGCTCTATGTCTGCTTTTCTGATACAGTGGCAGAATTCAATAGTTGCTATAGAGACTGTATGGCCTGCAGAGCCTAAAATATTTACCATCTGGCTCTTTACAGAAAAGGTTTACCCTTTCCTAGAATACCTCTTTCACAAATTAAGATACAATAGGTGTTCCTTTAACTGACCTCCATTAACTGATTTCCCTTGGACTCCTGTATAAGCTATTGACTGATGTCCACTGCAACTCTTAATGCTCATACGTTTCTGCTCCCATCACATACCTTATATATTTTCTAAGAGTCAGTTGTGTTTATTCCCAAATATGTCCATGTCGTTTCTTTCAGCTATCATAATTACATAATTTAGTTAACTATTATGTACTGAGAAAATCAATATGACTAGAGTGTTGTTTCTTTGGAAATTAAGATAAATGCATTGGAAAGATGAGACACTGCAGCACTTGCTACTAAACAACTAACTAAAGATTAAATTGTAGACAAGGAAACTGGAAACAAATGGGAAAAAAGTTGTAAAATCTGTGACTCAGTTCTCAGATTGCTTTGCCTCAGTTTTCACTTTATAGAAAGAGAAACTAGAAATCAGGGACAATTCATCATTGGCATAGCTTCTCTGAGAAACTCCAATCAGTGAATCCATACAAGGTTTTGACACTGTGTTTGCTAATTAGTTATACCCAGAGGAAAAGTCAACTTTTATATATCTTCATAACAGGTGGTAGTTTTACAATTTGGAGCAAAGTGCCCACCAAAGTTAGGCTGCTACCCTCCCACAGAGACTGGGAAAAATTTCCCTGGAGGATTATATTTCAAAGGGATGATGGCTCCCAGGTTCTTGAGAAAGACATTCCTGGGTTGCAAAACTGCAAGAGTTTTTAAAAAAGATTTACATCTCAAAAGACAGAGAAAGAATTTACGATTATAGATGCTCCTTGACTTAAGATGGAGTTATAGTCCAATAAACCCATTATAAATGGAAAATATTGTAAATCAAAAATGCATTTAATACACCTAAACTACCGAACATTATAGCTTAGCCTAGCCCATTTCTACTGAATGTGTATTGCTTTAGCCCCATCATAAAGCTGAAAAAAAATCATAAATAGAACCATCGTAAGTCTAGAACTGTCTGTATATGGTTTCTAAAATAAATCTTCTAAGTTAAGGGAGGTAATGGGCCTAGAGTCAGAGGGAAGTCTATCTAAAGTTTAGTCAAGCTGAGGGGAACATCTTGGTTAAAGGTGTGTAAGAGGGAATTCTCACTGGATCAGAGGAGAAAACTTTCCACTATGGAGGAAGTGGAAAATTCCAAGACGCTCTGACTGTGAGAGGTTAAGGTCCCTCCTGGGACTTGGTCAAATAGATGGTAAAGAAAGGTCAGAGAATATCCACGTTGGTGCTTTGCTTCTCTACTGCGTGCACCTGGCCCAGGAGTGACAGAACAATAAGGATAGAGAGTGGGGTCGGAGACGTAGATCCCTTTACTCTCAGCTTTTGAGTGCTGGGCTGGAGAGCCAGTATTCATTCATGCCTTGGTTGGAAAGGGGCTTACAAATGTTCTGACAGGACAAGTGAATCAGCAGAGGCCTGTAGAAGGACATGGAAGCCTCAAAATGTGAAGCCTTGCTGATTAGAGGCAAATGGCAGTGAGTGGCCAGAAACTTCAGCAGTGGGTGCCTGTGCACGCCCAAATAAAGACAGAAGTGGCCACATGTCAGCAGACATCAGTGCAGAGTGCTCAGAGAAAACACTTGAGTGACTATACATAGGAGATCAGTGAGTTGGAGACAATTCACTGACTGAGTCCAGGGACAATTCACTGACACTCCCCCCACCCTGGGAATGTGTAATACATTCTTCAGCTGGATACATTCTTCAGGATCAATGGCAGAGGGTAGACCCTTTGGCTAAGGAAGCAACCTTGAGTTTGAACTTTGAATTGACTGAGTACTCTAGAGAATTAATTAATGAGAAAGAGTTCTAGTGCATTTAAATGGCAAGTTTAAACATTTTTCCACACACTACTGAGAAAGAATAAAATGAGATCAGTTATAGAAATAAAAGAAGACATTTAAAATTTTTTTGCATATTTGTGCAGTTTATGTGAAATTTCAACATTTTTACATGTCAAACAGATAAAGTACCTTGTAAGCACTCCAGAAATAATACTATTTGGTTTTTTATTTCTAGTTGGCTTTATTTATTTTTATTTGTATTTCTAATTAGCTTTCTTCTCAATTCTCTGTGGCAAAGATTTTACTTTCACAGCTTAGGTATTTATACTACTTCTACATTAGGGCCACAAATGTCTTCTTTTTGCTTCCTTTTTCTACATCCATTCATACATTTTTCATTTCTGTAATTAGATCCCCCCCCCCCCAGATAATCAAATATCATCTGTCAATCTCAAGGTGCTTAATTTAATCACATGTGTAAAGTCCTTTCGGCCATGTACACAGGCTCCAGGGATTAGGACATCTTTGTGGGGTAAGGGGTATCATTCTGACTATGACAAAGACAGAGTCTTGAATTTATTCACATATGTATTTTATTCACTTGATTTCAGAACCTGGAACATATTAGACTCTAAATAATGTTGTCAGTGAGTAAATATTTTAACTTCTAGATTGCTGCCATATTACAACCCTTACTTCTGGGTGGAAGGTCTATGAGAGAATTAAATAGGCAGAATTAAAAACAAAATCCATACTTTCTCCAATGGGATCTAGATAGAATGGTATTTTAATATGAGAGTATACTCAGTCCATATTCTTCACTGCAAATAACAGAAATAAATTACGGCCAACTTAAGCAGAATAGAAATTTAATGGAAAGATGCTATGTTATCATCTTCATTTTGCTTTCAGATTGAAGTTGGTTATGTTATTTCTTTCATCTGAGTGGTTTGAAACCCTCTTCCTATTTATTTCTATAGTAAAGATTTTACCTAGCAAGCCTTATTTCAAATGCCACTTTCATGTAAGTTTTTCTGATCCCCAATCAAATATAATGTTTAGAATAGATCTATCTTGTGATTTTACACATTTTGGTCTCACAGTTTCTTCTTTTACTAATGGGGTGCTGTGGTGGACAGCTCACCAAACACCATTCCAGTTTTTTTGAACCCTAAGCTCAGTGTGGGGAAGGACTCCACCTTCCACCACAAAAGCTAAAAGGAAGAACATGCTTCTTTTTCCAGCTTGCTGGTTGCTCTAGTGTGAGCACATACGTGGGCCCAGTCAACTGCTATCTTTTTGCTAAAATTTTGCACCTGAGAAAAGTTGCAAAGGCAGTGGGATAGTCAAGAGATTATTCGAAGCAGCTACAGTAGAGATGCAGGTTCAGGCTTGTGGCAGCAAGTGCACAGCCACAGCAGAACCCAGTTGCATAATGACAAGGGTGAAATGACAACAACCTGGAGGTGGCATTCCAAGCAAGTGAATTTTATTTTTAATTCTGGCCCAGAATAATAGGGTTAAAAGTAGGGTGAATAGGAGAGATTAGCTTCTGGTCAAGATGGAGAAGTAGGTAAATGCTGTGCTGGCCTCCTCTCATGACCATTTCAAAATTACAATGAAACTATGGAATACCCATCACTAAGAATCAGCGGAAGTCCTGTAACTAAGGACATACAGAAGAGCCATGTCAAGATTGCAGGAAGGGAGTAGACACAGAAAGGACTGGTCCTGCACCCATGTGGGGTAGTTAAAATTGGGAGGGATATGTCTGTTGTTGAGGTTCTTCTGAGGAATGAGGGGGTCCCAGTTCCACACCAGGCTCCCCAACCCAGGGTTCCAGTGCCTGGAAGGGAAGTCCCCACAATTTCAGGCTGTGAAAACCAGTGGACATTGTGGCTGAGTGAGACAGAGGGCAGCTAGAGTCCCAGGCACTCCTCTTAAAAGGCCCACACATCTACTCACTGATGGTCATTTGCTCTGAGCTCCAGCCATGGGGGCAGAAACTTGAAAGGCACCAGGGACATATGAGGAGAAACTGAATTATCTGGCTTCATGGCAAGAGCTAGGAGGGGAGCTTTCTCCCAGACAGAAGTGCTGGCAAAAGTTATTGTTCCTTTGTCAAGCCCTCCCCCAACCCAGACTTTGCATGCAGCTAGGTTCCCTATCTTAGTCTCCATCGACCTGGGTAACACTGTTCATTCAATTTACCCTGGTGATTCCCTGCGACCCTGCTCCACCCAACAAGCAGGCCCACCCACACCACTTCCAATGACTTTTCCATACAAATGACTTGTCTTGGCTCATGCAGTGGACTTTCCTAAAATCTCTCAAAGGTTTACAAACCCCAAACAAGCAGCATCTGGCCTTGGCATACCCCATACTAAGCAGCCCTAACTCTGGCACTAGTGGCTGGCAGCTGTCCTTCTTTCCAGTTTAGCCTCTTTCAGTTACCTCTAAGCCTAGCACAAGTGGCAACCAGCTGTAGATCACTGTAGCTCATACCAAGTTGCCCTGGGCAGGGCATAGACAGTGGCTGACCCTGGCCTGCATTGGAGCACCAACATACCTGGTGGCCAGTCTCAGAATACACCAGGGCATCACCTAACCACCACTACAAATGACACAACCAAAGGGCACCCTGGGCAGGCACCAGAATCCTGCTAAAGTGAATTCTGCTCTATAGGGTCAGTTCCTGCACAACAGCTCTTCCACTGTAGTCATGGCCAGTCCTCAAACCCAATCAGCCTGAAGGACTGTTCTTCCCACTGTCATGCAAATAGCAACCGAAGCTTAACTACAAAAGGATGGCATACACAAGCTACCCAAGAGACACTCCTGAAGTACCTGGCTCAGGAGACAAGGGAAAATGTGCCATTGGGCCTCATAGGACACATACTACATAAGTATTTACTAAGATCAATTGACTAAGACCTGGAGACATAGCAGCTCTACTTAATACATAGAAACAAACATGTATGCAGAGTGGTGAGACAAAGAAATATTCCCTAAATGAAAGAAGAGAGCAAGCTTCAGAAAAGAACTAAGCAAAATGGAACAAGCAATCTACTAGATGCAGAGTTGAAAACACTGGTCATAAGGATGCCCAGTCATCTCAGTGAGAAACACAAAAATGGAGATAGAAAACATAAAAAAGAATCAGTCAGAAATGAAGAGTACAATAACTGAAATAAAGAATATCTTAGAGGGAATCAACAGATTAGATGAAGCAGATGGTTGAATCAGCAATTTAGAAGAGAATGTAGCCGAAAACACCCAAACAGAACAGCAAAAAGAAAAAAAGAAGCCAAAAAAACAAGGATAATTTAAGAGGCCTCTGGGACAATATCAACCATACAAACATTCACATCATAGAAGTACCAGAAAGAAGAGAGAGAGCAAGGAATTGAAAACCTACTCGAAGAGAAGAACTAATGGCAGAAAACTTCCCTAACCTAGCAAAGGAAATAGACATACAAGTCTTGGAAGTGCAGAGAGTCCCAAGATAAATGCAAATATGTCCACACCAAGAAAGACATATTATAATTAAAATGCCAAAGGTTAAAGACAAAGATAAAATCTTAAAACAGCAAAAGAAAAGCTGTTCGTTACCTACAAGTGTGCTCCCATAAGACAGTCACCTGATTTCTCAACAGAAACTTTACAGGCCAGGAGGTCTTGGCATGAAATATTCAAGGTGATGGAAAAACAAAGAACTACAAGCAAGATGATTCTATCCAGCAAAACTATCATTTAGAATTGAAGGACAGATAAAGAGCTTCCCAGACAAGAAAAGGCTAAAGGAGTTCATCACCACCAAACCAGTATTATAAGAAATGTTAAAGGGACTTCTTTATGAAGAAGAAGAAAAAAAATAAAAATATGAATAATAAAATGGCCATAACTACATAACTATCAACAATTACTTTAAATGTAAATGCATTCGATGCTCTAATCAAAAGACATAGGTGACTGAATGGATAAGAAAACAAAACCCTTATATATGCTACCCTATATGACACTTCAGATTGAAAGACATACACATATTGAAAGGGATGGAAAAAGATATTTCATAATCATGAAAACAAACAAAAAAGAATAAAAAATTTGCTCTGGGGCAAATTTTTTTTAACCTTTTTATTTTATTTATTATTTTTTTTGGGGGGTAACACGTTTTATACCAGACAAAATAGACTTTAAAACAAAGGCTATTACAAGAGTCAAAGAGGGACCCAGTAATTCCACTTCTGGGTATTTATTTGAAGAAACCCAAAACACTACTTTGAAGGGACATATGCCTCCATATATTCATTGCACCATTATTTACAATAGGCAGTATATGGAGGCAACTTGGGTGTCCGTCAGTAGATGACTGAATAAAGAAGAGGTGGTACATATAAATGATGGAATATTACTCAGCTGTAAAAAAGAATGAAATCTTGCCATCTGCAACGACATGGATGGACTTAGAGGGTATTGTGCTGAGAGAAGTAAATCAGACAGAGAAGGACAAATGTCATATAATTTCACTTATATGTAAAATGTAAAGAACAAAATAAATGAACAAATAATACAGAAACAAATTCACAGATACAGAGAACATTTTGATGGTTGCCAGAAGGGAGGGTGGTTGGGGGGAATGAGTGAAAAAGGGTTAGGAATTAAGAAATACAATTTGGTAGTTACAAAATAGTCATGGGGATTTAAAGTATAGCATAAGGAATATATTCAATAATATTGTAATAACCATATACAGTAGATCAGTGGTTCTCAGCCTTCCTAATGCTGTGACCCTTTAATACAGTTCCTCATGTTGTGGTGACCCCCCAACCATACAATTATTTTTGTTGCTACTTCATAACTGTAATTTTGCTACTGTTATGAATTGTAATGTAAATATCTGATATGCAGGATGTATTTTCATTGTTACAAATTGAACATAATTAAAGCATAGTGATTAATCACAAAAACAATATATAATTATATATTGTGAAATATTTTTTTCTAATTACAAATAATTATAAAAAAAAGTAAAATAATAATTCTTATTCTTGTTTCTGGCATTACTTGTAGGTTTGAAAATGAACTTACTTACTTCAAGCCAACTGGACACATTCCCATGTAGCCTGTCCCATGTTAGGGTCTCCAGGGGTAAGTGGTGATTCCTTTTCTATCTTTTTATCAGTTCTGAGAAATACAGCACATGACTTGGTGAGTAGAGTTGCAGGGTGGACTTCAGCCCCCACTTAACTCCTCAGCTGGGTTCCTTTGTGGATGCCCTGTGCCTACTCCTAAAGCTGGGGTGAGGTCAGCCTCATCCTCCAGTCCTCAAGGACAGAGGGAGGCTTCATCTAGGAACTCCTAGATAATGGCTAATACAGGAATGACAGGACAGTGTGTGGTGTGCAAGCAAAAAGTACAAAAAAAGAAGCCTAAGTTGTCTAGCCCGTATCTTAGGAACCATTTTCAATAAAAATGCAGAGGGTGCCAAAAAAATATGTACACATTTTAAGAAAGAAAAAAAACTGTAATACTCACTATAGACTGGTAACAAAAGATGAATGCAAGTCACATCTGACTTGTGCAATTACAAGAGGTGCTCAAAGTAGTGACCATCAGCATCCAGACATGTCTGATTACGGAGAACTACTGCTTAAGCAGTGTTGACCAAAGTGCCCACTGGTATTGCTGCACATGCTGTTTCAATTTCTTCCCGAAGTCCCACCAATGTAGCCAGTTTTCTGTGGTACATCACATCCTTTAAGGTCCTGCATAGGTAGAAGTCTGGAGAATGTGGGGAAAACTCAAACAATGTTTTCAAATTTCAAATACCACTTCAAAATGGTCTTGCAGTCCTCAAAAGACAACCGTGCTTGTGCCATTTTCTTTGTCTGTCCTGCTTGTCACATGTTGATGCCAGCATTCATTTGACTGAGTGAATGCCATACTACACATTGCTACCATAATTCAATTCAACTTTGAAAAGTAATACATAGATAACATTGTTTAAAATGTGTATTTTTGGCACCCCTGGTATTTAACATCAGGAATGTTAAGCAGGTTATAATGAGCACATCTTCTGAGCACCTAAGATGGGACATTCTGGACTGTACTCTTTATGGATTTACCACTTCAACATATAACACTGACTAATATACACAGAAAGTATATCTTGTAGTGTAACCAGTGAGTTGAGATACATGTTATTCTACCACATTCTATCATTGTTTTCTCATTTCTTCGGAAGCTCAAAGAATCCTCTTCTTTTCTTTTTTTCTATTGACACATTTCTAAGCAGAGACTAACTTACTTGTGCCTTGAGACAGAAAGCATTTACATGGTATGTCTTAGAGAGAGGAAGGGAGGGAAGAGTTTGGTTCCAAATGGGTTAATGACGTTAAGGAAGCGCTCTATAAAAGATGTTAATAAATGATGCCCACAATGCTGAGAACTTCCCCATATGAAGGCGGCCTGGAGTAAGAAATAGCTTCTGGATTTTGCAACAAGACTTTGTGAGGAAAATGGTAGGTGACTGATCAAGTATTATCTTTAAGAAATGAAATGGATGGAAGCTCCATTACTTAGTATGTGTTTTAGACCAACAGTTCTCCAGCTTTTTGGTTTCAAGACTCTTTTATACCCTTAAAAATTATTGAGGACCCCAAAAAGCTTTTTTTTTTTGTGGATTCCATCTATATTTACCATATTAAAAGTTAAAACTGACAAATTAAGAAATTATTATAAAATAGATCTATTATAAGTTATCATAAATATGTTATTAAAATAATTATTTTTCAAAAAACCCAAAAGTTAATGAGAAGAGTGACCTTGTTTTGTATTTTTGCATGCATTTTTAATGCATGGCTTGTTAGCAGAGAGCTTGGTTTGCCTATCTGCTTTCACACTCAGTTTTTCGTGGTTTCACATGTCAGATAGCTTCTGGGAAACTCCAGTGTACACTGGTGGGAGAATGGAAGTAGAAAGGCAAATAACTCCTAAGTATTATTATGAAAAGAGTTTTGACCTTGCAAACTCCCACAGAGGCACTCTAGGATCTTCTGGGTTTCTCTGGACCACATGTGCACAGAGCGTAAGAAAGCTGTGGTTGTGGGGCTTTTGTTGACTGCTGGGGGAAAGAGTTTAGGAGTGTGCAGATGAAGGTTGAGCTCCTTTTTCCTTTGTGTTCTTATTGCTGGAACTTACTTTTTAGATGATGGTATTACCATAAATTAGGAATTATGTGAATGGGCATTATTGATACTACCTTATTAAAGATCTTTTTTTTCCTGTCTTCTAAGTTTTAGGACATTCGAAGAAGTCTTGTGTCTCATTTTTTTCCCCCACCCATATTGGAAATTTAGAAAGCATCCATGTAGCTGCATTTATATGATGTGTCTCCCTGAATACATTTTTGGGATCATTTATAAATCTACATAAGCAATGCTATGCTGTCATTTAAATACAAATATGACCCTACTTCTCTGGTAGATAGGGCTACACAAACCTAACAAAACAGTATTTTTCATACAAGCTGATAGGGTTTGAGCAAAATGGATCCACTTTCTTCCTTATTTGTCCACAAGGTGTTGCTGTTTCCTTTGTAATAACACAAGGCAGCAGACTCCAAGAGCACAGAGTACTGAACAATTACTGTAGTTCCTGTTCCATACTTATTAAGTTTTCAGGGTGCTATTAGGTTTGTTCTATAGAAGGAAAGTGTCAGATTTTTCTTGTAGGAACATAATTTTTAGCAATGAGTTAGCTCAAAATTCAACACCATTAGAGTGATTTCCCTTTTCTGTTATAGTTGTATTTATAATAATTATGGTTAGTGATACCAACAACTTTCTAAAACATCATTATATTATGTACCCAATGACTGTGAAATCATCTGCCTTGAAGCACAGTGGAATAATCAATCAGCAAACTGGGTCTAAAATGAGGCCATTTTAAGAAAGCTATTTACATTCTAATTTGCAAGTTGTTTTTTTTTTTTTGAAATTAAAACATTTCTAAAATGTATTATAATTGTTTTAAAAAAGTAATGGCTCTTTCTATGGAAAGGAAATAAATTGAATCTCTGTGCTGGAAAGTGTAGAAAACAAATCAGCATTCTTTATTAATAGATTTTACTACTGGTTTACAAATTACTGTATGTGCCTTTTAGGTGATGGAAAAATGAAATCAGTTTCTGTTTGCACTGTGCATGCAGTTTATATGCTGTGTCACTTTCAAGAGGATTATGGAATGTTGGGAGGTAAGGATTCTTGAAAGGGAGAGTTATAAGAAGTAGCAAAATGAGAAAATGAAAATAAGGCAAGCTAGTTGTTTAATATCTATACTGATGGAGTTGAGGGAAAACCCTGGACTGGGAGCCAGTAGATCATGTTATGACTTTGACTGAGTCACTAGTGGCAATAGCAGGCCTGGCATCAGTAAAACCAAGGCAGAGTGGGAGTTAGGCTGACAGGCTTTGGGACAGGGAGAGAGGCCACTGGCCAGAGCTAGTGGCAAAGTGTTCAGTGTTCAGTGCTCAGGGCTAAGCAGGTTGTTAGTGTGCATTCTGAGGGCAAGGCTGCCACTAGAATCTGGGCTTTCTGGCCAAATCTGAGACCTCAGTCTTACGGGCAGGATTAAGTAGTCTCAGAGGTCTACCAGAAGCTGCAGTGGTGTACTCCGCAGATGTTGACTGGTGAACAGCAGTGGAGATGTTTAATTCCATTTACCAATCATTCTTTGGTTGATGAGTTAGATTGAAGCAGCCCACAGGAGCAGGAACAAACTCTTCAGACATGGCCTAGAGGTTTGTCTCCATGGAGCAATAGTCCCTGCGGTTATACTTTAAGAGAAGAGGGAGAAACATCATCTCAGGATGTAACTAAACAGATGTCTTAAAAAAAGAGAATCCTTATGTCTTAGTCTTCTTGGGCTACTGTAACATACTATCGTAGACTGGGTGGCTTAAACAACAAACATTTATTTCTCACAGTTCGGGAGGATGGGAAGTTCAAGATCAAGTCAGACCTGATGTCTGGTGAGGACCTGCTTCCTGGATTGTAGATAATTGCCTTCTCATGACCACACATGGCTGAGAGAGAGCTCTAGTGTCTTTCTCCTCTTGTAAGAACATTAATGACTTTATACATTCCTTACTCTTGTAACCTCATCTAAACTTAATTACCTCCAAAGGCCCCACCTCCTATCACTCTATTGTATGTTAGGACTTGAACACATGAATTTTGAGAGGACACAAAAATGCAGCACTTTATCTAATAACAATCAGTTGTCCCTTGGATAAAAAACTAGCCCATATAAAAAGATTTAAAATATAACTTGATTCTTGCCCCAAGTGTCTATTTGGATTTGTTAAAAACAAAGCATACTTGACTACTTCCTCTAAAGATTTATTTATTCATTCTTACCCCATTATATTTACAGAATTTTTACAGAATTATATAACAAGATATCTGATAGCTTAATCTATTATAGGAGGCTTTATAAGATTATAGGTAAAAGCATGTGCTTTGAAATCATACAGTGAAATTTATGAGCAAATGCTAATGCTAAGAGCTTTATAAGCATTATTTAATTCAATCCATGTGAAATCTTATTGTCAGCTTCTCTTACTATTCCAATTTTGTGAGGAACAACATTTAAGAGACTTGCTTAAGGTCTCATAGTTAATAAGTGGTAGATCAGGGACTTGACTCCAAGTCTATCTGATTTCAGGACCTGTTTGCCACTATCCTACAATATTCTTTAAGCCCCTGAGAATGCTAACATCCTTTCTTTTGAAATATCACTGCTTTCTGGGTAATAGCTTTATTAATCTGTGAATAAGGCACCATAATGCAGACAAGAAATTCTTTGAAATCTTTAATGTTCATGGTGACAGAGGAACAATTCTGTGGCATTGTCAATGGGTAGGCATCATTTGAAGGCTGTCCAGCACCAGGACATTAAGACACAGGAGACATGTCTGGTGTGGCCTGTGGACAGACAGATCACAGCTTCTACGTATCTTCCCTTTCACTTTATCTCCAACGAGATGGACTGCTATAAGTTTAAGGATCTTTTTTGTTGTTGTTTGTTTCTTTTTTTGTTTGTTTGCTTTTTTTTTGTTTGTAGTATGTGGGTAGTTTCCTGGCTGGGGATCGAAACCGTTGACAGCACCAGCATCAAAGCCTTAAGCCACTACACCACCAGGGAACTCCAATTTTAAGGATCTTTTATGAACTACAGCTAGAGCTAGAACTTTCCTAACTCTAGATAAACATTTACGGACAAGCTGGAGAGTTAAGGTAGCTTGGGGCTACTCCTTTTGGGAGAAAGTCTAATCATTTCTCTGTTTTGGAATCCTGTTTTGTTCCCCCAGATGCTGGATAAGACATTCTAATCCTTTGACAGCAAAGATTGTCCACTTTCTTCCATCAAATACACAATGGAAATGACTAAGAAAAAACAAAATGAAATGTAGGCAAGCTTCCCTGGCCTCACTGAGCCCACTCTGCCTGGCTGCTTTCCTTGTTCTCCCCTTTGATAGGAGCTCTGGCCCTTTCTCGTGTCGCAGTGCCCAGATCTCAAACGTGGGGAGAAGTCAGCAGCAGGAGTCTCTTTGGCATTACACCAAATCCTTCCAGCTTTAAGCTCAGCTTAGTAGACCTCTCTCTCTTTGGAGAAAATCTCTGGTTAGTAATAAAATGCTATTTTACTGTGCTTTGTTTTCTATACATACATATTTTTCTAAGGGAAATAATGAGATTTGTTCCCTGGCCAAATACCATTTTAATCACTTTTATTGTAACAAATTTTATTTCCGTTGTGGAATTGAAATCTAAAGGGAAATTCAGGAAACAAGTATGGTAAGAGAACTACATTACGAAGTAAACCCTTTAGCATCTTCTTCAGGACATTGTTTTCTGCCTTGTTCTTCACCAAGTTCTAGGCTTGCATAAATGTGGTGTTTGGTCTGAGGCGAACTTCCTGATTGGTTAGCAGTAAATTAGACCACCTATAGGACTGCTGGGAACCCTCGCTTGTTTCAGCCCCACTGAAATAGAAATCCCACTGTTTGGAGGTGTGATCTGGGGAGGCTATTACTATTTATTGTGTACCTGCTTTGTGCCCAGCACTATATTAAGTTCTGGACATGCTAAATAATTTTTAATAACTTTACATTCAACCCTCATAATAGTAATCTGATGTACATGTTATTAGTCCCATTTTAGAGATGATAAAACTGAGGAGTGGAGACACTAAGCATCACATAGCTAGGGAGAGGTGGTGCTGTGATTTCCAGCAGTTTTAACTCTGGACCACCACAATTACGCTGTCTCTTCACGAGAGCTTTCTTTGATTTTTCAAAGTGATTAGTCTTTAGGAATTAATCTTCAACTTCCACAGTGAGGAGCTGCACTCAAAGCTTTGTGGCTGATGGTAGAGACTTGGAGAGGCACAGGGGAGGGTTTTGTTGATAAATTTACTGTAATCTGTAGGCTCTGAAAGATTGTCTCCAAATTTTCTATCATATTGGCTTTTCCATATTCGTTCAAACATCATATAAATCTCTCTTTTGGATTAAATTAGGAAAAATTCCTTTGAAAAGTTAAAGGACTGAGATAGAGATATAAAAAGCCAACTCAGATTTTATACTTAGGTCTCAGAGTTTTGTTCAACCGAAAAATGCTTTGGCTCAATTTGAAGAAGCAGAGTTGAGTTCGGTAATCTTTAGCAAACCGTCAGTGTGCAGTGAACGTTCACTAAACCATGAGTAGAATTTCACTAACGTATTTATCAAATTAGTTAGTCCAAAGGGAAATAGACACAGGACTGCTTGGTTTTGACAGGGACAAAAGACATCTGGGGACAGTGAGCCTGGGCAGGCCACAGTAAAGTAGGTAGGGGCTGGGGGAGAGTGGAGCAGGGAGTAGGAAACCGGAATGGCCAAAGATCATAAAAATCAACTTGCTCTCTTCAAATGCTGCCCACCCCTGCCGGAGTTAAACAGAGCTCTGAGAGGACCACACCGTGGCCTGTGCGTGGGTTCCCAGCTGCCTTCCCTCATCAATATCTTGGCTGGTGGCTATGCACTTGGGGGCAATTTGCCTAGCTTTCTTGATCCACACCAGAAAGCTTTCTTTTGAAGTGGTTTGGAAAGCTCCAAAAGAGATGAGCTTTATGGTATTGGCGTTGCTGCCAATGAGAAAAGATTCTGCTTTTCATCAGCTGTTTACATCAGTAATCTGTATCTCTCTAGCACCTACTGCCAATAGCCCTGGGTATGCTGACAGAGACAGTGTAGCCGAAGAACAGCAAAGGGCCTCCTGACCTCTCTATTTCAGGTTGGGCTGGGAGCAGGCTTATGGATGTCCTTATGTTTGAATGCAGGTAAGTTGGAGAGATCTGTGGCAAGTCCTTCAACACAAGGCTGGACATTCTTTATAGTCTCCCCAGATACTGGAATTGGCAGGGCTTGAAAAAGAATCACTGGCAGGAAGTTCATTTTCTTTATTGCTACCTCCCCAGCCATAAAACTAAAAGCTTTTTTACCTAAATCATGGGAGTGGGAGATCATTTCCTTCAGAGTCTTTCCCAATTAGAGTTTAGTCCTAGGGATTTGATAAACTTTAATAGTCTATTTGAATTTGAAGAGTTTCTCTAATTGATGTTTCTCCTATTTTCTGGCTCCTTCAACCAAGGCTTGCGATTTTGTGTCATTTGTGTTTCTCTCCTTCCCCCACCAAATCTCAGATTCCTGCAAGTGAAATCCTTTCACTTTCAACTTCATCACTGTTCGCTTCATTAGAATTTCACTTACCTATTGCGCTGGCTTTAATTTCATCACTTCAGAATAACTTGAAAATCTGAGTTTTCTCTCCCTCTTTGAGCCAGACCTATTTAACTCTTGCACATGAGCAGGGAACCTCTGCTTGTGTCTGGTGATCAGTGTAACAGACCCTTTTGAGGTGCAAATCCCCTGATTTGTACTTTGTTAATGAATAAAAATCTTACTAAGAATTTTTTTTAATTTTTAAGATTTAAATATAATAACGGACATTGTATCTAATTTAATCTACCTTTCTGGTGTGCAAATAATGTCAGGAACCTTGTGATTTGAAGTTGAGTGTCACCAGCCCTCTCTGTGACCTAAAGCAAGTGACTTTGCCTTTCTGCCCCTTCTTTCTTCATATGTACAATGTAGATGACTTTGTTTTCTTCATGTAAATCACATGGTAACTGTATTAGAGCATGTATAACCAAGCCCATCGAAAAACATACAGTTCTGCAATAATATTGTCTTAATACAATATTATCTGCCATTTATGAGTGTCTTCAAGCCTGGGGCCAAGGAGGGAGTGTCGTCCTTCTTCTGGTAGAAGATTGCTCTGCAGGATTTCGACAGGATCTCTGGGTCCCTATATTTTTCCTATATTTTTGGGAATTTTGTTCACCGTTTATGCATTTCTCATCTGCGTCTTCAGTCACTCTCCTTCTTGATGTTCTCTCTCAGCATTTAAATATAAATCTTTCATTTTATTCGTCTTAGAGAAACCCTTCCCTTGACTCTGCATGCCTTTGTAGCTATCAAGCCATCTATCCTCTTCCATAATGACCAAATTTTCTTCAACAATATTCCACATTTACTATCTCCTATTCCTCATATTCCTTTCACTCTTTATGCAGGCCAGCTTCATTCACTTTCACTAGTCCGTTAAACTACTTTTGCTAAAGTCACTGTATTAGTTTGCTAGGGCTGCCGTAACAAAATACCATAGACTCGGTGGTTTAAAGAAATTTATTTTCTTACGGTTTTGGAAGGCTTAGAAGTCCAACATCAAGGAGTCTGCAGGTTTAGTTTCTTCTGAGGCTTCTGTCCTACCTTCTCACCATGCCTTCACATGGTTGTTGCTCTGTCTGTATCCTAATATCTCTTCTTATAAGGAAACCAGTCATATTGATTAGGGTCTACCAACATGACCACATTTAAGCTTAATTACCTCTTTACAGGCCATATCTCCAAATACAGTCACATTCTGAGTTCCTGGGGTTAGGACTAGGGGAACACAATTAGGCACATAACAGTTACAAATAGTTTTCCTATTTTAAAATCCAATAGGATTTTAGGAACTTTCAGTACTGTAGACCTCTTCTTATAGCTTGAAACTCTCTCTTTTGGGGGACTTCTTTGGTTGATTTTTCCAGAGATGCTTGAAAGATTTCCATTAGATCATGTCTCTTTTCTGTTTAAAAGTCTTTTATGGTTTCCCACTCACAAGGTAGTTCTGCTAGACTGCAAGCTTTAAGGATGTACGGGTTAGGTGTGCCTTATTTATTTCTGTTTATTCACAACCCAGCCCAGAGCCTTCCGTTTAGTGGGCACTTAATACATTGACCTACCTCTTGGCTACCTTTTCATCCCCACCTCTACACCAGTACTCATCTGTCTCCATCACATTGCTCTTTTCTCAGATCCATGAGCTGATCTAGTCTGGGCTGCCTGGGCCATGTTGCTCTCACCCTTCCTTTGATGGCTAGCATTCACGTGTACCCTTGCTATTAATACTATAAATGGTGTCCAAAGTCAGCAGCATGGGCATGCCTGGGAGCTCATAGGGACTCAGGCCCCATCCCAGACCTAATGAATCAGAATCTGTGCTTTAACAAAGTCTCCAGGTGATTCGTGTGCACGTTGAAGTTTGAAACGCCCTGCTTTAGATTTCAGCCTAAGTGTAGGTTCTATAGAGAGACCCTCCCCAGCTGGCCAATATACATTAGGTCACCTAATGGATTCACTCACATCACCTGTGACATCAGAAGGGCAAGGAAGCGAAGCACAAGGGAGGATGGCAGGGGAGGTGAAGCCTGTGAATCAAAAGCTGTTGACTTTAGAATTTCACCCAAGGCTGATCTTCCAAAGTTTTAGATTACATAGAGGAGCATGTGAAATTGGTGAATAGTTTACTTTGAGCGAATTGAAAATTGCAAGTTTTGTTTGTTTTAACAAATTTTGAGTTCACACTGAAAACCAATTTATATAGTTCTGTTTTGATTTGCCACATTATGACACCATAGGATAAATGCACAGCAGTGAGCTACAATAAATTCAGATTTTTCAATATTTCATTGATTCATGATTGTAGAACACATTGCAGAAAGTCCTGTAGAGCTCCTATTCTTTAATGTAGTTTGATTCCAGCTTTGTTGCAAGTCAGTTGTTCAATGTTTTGTTGCAAACAACTTTAGACATTGCATTGTTGACTTGATTGGTTTGTGGTTTCTAGAGCCTTCTGTAGATTCTGTCAGAGCCCGATAATAACATTATTACAGATCTTCAGCATTTTACAAAGGACACACCATGAGCATTCAGCCAGTAAACTAAACCGTATTTTGTGAATGAGAGATGAAGGAAAACACACTAACTATAAATAAACACCTGTGTTATTTATCCCTGAAAGCATTTCCAAGGTGTTGTGCATGTATGCTTTACTTGTAAAATATTTTATTGCCTCTATTGCCAAGTATTTTGGAACTTTGGTACCAAAGTATTCCATTAATTTAACTAGATACCTTATTGGAATTTTTCGACAAACAAAAAGTGTTGGCAGAGCTATAATTTTCAAGTATAATCACACTTGTTTCTTGAGCATGACAGCTGCTCCTTGTTTGTTTAATAATAGAGCTGATGAGTACTTAATTTGAGAGGAAATCTGGGTGCAGGTGTAGTGCTATTTAGATGTAATGGAGGACACATTTGACATCTGTGGCACGATCTATAGGTAAAGCAAAACAGAAGTTAAAATCCACCTTATGTCAAATCTATACGTTAATAGTTTAAAACTTTACAGTTTTTTTGGACTTTGAGGTCAGAAGTTTAGTAGAAATCTAAGGGAATGAGGGAGAGACTGATATTTGTTGATTGCCCTCTACAGACACCTATTAAATCATCATATCAACCCTTCAAAGTAAGTCACATTTGTTCCATTTTACCTAGATAAAAATGTTGAGCCTCAGACCCATACATTTTCCCCACCTGGTTACACATTAGAATCACAGGAGTGGCCTTAAAAACATACATTTTACACTCATTAGGATGGCTGATAATAAAAAAAAAAAAAAGAAGGAAAAACAAGTGTTGGTAAGGATGTGAAAAAATTAGAACCCTTGTGCATGGTTAATGGGACTGTAAAATGGTCAGCTCCTGTGGGAAACTGCACTCATGTTCATAGCAATGTTATTCACAATAGCCAAAGGGTGGAAATAACCCAAAAGTTCATTGATGGATAAATGAATAAACAAAAGGTGGTATATGAGGACTGTCTGGAAAAAAATCCAACCATAAATGCCTCTATTTTTCATGGTTGGATAGTTTCCAAATATCCCTCATATATACACAGTATAGTATTTTTCAGACAGAAAAAGAAATGACATTACAATACCTGCTACAATGTGAATGAACCTTGAAAACATAGGCTAAGTGAATTGAGCCAGACCAAAAAAAAAAAAAAAAAAGAAAAGACAAATATATGATTCCACTGGCATGAGGTACCTAGAATAGGTAAATTCATAGAGACAGAAAGTAGAATAAAGATTACAGGGACTGAGGGGATGTGGCAATGGGGGGTTATTGCTTAATATGTACAGAGTTTCTATTTGGAATGATGAAAACGTGCTGGAGATGGATGGTGGGGATGGTTGCACAGCAATGTGAATTCACTTAATGCCACTGAATTGTTCCCTTACAGGTGGTTAAAATGGTAAATTTTATGCTATGTATATTTACCACAATAAAATTAAACACATTGCTCGGGCTTCTCTATCAGACATGATGACATGATTGTTGGTTTGACAGGGACTTAGCTGTCAGTGTCTCCTGGAAACCCTCTGTTTTCAGGCTGTCCTTTCTCCAGAGCTGTTCCTAGATCCCTTGTGGTTTCCAGCATAGACCTGATTGTTTCTAAAGAGCTCCACACAGCAAAGCCAGCTCTGCTTCTTCCCCTTCTCCTGTCAGCCCTCTACCCTCAGCCTCAGCTAGGCATTAGGAGAAAGTCAAGAGGACTAAAACTTTGCGGTAGGCTACCAACACATCTCAAAGATTACTGGTTATTAACACATAGGATTCCCAAGAGAGTGGAATTCAGGCTGGTTGAAGGATTGCTAAACTCCTACCACACAATCAAGGCTTCATATATCAAAAACTTCTTTATTTGTGCTAATAATGGGGTTGAGGACAGAGTAAGGAACAGAGGCAGAAGCTACGCTGAGGCCCTACCAAAGACTTCTGGGCTCATAGCTTCAGGGGCCAGGAGCACTGAGGGAAATTGATGGCTTTACATTCTTTCCCCATCTGTGCTGCTCTGTTTCTTCCCTTTGACCCCTGGAGCTTTCCCTGGGGTCTTGGGTGCTAAGAGAGCCTCCATTCTAATCATTTACCTTCCATCTCCTTGGCTGAAAGAACATGGTGTAAATGAGAATGCTTAGCTTCATGAACAGATATTAATTCAGAAATCATGATTTATTTCTCACAGTTCTGGAGTCTGGGAAATCCAAGATCATGATGCTGGAAGATTCAGTGTTTGGTGAAAGCCTGCTTCCTCCTAGATGGCCATCTTCTCACTGTAACCTCCCATGGTGGAAGGGTCGAGAGCTCTGTCTGGGGCCTTTTTATAAGGGCATTAATTCCATTCAGAAGGGCTCCACCTTTATGAACTAATCACTTCCCAAAAGTCCCACTTTAAAGTATCATCACATTAGGGATTAGGTTTTCAACATGTGAATTCTTTTTTTTTTTTTAACTTTATTTTATTTTATTTTTAAATTCATTTTTATTGTTAGACTTATTGGGGTGACATCTATTAGCAAGGATTACATAGATTTCAGGCATACAATTCTACAGTGCATTGTCAACTTGATGTATAATAAGTTCACCACCTAATGTGACTTCTCTTTCCATCACCTTATATTTAGCTTCCCCCCTCCTCTCCCACCCCCTCCCCTTTCTCCCCTCCCTAACCCACTCGAACACATGAATTCTTGATGTGGGAACAGAAACATTCACGCCATAACAATCCTGTTTTATGGTTGTGGAGAAAGGAGAATTCTTATTAGAATTCTCCAATCCAAGTTGAGAATAGATATTTTGATATTTGTCCTGCTGTGACCTGAACTTGAAATCATGGATTAAAAAGGACCTTCCTGCAGTCTACCTACAGGTTAGAGAACACACATATGCACCAACATGAAATCCTCATTGGGAATTTCTGGTAGTTATATTTACAGAGTAAAATTAGTATATAAGAAGCAGAATATTTTCTGTTGCTATCTTGGGTATTATGACAAGAACCTTCCTTAAAGAAGCAATAGTGAGTTGTGAGCACACTGGATACTATAATATCTTTTGCCTTCAAGGCATTACAAACAACTTGAATCAATCCAGTAACCTTATCAAGCACAAGTAAACAGTAAAATGAAAACCATTTATCTGAAACAGCAGGTTGGAAACTTCCCTGGTACACTTGGAAGCCATCTCATTAACCCTGCCAAAGCTTTGGCTCACCAAAGCAGGGCATGGATTTTTCATTGCCCCAATAATCAAGGTCTTTAGAGTTTCCTGGTGTTTTCTGTTTAATACAGCTAATTTGTTAACATTGTTGACATTCTGCTTATGATTGCCATGGATAAAGTAAGAAACTTGCTTAGACAAAACACTTGAAAGAAATAACTTTGCCGTAGGAACTAAAGTTGAATTATGTGCTCTATACAAAGTCACATGAGTTGGGAGGGAGCAAACCTTTTACATTGATTTTAGATAACAGATATAGACATCTTTATTGGATTTGTCTGGAAAAAAAAGAAAGGGAAATTCCAACATTATCTGTTCTGGTCAACACGTGTAAGGCTGAGCTCTGTCCCTTCCATTCCCCATTCCCATCCTCTTCAGATCCCTTTTTCTTACTTTGACTCCATGTATAGAGAAGAAACTCAAATGAGTCTCCAGTAGTAATGATGGACTTTTAATCAACTTATTCCTCTCATGCTACCATTGCTCATAAAACATTCTAAAGATTCTTCTATAGGATTGGTCTTCAGAGCAAGCAATAAGCCCCATGATGAAGTCAGTCTGACTGTTTTAAGCTGTATTTTAGGGTCACATCTAGTGGAACTCACATGGACTTCAGAGTCTCATAACTGTTCAGATCCAGGCTCTGTTCTCAATAGAGGTGTGAGGTTTTAGACAGATTATTTAAGCTCTTTGAGCCTCAGTTTTCTGGGTATAGTAACATATAACTTATTTTGGGTTATAGTGTGAATTAAATGAGGTCATGTGTATAAATCTGGTCTAGTGTCTTCTTTCTTTCCTTGTCCCTTCCCTGCCCCTGATTTCCCATCAAGTCTTACTCTGAGGTCTGGCTTCTGAGAGGTTATACAGATAATCAAGCTTGATGCTTGCTAGAAAATGAAGAGCTAGACTTGAGTATTGAAATGGTGTCTGTGATACTGGAGGCTGCTGTAAGGCCTGGAGGAAAGTGAGACAAGTCAGGAGAGTGGGAAGTGATGCTCATGAGAGCCACTGGGGTTGCTAGTCAAGCCATTATTAGTGCTGTGATATGTGGATTCTGAGGTAGTGGCAGATAAAAGAGATGGATGGCAGTTCCTGCCTTGTCAGGAGTCTAGTAACTTG